>CM065698.1:24048856-24063856 GCA_017654935.2 Phymorhynchus buccinoides
TCTAGTGCATCCCTGGGACCCCGTGCACATTCTTTTAGAGGGTCCTTGAGAATTTTAGTGCTTCATAGACCCCCAAATGGGGGTCCCTTGGAGCCCTGTATGTGTGTGTGTGTGCGCGCGCGCGCGCTTGCCTGTGTGCGTGCGCGTGCGCGTTATCACTGGTGTGCTTTGTCCATTCGTTGTCTATTTCTATGCTCATGCCAAGGACATGATATAGCAATAATAATATAATAGCAATAGACACGACAGAATGGTTGCAGAGTGTCACCCTCCCGTCTAGTTCCCAAGTTATTGCTGTAACGTCATCCGGTTGAGTGCCGTACATCCAGCGACGTCGCCATCCGTTTTAATGCCTAACATCCAGGTATGTCACCATCCAGTTTAGTGCATTGCATCCAGCTATGTTACCATCCAGTTTAGTGCGTAACATCCAGCTATGTCACCATCCAGTTTAGTGCATTACATCCAGCTATGTTACCATCCAGTTTAGTGCATTACATCCAGCTATGTCACCAGCCAGTTTAGTGCATTGCATCCAGCTATGTCACCATCCAGTTTAGTGCATTACATCCAGCTATGTCACCATCCAGTTTAGTGCATTACATCCAGCTATGTCACCATCCAGTTTACTGCCTAACATCCAGCTATGTCGCCATCCAGTTTAGTGCCTTACATCCAGCCAGCCATGTCACCATCCAGTTTAGTGCCGTACATCCAGCTATGTTACCGTCCAGTTTACTGCTTTACATCCAGCTATGTTACCATCCAGTTTAGTGCCTTACATCCAGCTATGTTACCATCCAGTTTAGTGCCTTACATCCAGCTATGTCACCATCCAGTTTACTGCCTAACATCCAGCTATGTCGCCATCCAGTTTACTGCTTTACATCCAGCTACGTCGCCATCCAGTTTACTGCTTTACATCCAGCTATGTTACCATCCAGTTTACTGCTTTACATCCAGCTATGTTACCATCCAGTTTACTACTTTACATCCAGCTATGCTACCATCCAGTTTACTACTTTACATCCAGCTACGTCGCCATCCAGTTTACTGCTTTACATCCAGCTATGTTACCACCCAGTTTACTGCTTTACATCCAGCTACGTTACTATCCAGTTTACTACTTTACATCCAGCTATGTCACCATCCAGTTTACTGCTTTACATCCAGCTACGTTACTATCCAGTTTACTACTTTACATCCAGCTATGCCACCATCCAGTTTACTACTTTACATCCAGCTACGTTACTATCCAGTTTACTACTTTACATCCAGCTATGCTACCATCCAGTTTACTGCTTTACATCCAGCTACGTTACTATCCAGTGTGACGAGGTAATGGGTTAAAAGGCTAAGTCCCTAGGGAAGACTTTAGATCCATTTGCCTTTAGCCCAGTTTACTTCTCTAGGGTATGGGAGATGAGCAACTTTCCCGGCCCCTTTTCATCTAATAAATTTATATTTGTGCCCGGGTTCTGGCTCGTATGGTTGTAAGAAATACAAGTGGTTGAATTGCTCTAAATGGCAGACAGAGAGAAGTAGGGTTTTACATGAAATTACAAGACTCCCACTCTCATCAGTCTGACCAAAGGGTTCAGGATTATTTGACACTTGTATTTTATTTACTCCCAAAATCTGCATAAGATTATGCAACAATAATAATAAAGCAGCTCAATGGCGCCAAAACAAAATATGGATAAAACACAATGAAATCCGAAAGGATTCACAAGACTTTTGTCTTTCTATAAGGTTCGCCCCATGCCGGAAGGGTTACTAATTATCTTCGGTGTCTGTAGGAAAGTTCAAATGATTGGCGCAGTCAGGTGGACTTAGCTGTTTGAAGTTCTGGGCTTGCTCGTCAGGTGAGAGTAGCTCCCAGTCGTTCCGATTACGGCTTCGCGGGATGGCACGGTTCAGGCGTGGTCTCCTCGCGGATTCTGGGTGCGGGTCGTCTTGGCGACAGTCCAGTCTTGGTGCTTGGTGGAGTCCGGGATGATCTTCCGGCCCACGATGCCCTGCTGATAATCACAGGAGAAGGTGGATGTAGATCTCTATGGCTTAGAGACAAGGGGCTTCAGTCGGCAGGGAATTAGTGAATCCCAACCGGCTTGAAGGCTTCCCTTGTACAATAGCACTAGTTAATGTAAACTGAATTTCAGTTAAACTGAGATTAAAACATAAAAGGTGATCAAGTAACATGTCTCCATCCAACACCTGGAAAGGAATGTAATCATAAAGTGCAAGATGTAATAGGTTTCCTACTAAAAATAGTGTTAAGTTTCCTAACATCCAGCTGTGTCATCATCAACAAGTGCCTTAAAAACCAGCTTAATCCAGTGCAGATTGCAGCAAATAGCCATGTTTTCTAACTAAAAATAGTGCAAGATCCAGCTAGTGTCATATCATTCCTCCTAACAAATAGCTGTGTCAGGTTATGTAGTGCATAAACTCCAAGTCTTGTGTGAAAACCATGTTCAGTGCAAAAAATTCAGCAAACACAAGCCTCATTGGTTTAGTGCACAGTCCATAGACAAGCTGTTCTAAATTACCGAACTTCATGTTCTATTACATCCTATCATCCACTGTGTTCTCGTGCTCAAGTCAAAAACATAGGGATCCAGGTTGTCAATTTCTTGTTATGGGTCAAGGCGCGGTGTCTAGTGCCAGAACATCCATCACTATCTTTGATGAGACGGTATCATGGGGGGGGGGGGGGGGGGGGGGGGGGCTGAATAACCTTAGGTGGTACATCCAGGGGAGACAATGATCAAAAGGGACCAATCCCAAATCGGCATTCTTTAGATGGTGGGTGACAATTAACGTGGCCCGGACAAGAAATGAAAAGGAGAGGGGGGGGGGGGGTGGGGAGGGGAGAAAGTGGGGGGGGTTATAGATAAGAAATCAAGAAAGCGTTGTGCGCGGGACACATCCAGCTACTACTTTCAGCCAGTATGCTACCATGTGAACATCCAGCTACGTCGCCATCCAATTATAGTGCTTCACATCCAGCTATGTGAAATCCTGCTACTTAAGTGCCTTACAGTCCACTGTGTCATCAAGATGTTAAGTGCCTAACATCCAGCGAACAATCACGTTTAGTGCCAATAGCCATCCACAATGCCTATTAACATCCTATATCACATCCAGCTGTGTCAAAATCCAGTTTAGTGCCTAACATCCAGCAAAACCAGCTTCAAGTTTAGTGCCTAACATCCAGCTGTGTTGCCATCCAGTGTAGTGCCTAACATCCAGCTGTGTCACCATCAAGTGTAGTGCCTAACATCCAGCTGTGTCATCATCATGTTAAGTGCCTAACATCCAGCTGTTCGTCATCATCAGTGGGCTAAGTTTAGTCGAGAAAACATCCAGCTGTGTTGCCATCCAGTGTAGTGCCTACCATAATGTCATCCAGCTGTGTCTGCCATCCAGTGTAGTGCCTTACATCCAGCTGTGTCATCATCATGTTAAGTGCCTAACATCCAGCTGTGTCATCATCATGTTAAGTGCCTAACATCCAGCTGTGTTGCCATCCAGTGTAGTGTCTAACATCCAGCTGTGTTGCCATCCAGTGTAGTGCCTAACATCCAGCTGTGTCATCATCATGTTAAGTGCCTAACATCTAGCTGTGTCATCATCATGTTAAGTGCCTAACATCCAGCGGTCAGCATCATGTGTGGTGCCTTACATCCAGCTGTGTCAGCGTCATGTTTAGTGCCTAACATCCAGCTGTGTTGCCATCCAGTGTAGTGCCTAACATCCAGCTGTGTTGCCATCCAGTGTAGTGCCTAACATCCAGCTGTGTTGACATCCAGTGTAGTGCCTAACATCCAGCTGTGTTGACATCCAGTGTAGTGCCTAACATCCAGCTGTGTTGACATCCAGTGTAGTGCCTAACATCCAGCTGTGCCAGCGTCATGTTTAGTGCCTAACATCCAGCAATGTCACCATCCAGTTTAGTGCCTAACATCCAGCTATGCTACTATCCAGTTTACTACTTTACATCCGGCTATGCTACCATCCAGTTTACTACTTTACATCCAGCTATGTCACCTCCAGATTAGTGCCTAACATCCAGCCATGTCATCATCCAGTTTAGTGCCTAACATCCAGCTATGTCACCATCCAGTTTAGTGCCTAACATCCAGCTATGTCGCCATCCGGCTTAGTGCCTAACATCCAGCCATGTCACCATCCAGTTTAGTGCCTAACATCCAGCTATGTCGCCATCCGGCTTAGTGCCTAACATCCAGCCATGTCACCATCCAGTTTAGTGCCTAACATCACATCCAGCTATATCGCCATCCAGTTTAGTGCCTTACATCCAGTCATGTTGCCATCCAGTGTAGTGCCTAACATCACATCCAGCTATATCGCCATCCAGTTTAGTGCCTTACATCCAGTCATGTTGCCATCCAGTGTAGTGCCTAACATCACATCCAGCTATCGCCATCCAGTTTAGTGCCTTACATCCAGTCATGTTGCCATCCAGATTAGTGCCGTACATCCAGTCATGTTGCCATCCAGTTTAGTGCCTTACATCCAGTCATGTTGCCATCCCGTGTTGCTACTGTCTGTGCCTTTCGCTTGCTGAAGAGCGCAACTCCGTTGTCAAAAATCATATAGCGACACAATTATCAAAGGAATGATGAAACGCACAACTCCCGGAGGAGGCATTACGAAGCTGCCAAATGGAAACGGAAGAAGAGCTAGTCTCGGTTTTTTTCCTCTCTCTCTCTCTCTCTCTCTCTGTTATAGGCCGGAGGCCTGACACATTAATATTGTGTTCAATTGTTCTCTCTCTCTCTCTCTCTCTCTCTCCTCTCTCTCTCTCTCTCCAACAAAAAAACCTAACCCCTTTTCCACTTGCTCCTCACACACACACACACACACGCGATCTTTTAGTTTATATTGTTTTCCTTCTACGTTGTCTTTTCCTGCACCAACAAGGTTATTTCCAACAGAAAATAAAAAAAGGACATAACACAACACCGAGGTATTCGCCTCACGCCACAGTATCGTACGACGTAGACGCGCGCGTGCGCGCGCCTCGAGCACACACACACACACACACACACATTAAAACTGGGTCAGTCTGCTCTACAGTGCACCCCCATCACCATTCGCCTCGCTTTACCCATCCCCACTCTCTCTCCTTATTCCTCTCTCTCACCTCACACAAATACCGCCCCCTCACCCTCTACCCTCTCCCACTGTCCTTCATTTAATTCTTATATATATTATTTTTTTCCCTTCCCCATATCCCCCCCCCCCCCCCGTCCCCACACACACTTCCCTCCCTCTCCTACCTCGACGTTCGTCTCTGTTCTCTCTCTCCTGCCCCCACCCCCACACCACCACCCCCGTCGTCGTCTTTTTTTCTTCTTTTTTTTTTTTACCAAGGTCGTTGTCAATGTTGTCTGGGGCATTACGTTTTTGCCACACATAGTTCGCTCCCTTTGCCCGCTCGGTTGTTAATCTTGGCCGCAAGGTTGCGCACTTGCGCGCGCAGCACAACCCGAAATGTCCTCAATGCACTTTTCTCTTTCCCCTCTCTCTCTCTCTCTCTCTCTCTCTCTCTCTCTCTCTCTCTCTCTCTCTCTCTCTCTCTCTCTCTCTCTCTCTCTCTCTCTACTACAGTCTAGACCCTACCTACCTTGTAGCTCTGCTTGCGTCCGGCTTTGAAATTTCCGACCCGTTTGACGTACATTTTATGCAATCGATTATGTCCGTTTTTGTAATAGCCCTTTTTTGTCGATGTAAAAAGTAATGTAGATTCCAGACTAAACGCTTTTCCAACATGTTTCTTCTTCTTCTTTTTCTTCTGCTTCTAAATCTTCTACCAATAATGGTTATGTGTTTTGGGTCAAGAATGAAAACTTTTTGTATTGTTTAAAAAAAACACTTAAAAAAACCCAGCCTGGTCGGAATCAGGAGAAAACGTGCGTGCAGGATGGGAAATTCTTGAATGGTGCTAATTCAAGCAGCAGTGACGCACGGTAGGACAATGTATGTTAACGGGGGGGGGGGGGGGGGGGGGGGGGGGGGGGGGGGGGGTGGGGGGGGGGGGGGGGGGGGGGGGGGGGGGGGGGGGGGGGGGGGGGGGGGGGGGGGGGGGGGGAGGGGGGGGGGGAGGGGGGGGGGGGGGGGGGGGGGGGGGGGGGGGGCACTCCCAACTTAATTCATATTGTATTCATTTAATGAATCCCATCCGCCTCCATCTCCTTCTCTCTCTGGTTCGTTGAGAGAGACAGTGAGACGGAGATTGAAATTACTTCACCTCCTTGGCATTTGTGACACGTTTATCTCGCCCGTCACTTTCTCTACCCTCTTAGCATCCCTCCCCACCACTGCCCCCACCCATGCTATGCCTCCCACCTATTAGTATTTTAAAGCAAGCACACACACACACACACACACGCGCGCGCGCGCGCGCAAAGCCTCCCCCTGAAATCGTGATCAAGCATTTTCATTTAGTGGAAATGCGGTGCGTAGCGTTTATCGCTACGTATCGAAAGAACTACCCGTCGCTACCACTACTACCCACAGAAAACAATTCTTGATGATAACTGTGCCAATCTGTCAGTTTGAATTCCGACAGACTAACCCTAACCCTAACCCGAACCCTTTTCGTAACCTAACCCTATTCCTTACCTAAGTTTAACCCTAACCCTTAGTTGCCGTCGTCATTTAGCCCGGTAGTGTTATCGATACGTAGTGATAGCCGTACTGATTTATCTTGGTAGTGTTATCGATACCTAGCGATAGCGGGATGTCCCCTATAAATGGGAGAGAGAGAGAGAGAGAGCTGTAACAAAAAAGTTCTATATATTATAATGTATATAATATATAATTATACGGTTAGTTGACGATTGGGTGAGGGGGTGGGTGGGTTCAGAATTGTGTATGTGGAGAGTGGGATCGTCGGGGTAGTGTGCGTGCTTGCATGAGATTGGCGTGCGCGCGTGTGCGCGTGTGCGTGCGCGTGTGCGCGTGTGCGTGTGCGTGTGTGCGTGTGTGCGTGTGCGTGCGCGTGTGTGTGTGCGCACTGCGCATGTGCGCACGCGCGCACGCGCGCACGCGCGCTTGTGACCGTCTGTTATTTGTGTACGTGTGTACTCATTTCTGGTGTGTTTCTTCTTTAGGTTCATGTGATGTAGCTGTGCTTATCATGTTCCATATCATTTGGCTAGATACCCGCGGTGCGCTTACAATAAGCTAACAGCCACAGACAAAAAAGAAGCCAGACAGACCCCCCAAAAAATAAAAAAATAAAAGCCATCCTACGAAGAATTATAAATGGCCAAATAATAATATGTACAAACAAACAACAACAACAATAGAAACAGATGGGTCGGGGGTTTATATAACTTATTATAAGCCTGCGCAGCTTTTCCAAGGGACAACGTGATTCAACCCACGCAAACAATCGTGTTATTTGTCACGCGGCGTCTCGCATTCCAGCATTTCCCCTCCCCTACTTGTTTTGCCCCCCCCCCCCCCCCCCCCCCCCCCCCCTCCTCATAATCTGCTAAAAGAGGGACTTGTAAAACTGACGTTGTTTATCGACTGTTTGCCGTGAATGAGTTGTGAGAAAACTGCCCTCTGATGAATAAAGAATGGTGGCTGCTGTACCTTTTAGCACAGGTCAGAAAATAAACGAGGTACCTGGGAGAGGGAAACACTTTCCGTACCTTGTTTATTTTCTGACCTACCCTCTATTGTGATTTGTTTGTGGGGGGTTAAAAAGAAAAAGAAAAAGATTAAGGCTTGAAAATTAAATTTTAATCCAACGAAACGGGAATTAAAGAACTGCTGGATGCTCGTTTGTATGACGTCTAAAGTCTAACTACATTTCTGCCTTTAATTAAAGACCCACCAGATCACGTGTCAAAATCACGGGTTTCGCGTGTTTTCCCTCTTACATAGCTGGTAAGAAATCTCGTTTTTGACCAGGTTTGACTCCCACGCAAATGCCCCCAAATTCAAAACGAAACACCGTTTTAAAGAGCAGCTTCAATTTGAAGTTGGGGGCATTGGTATGTGGGTCACAGCTCTCCAGAAAAAAAATAACCCCACAAGGGACTTAATCGTGGTGGGTCAGAGTGTATTTAATTAACAAACCTTGAAGCGAGTACAGGTACGTTTCGCCCCACAGCAAAAATGCCCTATGAACCCACTCCCAACAAAACAAGTTTTGACCCAGAAAAATTAAAAAATCGGTGAACAAAGCCGTGCCAATAAACACAAGAGTCCTTGATAACGCTTTATTTTGTTTTCCAGTACTATTTTGTTTTTGTTTTTCTGGGTGTTTTCCCCCCCCAGGCTGACATTGGCCATGACACCTTGACACCAATGCGTTTCTCTTTTGCGCAGCTGAAGTCAGCATTTGGTTCAGCAGCCATCGACTGGTCTATGTGTTTATGTTGTCCCCCCCCCCCCCCCTCCCTAATAGACATAAAACTATTATTTATGTGGCCTTGTGCGTGATTGTCATTGTGATTCATGTATCTGTCTGTCTGTCATTGGTTTGTTTTGGTTTTTGTTGTTGTTTTTTGTCGATCTAGTAACAATAATTATTGTCGGTAAAGGTCAAGATGTGCCACCCCCCCCCCCCTACCTATCTCGGTTAATTGTATTTTTCCGTTATTGCCTTTCTTACCATACATAAAGCTGTATTTTAGGAACATTTTTAGCTAATAACCTTTTTGGAATACTAACCCTAACCCTAACCCTAGCCCTAGCCCTAACCCTACCCCCCACCGTATAAGACGGAAAAACGCAACGAACCACAACTGTGACAAATCGCGGTGTACTGCAGTACATAGTGGGGGGTAGGGTTAGGTTTAGGGGTAGGGTTAGGGTTAGGGTTAGTATTCCAAAAAGGTAATTAGCTAAAAATGTTCCTAAAATACAGCTTTATGTATGGTAAGAAAGGCAAAAACGGAAAAATACAATTAACCGAGAAATGCATGGGGGGTGGCACATCTTTGTTTGTGCGTGTGTGTGTTTGTGTGTGTGTGTTTGTGCGTGCGTGTGTGCGTGTGTGTGTGTGTGTGTGTGTGTGTGTGTGTGTGTGTGCGTGTGTCCGTGCGTGCGTGTGTCCGTGTGTGTGTGTGTGTGTGTGTGTGTGTGTTTGTACATGTGTGTGTGTGTTTGTGCGTGCGTGTGTGCGTGCATGTATGTGTGTTTGCGCATGTGTGTGCGCGCGCGCGCGGTGTGCATGTGTACGAGTGCGTGCGTGTCTACAAAGTGTGCATATCCACATACCTACTCCTCATTCAAAGCCTGACTCCTGCCTGTAAACTGGGTAGGTCCTACAAACGAATGCCAGTATAGGTCCGCCATGACTAAACATTGCACCATTCTTAAGCTCCGTGATTACACTACCAGTCCTACTGACATCATTTCATCCGCCAAAGAGGAATAATATAAGACAATGAAGAAAATGTAAGCTTATTCTCTCAACCCACACAGTTTCGACTCCAATTTGGGGGAAAGGGACAGGGTTCCATTTTGGGGGAAGGGACAGGGTTCCATTTGGGGAAACGGAAAGGGTTCCATTTTGGGGGAAAGGGACAGGGTTCCATTTGGGGAAACGGAAAGGGTTCCATTTTGGGGGAAAGGGACAGGGTTCCATTTTGGGGGAAAGGGACAGGGTTCCATTTTGGAGGAAAGGGACAGGGTTCCATTTGGGTAAAGGGACAGGGTTCCATTTGGGGAAAGGGACAGGGTTCCATTTTGGGAAAGGGACAGGGTTCCAATTTGGGGGAAAGGGACAGGGTTCCATTTTGGGGAAAGGGACGGGGTTCCATTTGGGGGGAAAGGGACGGGGATCCATTTGGGGGGAAAGGGACAGGGTTCCATTTTGGGGAAAGGGGCAGGGTTCCATTTTCGGGGAAAGGGACAGGGTTCCATTTTGGGGAAAGGGACGGGGTTCCATTTGGGGTTAAGGGGCAGGGTTCCATTTTCGGGGAAAGGGACAGGGTTCCATTTTTGGGAAAGGGACGGGGTTCCATTTGGGGTAAAGGGACAGGGTTCCATTTTGGGGGAAAGGGACAGGGTTCCATTTTGGGGGAAAGTGGCGGGGTTCCATTTTGGGGGAAAGGGACAGGGTTCCATTTGGGGTTAAGGGGCAGGGTTCCAAGCTGTCCGCCTGGGCTTATTATTATGTTCTCGGCTTCATTGATTAGCCTTAGGTCAAAGACAACTCTGTCTCTCGGCTCCTGTCTGTGATTAATTAGGCTGTTTGTTTCTCTTGGTGGCTGTCTCGGCTATCCTACACTGTACCCACCCACCCCTCCCCCTCTCAAATGTTTCATTGGAAATTTCACTGAGAAGCATCATTCTGTCATTCTTGGGAAAGGGATAGGGTCAGGGTCAGCCTAGGATTGTTTTCATAGCGATGAAAGGAGCAGACTTTGAAATTGAGGGTTGTAAACGCGACGTGGTGTTTAAGGTATAAGTTATAACTATGCCCCCCCCCCCCCCCAACCCTGTCTCTCTTGCCTTACATGTTTGCCTGAAACACCGTTAAAGACCCAGTGACGCACCACGATTAAGTCCCTTAGTTTTTTTCTAGGCAGCTGTGACCCACATACAAATGCCCCCAACTTAACAATTGAGGCTTCTCTTTAAAAAATGAAGTTTCGTTTTCAATTTGGGGACATTTGTGAAACCCGTGATTTGGACACGTGACCTGCTGGGTCTAGTATAGGAATAAGATTGTTTTCATGAAAATTTAAGAAGCAGACTTTGAGATTGTGGGTCGTAAGCATGAGAGAGAGAGAAAGAGAGAGACAGAGAGAGAGAGAGAGAGAGAGAGAGAGAGAGAGAGAGAGAGAGAGAGAGAAAGAAAAAAAGAGAGACAGAAAGAGTGTGTGTGTGTGTGTGTGTGTGTGTGTGTGTGTGTGTGTGTGTGTGTGTGTGTGACTGACTAAAGTACAAGGCTGACTTTTATTTATTTGTTTGTATAGTCTATGTCATGTAAAAAAAAACCCCACCAAATCCTCGGTTGGTTCGCCCTTGGCCTTGAGAGAGAGGACTGGCAACACACGTACAGATCGTAACTAGAGCGGAATAAAAATAATAAAAAAACAGCCTCATAAAGCTACAGGTAATAACCCTACTCCTTCACTGCACCCCCCCCTCTCCCCCCCCAATAACACCACCTAGACGATTTGCTCACCCCCACGCCCACTCTCACCAGCCCTCACTGTCTCAATCCATTCATTCGTGCGTTTCATGAAAACAGGTGCAGGTGTTGTTCGTGTACTTGCCTATATGAATGTATAAAAAAAACCCACAGGCAATCTTGTACATTAGTCACAGGACCCCACCCCACGTCATGTTTACCCTTCTCAATCTCAGTCTGCCTCCCCACGTCATGTTTACCCTTCTCATGTTTACCCTTCTCAATCTCAGTCTGCCTCTTTCAAGTTTTATGAAAATAATCCTCTCACTTTCTCCAAAAATGGAACCCCGTCCCTTTCCCCCAAAATGGAACCCTGTCCCTTAACCCCAAAATGGAACCCTGTCCCTTACCCCCAAAATGGAACCCTGTCCCTTTCCCCCAAAATGGAACCCTGTCCCTTTCCCCCAAAATGGAACCCTGTCCCTTTCCCCAAAATGGAACCCTGTCCCTTTACCCCAAAATGGAACCCTGTCCCTTTCCCCAAAATGGAACCCTGTCCCTTTCCCCAAAATGGAACCCTGTCCCTTTACCCCAAATGGAACCCTGTCCCTTTCCCCCAAAATGGAACCCTGTCCCTTAACCCCAAATGGAACCCTGTCCCTTTCCCCCAAAATGGAACCCTGTCCCTTAACCCCAAATGGAACCCTGTCCCTTTCCCCCAAAATGGAACCCTGTCCCTTAACCCCAAAATGGAACCCTGCCCCTTTCCCCAAAATGGAACCCTGTCCCTTAACCCCAAAATGGAACCCTGCCCCTTTCCCCAAAATGGAACCCTGTCCCTTTCCCCCAAAATGGAACCCTGTCCCTTTCCCCAAAATGGAACCCTGTCCCTTTCCCCCAAAATGGAACCCTGTCCCTTTCCCCAAAATGGAACCCTGTCCCTTTCCCCCAAAATGGAACCCTGTCCCTTTCCCCAAAATGGAACCCTGTCCCTTTCCCCAAAATGGAACCCTGTCCCTTAACCCCAAAATGGAACCCTGTCCCTTTCCCCAAAATGGAACCCTGTCCCTTTCCCCAAAATGGATCCCTGTCCGTTTCCACACAAATGGAACCCCGTCCCTTTCCCCAAAATGGAACCCTGTCCCTTTCCCCAAAATGGAACCCTGTCCCTTTCCCCAAAATGGAACCCTGTCCCTTTCCCCCCAAATGGAACCCTGTCCCTTTCCCCCCAAATGGAACCCCGTCCCTTTCCCCAAAATGGAACCCCCCTTTCCCCAAAATGGAACCCTGTCCCTTTACCCCAAAATGGAACCCCGTCCCTTTCCCCAAAATGGAACCCTGTCCCTTTCCCCAAAATGGAACCCTGTCCCTTTCCCCAAAATGGAACCCCGTCCCTTTCCCCAAAATGGAACCCTGTCCCTTTCCCCAAAATGGAACCCTGTCCCTTTCCCCCAAAATGGAACCCCGTCCCTTTCCCCAAAATGGAACCCTGTCCCTTTCCCCGAAAATGGAACCCTGCCCCTTAACCCCAAAATGGAACCCCGTCCCTTTCCCCAAAATGGAACCCTGTCCCTTTCCCCGAAAATGGAACCCTGCCCCTTTCCCCAAAATGGAACCCTGTCCCTTTCCCCAAAATGGAACCCTGTCCCTTTCCCCAAAATGGAACCCCGTCCCTTTCCCCAAAATGGAACCCTGTCCCTTTCCCCCCAAATGGAACCCCGTCCCTTTCCCCCAAAATGGAACCCCGTCCCTTTCCCCAAAATGGAACCCTGTCCCTTTCCCCCCAAATGGAACCCTGTCCCTTTCCCCAAAATGGAACCCTGTCCCTTTCCCCCAAAATGGAACCCTGTCCCTTTCCCCAAAATGGAACCCTGTCCCTTTCCCCCAAAATGGAACCCCGTCCCTTTCCCCAAAATGGAACCCTGTCCCTTTCCCCAAAATGGAACCCTGTCCCTTTCCCCAAAATGGAACCCTGTCCCTTTCCCCAAAATGGAACCCTGTCCCTTTCCCCAAAATGGAACCCTGTCCCTTAACCCCAAAATGGAACCCTGCCCCTTTCCCCCAAAATGGAACCCTGTCCCTTTCCCCAAAATGGAACCCTGTCCCTTTCCCCAAAATGGAACCCTGTCCCTTTCCCCAAAATGGAACCCTGTCCCTTTCCCCCCAAATGGAACCCTGTCCCTTTCCCCCAAAATGGAACCCTGTCCCTTTCCCCAAAATGGAACCCTGTCCCTTTCCCCAAAATGGAACCCTGTCCCTTTCCCCAAAATGGAACCCTGTCCGTTTCCCCCAAAATGGAACCCTGTCCCTTTCCCCAAAATGGAACCCTGTCCCTTAACCCCAAAATGGAACCCTGTCCCTTTCCCCCCAAATGGAACCCTGTCCCTTTCCCCAAAATGGAACCCTGCCCCTTTCCCCAAAATGGAACCCTGTCCCTTTCCCCCAAATGGAACCCTGTCCCTTTCCCCAAAATGGAACCCTGTCCCTTTCCCCAAAATGGAACCCTGTCCCTTTACCCCCAAATGGAACCCTGTCCCTTTTCCCAAATGGAACCCCGTCCCTTTCCCCAAAATGGAACCCTGTCCCTTTCCCCCAAAATGGAACCCTGTCCCTTTCCCCCAAAATGGAACCCTGTCCCTTTCCCCCCAAATGGAACCCCGTCCCTTTCCCCAAAATGGAACCCCGTCCCTTTCCCCAAAATGGAACCCTGTCCCTTTCCCCCAAAATGGAACCCTGTCCCTTTCCCCCCAAATGGAACCCTGTCCCTTTCCCCCCAAATGGAACCCTGTCCCTTTCCCCCAAAATGGAACCCTGTCCCTTTCCCCCAAAATGGAACCCTGTCCCTTTCCCCAAAATGGAACCCTGTCCCTTTCCCCAAAATGGAACCCTGTCCCTTTCCCCCAAAATGGAACCCTGTCCCTTTCCCCCAAAATGGAACCCTGTCCCTTTCCCCAAAATGGAACCCTGTCCCTTTCCCCAAAATGGAACCCTGTCCCTTTCCCCCCAAATGGAACCCTGTCCCTTTCCCCCAAAATGGAACCCTGTCCCTTTCCCCCAAATGGAACCCTGTCCCTTTCCCCCAAAATGGAACCCTGTCCCTTTCCCCAAAATGGAACCCTGTCCCTTTCCCCCAAAATGGAACCCTGTCCCTTTCCCCAAAATGGAACCCTGTCCCTTTCCCCAAAATGGAACCCTGTCCCTTTCCCCAAAATGGAACCCTGTCCCTTTCCCCAAAATGGAACCCTGTCCCTTTCCCCAAAATGGAACCCTGTCCCTTTCCCCAAAATGGAACCCTGTCCCTTTCCCCCAAAATGGAACCCTGTCCCTTTCCCCCAAAATGGAACCCTGTCCCTTTCCCCAAAATGGAACCCTGTCCCTTTCCCCAAAATGGAACCCTGTCCCTTTCCCCAAAATGGAACCCTGTCCCTTTCCCCAAAATGGAACCCTGTCCCTTTCCCCCAAAATGGAACCCTGTCCCTTTCCCCCAAAATGGAACCCTGTCCCTTTCCCCCAAATTGGAACCCTGTCCCTTTCCCAAAATGGAACCCTGTCCCTTTCCCCCAAAATGGAACCCTGTCCCTTTCCCCCAAATGGAAGGATGTTGCTTCTTTGTCACAGATTTCATAGCGAAAATTTGATGAGGGGTGTGGGTGTGTGTGACAAAAGTACAAGATGGACAGCAATTATCGCTTTCTATATTCCTCTGCGGGTGTGACCCACCACGTCACGTGTCAACATCATGGTTTTTCACGTGTTTTCCCTCTTATAGCTGGTCAGAAATCTTAAGGAATCTTCCTAGCATAAGAGGGAATGTGACACAGACCCGTCACGTCACGTGTCAAAATCATGTTTTTTCACGTTTTTTT
>CM065698.1:24068856-24071356 GCA_017654935.2 Phymorhynchus buccinoides
CAGTAGTGTGGCTGGCCCTCCCTTTAGCGGAGAGTTAAAGACACACTGACGCACCGCGATTAAGTCCCTTGGTGTTTTTCTGGGTAGCTCAAATGCATTCAAATGCCCCCAACTTCAAATTGAGGCTGCTCTTTAAAATGATTCGTTTTCAATTTGGGGGCATTTGTATGGGAGTCAAACCTGGTCAAAACAAGATTTCTTACCAACTATAAGAGGGAAAACACGTGAAACCCGTGATTTTGACACGTGATCTGGTGGGTCTTAAAATTTAAAAAAGCAGGAATACAGCAGTAAGCTGTTTCATAGTTTGTATTCTTACCTATTGCCGTCCCTACACCAACCACCACCACCACCCTGCCCCCACCACAACTCACACCCCAATTCCTCCTCTTTTTGTAAAGTGGATCCCCTCCTCCTCTTGCTTCCCTAACTTTATACAGTGCTCTCCCATTCTGGCAAAGAAGGTGAGTTTAACGTCCCATCAGCAATCGGCCTTAGGGACACTTGTCGCGGAATGGACCGCTCATCGGAGGACCTCGCTTTTAGTTAATTAGTTAGTTACTCTGTTATAGTCCCGTCAACAGCTATGGTTATCTCAGGACTATCACCGCGCAAAGTTCGACCACGTATAGCAAAACACACATCAATGATTCTTAACAACGTCCAAAAACCTGGAACAAATAAAAATAAACAGTACATGGCATCTTCATCATTGTACCCTATAGCTCATAATTTCACACAGTGCTGGAAACGTTGAGCCACTCTACTCTACTTATCGGATCCAGTTTTGTTTTTTTAAACAGTAAAAAAGGATAACGAACACATCCTAGTAAAAACAAAATATATAAAAAAGGCCATGTAGGCAAATATGCACTGCAGGATGGGCAACGTGCCCACTCAAGTGCGTAAGGCCTCACGCGTGAAAGCCAGTGAACAATTAAAAAACCCACCCTGGCATGTCGTGAATTGTAAATGAGGATGGAGAGAATGAAAACTGGGGATGAGGGGCTACTCTTACTTTAAAGCTCCCCCACCACGACAAGGTGGAAGCCCGCAGGGGGAGACCTCGCTTTTAAGTCTCATCCGAAAGACCGGGAAATAGGAGTGAAGTGTCTTTCCCAAGGACACACCCGACTGCGGCCGGAGCTGGGCTCGAACCTCCACACTTGCAAGCCTGTCGGGTTGCGAGTCTAACCAACTGAGCCACAGCCGCTCCTCCTCCTCCTCCTCCTCCCATTATGCTAAAGCACACGTGTTTATTATATTCCCTTTCACCCACACCCGTGATATTATAAACAAGGCGGCAGCGAGTCTGTCCTAGAAACAAGAACTAGGTCGGTTCGAGCAGAAATAGGTCAGCCTTGGCAGATGTAGGGCAGCCTGACCGACTTTTACACTATTTCCACAATCCCCGCGCGTCATAGGCTTTTTTCTTGTTTTTACGGCGTGTCCGATTGTCGTAGTGGATGGGTGGTGGGTGTGCGTAGGTGGGTAAAGGTGGTTGAAAATACTCCTGTAAAAGTATACAAAGTAAACATAGGAAACTGCTTACCCAAGCAAAATCTAAAATCTCTCTCTCTCTCTGTAAGCCAATGACATTAAAACAGTTCAGTGCTCTCTCTCTCTCTCTCTCTGTAAGCTATGTAAGCCAATGAAAAACAGTTCAGTGCTCTCTCTCTCTCTCTCTCTCTCCAATGAAAAACAGTTCAGTCTCTCTCTCTCTCTCTAAGCTCTCTCTAAGCCTCTGACATGTAAACAGTTCATAAAAACTCTCTCTCTCTCTCTCTCTCTCTCTCTCTCTCTCTCTCTCTCTCTCTCTCTCAGTCGAAATGCACCATCCTTGGAGAAACAGGGGTGGGTTTAGAGGGGGTGGTGGCACACTTTTAGTATTTTCTAGGAATATTTTATGTTCGGCTTGATAACCTTCTTTCTCTCTTTGTCTCTTTTATGGAGCACACAGCTGCCGGTGTTCCCGTGCTGACATCAGCAGGCTGTGCCCTGTTCTTTGTGTGTCCCCCCCCCCCCCCTCCTCGTTTCTCTTTTGTCATCTTCACCTATATTGCCCCCCCCCCCCCCACACACACACACACACACACACTATCCCTACACACACCCAGGCCCGTCCTTGGACTTTAACCTAGCAACTTCTGTTGTTGTTGTGGGATTATCCTGGCTAAAAGACTCAAGGGATCAATCATCCCGACAGCGGAAGCATTTGAACACTGTGGTAGAAGTGCATCAGTTACGGATTATAATTTTTTTTAACGTGTGTGACCGTTGTTGATTACCCCGCCACGTAGCAGCCACACTCCGTCTTCGGAGGACTCGCAACGTTTAATCCACGTCGTTTTGCGTGATTCTCAATTTTGAAAGAAAATAATATTTGAAAATACTAAAATAAAATAAACAAGTGCACTGACCCTAATACTTTATCAAGGCTATAAATTAATATATAAACAAATTTTCGCTCTAAAAAAAAAGGGTTACGTACTGTTGCACA
>CM065698.1:24076356-24078856 GCA_017654935.2 Phymorhynchus buccinoides
AGGTGTTCTTGTGGTTAAACCAGCTCTGCGATCTTGTTGCGGACATATCTGTGACTATAAAGTACCTAATACCTAAGTGTAGTGTGCTGGTAAACAGATTCCACAATTAGTGGAGCTGTTTAATGGTGTGTTTGTTTTTTCTCAGCGACGGCTGCACGAGCACCCAGTTCTGATATACCACAATCAGTATCATGATCCTGCCTGTCGATCTGTCTATATGTCCTCAGTCACCGGGTGTCTGTTGGTGTTAACTACGATTTCTGTGACCTCCCTTTTTGAATCCTTCATTGGATCCACCAACATGGCATTCCATCTCTTCTAATCTCTTCGAGGGATTGTCTTGTTTTAGGACATTATTATTTTTGTATATTTTACATAAGATTTTTACCATTTCTTTTGTCTTAAGTGCTGTTTGCTTTTATTGTGGACTTTCAATCTGGTGCTTAGAGGACAACCTTTCTCTGTAGAAAGTCTTCTGGCTCAGAGAACATTCACTGTGGACAAGCAGGCCGAGATGCAGACTGAAGAGTCTTTCACAAGACGAAACAGAGTCTTTGCATAGAGCAGAGTCTATCTCCCCCATTGGGAGAAAAAGTAAATCAGCACATTTTTTTTTCAGAGAGAGAACAGACAGAGACACAGAGAAAGAAAGGAGAGAAAGAGAGAGACATAGAGACAGAGAACACAAATACATACATTGACAGAGACCACAGAGAGACAGAGATAGAAAGAAAATTATAGCGATAGACAGATAAGAGAGAGAGAGAGAGAAGAGAGTGTGAGAGAGAGAGAGAGAGAGATTTTTGAGAGAGAACACTGAACATATGAAGTTTTTTTAATATATTATTGTACCTTGGCCTTAGGCCACAATATGTAGATAAAGACAGACAGACAAAGAGAGAGAGAGAAAAAAACACCTCAAACTCAAACTCAAAATTGTTTTAATGTCAGACCTCCGGCCTATACATACATTGAGGGTGCGCATATACACACATAATGTAATAAATGAAAACAGGACAAATGTGAATATTATTTCACTTAGCACTAGCATGTTATCCAAATAAATTTTCATAATGCATAAGTCAGAGAGAGAGAGAGAGAGAGAGAGAGAGAGAGAGAGAGAGAGAGAGAGAGAGAGAGAGAGAGAGAGAGAGAGAGAGAGAGAGAGAGAGAGAGAGAGAGAGAGAGCGTGCGCAGAAAGTTGTGAGCACTTATTCAAGTATCAGCCTCTCTCTCTCTCTCTCTCTCTCTCTCTCTCTCTCTCGTAGCTGTCGGACCAATGCTACGTCGGACACATTTCGTTTCAAAATCGCTGGTGTCGGAACATTGCCACGTCGGACTATTGCCATGCACGTGTTGAAATGTCGGACTGTTGACACGTGAGGACCTTAATAATGCGTCGGACTATCGAACTATCGAACCCTACCCTCTAGAAACAACCTTGTCCTATTCTCATCTGCTTTGTGTTGCCCTTTGTGCTCGACTTATTTGTTTTTCCTAATCGAACAGCTTCTCTTGCTCGGGCCGTTGCTTCTATCTATCAGTCAGCCTCTCTCTGTGTCTGTCTCTCTCCTCTCCACGATAAATGTGTGTGTGTCAACCAATGTGTGTGTGTGTGTGTGTTCGTTTGCGCACGCTCGCGCGCGTGTGTGTATGCGTGCTAAATAGTGGGGTTTTTCCCCCTCACTCACAAACACCCACCCTCCCAATGATCTGCCCTTGACACGCAAATCGCTCTGTCCCAAATTCGCCTCCACGTCGCAAGAAATGCAAAAGCTTTATTCACGTGACCCGCTTTAAAATGATTTTTGTTTGTTGGCAAGAGTGCAAAGAAATTGACCTGATTCTGTCAGAAACATTAACCCTCCCGCCCCCAAGTCTAAACACACCTTGCTCACCCTCCCTTCCTCCCTCTCCTCCCTCTCACACAGTCTTCCCATTCCCTCCACTCACTCACACTACTCCACCTCCACCCCTTTGTTTTTTACACGCGCGCGCTGGCTTGGTTTATGTGCATATATGACCCAATTTCATCGTCCCGTTCAAGAACAGCATCAATACAGCCAGCACCCCTCTTCCATTCACCTTTCCTCCCACAAACACCTTATCCACTTCATAAAAAAACTTGTGGTGTTTTTTCTCTCCTCCCCCCCTTCTTCCCCGTGTCATTTTCACTCTACCCATCATCTCTCTCCTCCCAAACCCATCTTTGTTTCCCTCTCCCTCCCTCCCCTATTCTAATATTTTGTCACCACCCCTCCCACCCCCTCCTGTAACCTCAAGCAAGAACCTCGTGACCTCGTTTCGGCTTTGCTGATCAATTCCACCTCTCCCCCCAACCCCCCCCGCATACAGCAGCCCCCCGCCCTCCCCCCTCCCCCAACCCATGCTTACTCCTACCTACCCCCCCCCCCCCCTTCATCAAGCATCTGTTTGCTGTTGGCGACCAATAATAATAATAACAAGGGCGTCGCCGAGCGGCAGACATGTCCGTCATCAG
>CM065698.1:24083856-24091356 GCA_017654935.2 Phymorhynchus buccinoides
GAAAGTGGAAGAGGTGAGTTTGCCATTTGAGAGGGGTGCGTAGCGCTTTCACTACGTATCGAAATAACTACTTGTTGCTACCACTACGACCCATAGAGACAAAAATAATAAAGACTGTACCAATCTGTCAGTTTGATTTCAGACAGACTAACCCTAACCCTAGCCCGAACCCTTTTCCGAACCTAACCCTATTCCTTACCTAAGTTTAAGCCTATTTTAACAATAACCCTAACCCTTAGTTGCCGTAGTGATTTAGCCCAGTAGTGTTATCAATACGTAGTGATAGTGTACTGATTTATCTTAGTAGTGTTATCGATACGTAGCGATAGCGGGATGTCACCGTTGAGAGGCGGTGAGAGAATGTAGGCTAGAAGAGAACAATGAAGAGAAGGATACAGAGATGAATGAAGATTGTAAAATACAAAAATTATATTCTTGCTTTCCAAGTTCTTCCTGGCGCCTGCCTTGTCACCATAAAAAAATATTTTAAATAAAGTAGGAAGCCTTTTCCTTGACCCACTGTCGCCAGACATTCCACCAGCCTGACGTCACTCTGCTGTCATCATGACGTAACCTATCATGGCGGCTTGACAGCTTCCGGGTACACGGCACGCAGTTGACCTTAAAGGGCCACCCTGACGGATGAGATTTTGTAAGAAACACGTCCAGATTACCAGGAAAACACCCTTTACAGAGATTGCAACACTCACTTTGCTTCGGTTTCCTAGAAATCAAACTGTCAAATCGGCGATTCCTCCTTGGCGGAGGTGCTGGAAGTCAAACTCTTTGACCCAAAGAGAAGGCGTGTGCCTTTCTAATGGCCGCCTGAGTTAGACCAAATTGTTTGCACGACATTTCCGCAATACAAGCCTTTTTTCTGTTTTCAATTGTTTTTTTAAACAGATTATCTAAAGGAGTTTCGCTCACAACAAAGGTAACAGCTCCATTTGTTTTGTTACTGCACAACAAAAAAAGAAAACGCTTCAACCACAATGAGTGACCTTCACCCACCCCATCCAAAATGGCTACTCTCTCCGGCATCTCCGCCAAGGAGGAATCGCCGTTTTGACGGTTTAATTTCTAGGAAACTAGAGCAAAGGGAGTGTTCCGATCCTTGAAAATGCTGTCTTTCTGGTGATCTCGACGTTTTTCTTGCAAAAACTCATCCGTCAGGGTCCACCTTTAAAGGCAACCCTCCCCTTATTCTCCCCTCTCTCTGTTTAGCCACCCACATCGTATTAATCATAATGTCATGCAAACGAAACATGTCTGTCGTGACTTTTGTGATGTTGTTGTTGGTTTACCCTGGCTAAAAGACTATAGGGGTCACCCAACAGCGGAAACACTTGAACACTATTAGGTACAAGTGCATCAGCTACGGATGAGAGCGTTCATTACGTGTGAGACCGTTTTTGATTACCCTGCCATGTGGACAGCCACACTCCGTCTTCGGGGAATTCGGAGACTGATGATGTTATGCTAGGAAATTTTCATGGCTAAAGACAACCCCTGCATAACTATGCATAGCATAACATTTTGATGTAGCCTTGGTGTTCTAGCCTATGTCAATTGGTCTGACACAACCTTAAGCCAAGACGAGTGTCCTTTATTTATGTCTTTGGGTTTTTTCCATAAACATGTTAGGAAATATATTTAATGCAACAACATGAACAACTGATTGGTCAAATACAAAGATAATGATTGTACTTTTTGATTAAAAAATATACATTTTTCTATATGTGCCTCCCGAGATAAGTCTTTTGTATTTCAAAGAAAGGAGCACACACACAGTGCGTAGTTTAGATACTGTACATTCATAACGGCAAACTTACCTTCTTAAAAAAAAAAAAAAAATCTTTATTAATACAGCTCTGGAGAAATTTTGTTCTGAAACTTTACCAACAGATCAAATTTAGTCTACAATTCAGGAGAGTGGAGTTCTTTGTGGGAATGGGCGTGGTGTGTCGGGTGGCGTGGTGATATATGTAGTGGTAGCTAGAGGGGCAGTGGCATGAAAAAAAGTGTTAAGTTTGATTAATCCCCGAGCCGAAGGTTCTGGGAACTATTGTTTTTGTCTGGTCCGTCCGTCTGTCCGTCCGTCCGTCCGTCCGTCCGTCCGTCCGTCCGGATATTCGTCCGTTTTTCTCAAAAACTATTCAGTCTATCATCATCACATTTGGTATACTTGTTTGCCAAGATGCCAGCTATCCACTGATGTATTTAGTTTTACATTAAGGTCAAGGTCGCGCCAGTTACGGGGTTCAAACCCCGAAACACATAATCGCTAATATCTCGCGAAGTTTTGCATGTATTTTAATGCAGTTTTTTTCACAACATTTCTTGATGAATGGTCTATTATAACACAGTTGTCATGAATTTTTCTGTGCGCGCGTGTGCGCATGATCGCGCGCGCTCAAATCACGGGTCCGAACCCCAAGGCTATATATAAAAAAACTATTCAGTTACGTGCTGTTTTCATGCGTTCTTATGTAGTTACGTTCTGGTTTGATGCGTTTTTATGTATGTGTACAGCCGACACATTCCGATTTTGGAGTAGCTCGGCGATGCTGCGAGGGGACTTTGCAGCCGCTCAGCGTTGCACTTGGTTTTTTTTGTTGGTCTTTGCTGTTGAATATGGAGTGCTTAGTAGGTAAGTCATAAGTCATAATTATTTATTGTCCATTGGCATTGTACAACGCGCATGGACACTTGTCTTCGACCGTGTAAAACAAAAATATCAAATAAAAGTATGAAACATACATTTACATTAACAAATATGTATCTCTCAAACGTACGCCACCACACCCAATCATTCATCCGCTCTCCGCTATCTTGCTCACTCATCATGCAACCCAAACCACTTCCGCCTTCATCTTTAAATACGCATAGTCACAGAAGCGTCTCTGTGAAATTCGGGTTGCTCCCACATGGAGAGAGCGTCGCAGCCAGAAGCGCGTCACCCATTTTGTTTTCTATGCGATTTTCGTGTGACTGATGAGGAAAGGGGGGTGGGGGGGGGGGGGGTAAATTTTGACAAAATGACAACTTGTTTGTCGCCACTGGGCCTTAACCCTTTCACCGCCAACGTCGCATTTTTGCACCACAATGACCCATGTCACTAAAAGGCATCAAATCAGGGCCTGTTATCCAGAGACCCTATTGTCTTAGTTTGGGGAAGTAAGGATAGACCTTATTTTATGTATGTCACAGAAGAATCCCCAATACTGCAGATGGATTTTGTTTTCTACCCAGGTAAATGTAATGGAGATTTTTGGTTGAAATAATTATGGTTGGCGGTGAAAGGGTTCACGTGTGCTAAGACCATGGGCACATATACGGGACCTCGGTTTATGACTGTATCGTCTCATCCGAAAGACTCCACGTTCAGACCGTAAGGCCTAGTGCAAAGTGAGAGGAAAAATCCCCTGTACCCAGGTTCGAACTCGGGTTTACTTGACATAAGGCGAACGCGTTACCTCTGTACCACTCTACACCTGTATGGCTTATCTACTTTATTTATTATTTATTTATTTATTTCCCTTCGTCACTGGGGCATGCTTTGTATGCCCGTGCTGTACTGAAAATACTAAAATGACCTTGAATGTGAGCCGCGTGACAGCTAGCGACACCGCTGAAACCTGACCTATACAATTAGGCCCAAATGTACATTGGGTCGTCCGTCAGTGGGGCACGCACGAGCTTCGTGCACACGTTCGCTGGTTTCGCTCCGTTGGATAGATAATCACAATACACGTTGCTATTTTTCGTTCTTTTTCCATGGCAACACATTGACACTCAAGTCATATTGTTACTAGCATGCCATTGTGTTGCCATAGGGAAGGACCGAAAAATAGCCACGTGTATTTTGTTCCCGTGTTGTATAGGCCTACTGGCTTTCTTTCTTTTTTCTAATAAAGAAACCCTCCTTTTCTCCTTCCATATTCTTTCTCTAGCTCCTTGCATTATATACAGGATTTTGTGTGCTAAAGTTATGCTTTAAAGATACACTGACCCACCACGATTAATTAAGTCCCTTTTTGTTTGTGGCTCAAGCCACAAACCTATAACTCACTTTGTCGGTCGGTCTGTCTGTCGGTCCAAAATTGTCGCACATTTTGACAAAATGTCGCACTTCAAATCGAGGCTACACTTCAAAATTAATTGAGGCCGCTCTTTAAAATGATGTATTTTAAAAGCGTACAAAATAATAAACATACGTAATACATACACTACAACAGACACGACGAGTATGCGGTGCTTCTTTCGATGAGCATAAGTAGGATACATAGTTTTAAATGTTTTCCAAAAGATATAAAAAGTTACGAAATGGTGCAGAGATAACATTCTGGTTTACAGATTAAAATTATTGAAAAGCCAGGGGAGGTAACTCATGATTGGAGTGGTAAAAATAGACCGCGTGCCACAAACTATTGCGATTTTCGCGCTTGTTTTTCTCTTTCTGGGTAGCTGTGACCCATATACAAATGACCCCAACTTGAAATGGAGGCTGCTCTTTAAAATGATGTTTCGTTTTCAATTAGGGGGATTTGTATGGGAGTCAAGCCTGGTCAAAACAAGATTTCTTGCCAGCTTTAAGATGGAAAACCCGTGAAACCCGTGATTTTGACACGTGATCTGGTGGGTCTTTAACACCCTCTCATGGGGTGCCCACCGGTTCGCATAATGCGTTTCGCATAATCCTTTGATCAGAGCCGCGGGCGCAAGTCGAGTGTCTCTTCCCAAAAAACCTGGCAGTTCGCATAAACGGGTTTGCCATTTCGCATATTATGCACTCTTGCAGGTTCTAATGCACTCTACGTGACTTTCTGTTACTTTCTTGCTACCCCTAACCCTATCCCTACCCTATCCCTAACCTATCCCTAACTAACTTTCTGAGTTTTATGCGAAATGCCATGTCCACAAAGCTTTGTATGCGAAGCGGCAGTATGTGAATCGGCTTTATGCGAAGCGGCAGTATGCGAAACGGCAATATGCGAACCGGGGCGCACCACTCTCAGGGTGATCTTATTTATCCCTCCCTATCCCTTTCCCGAGAATGGCAGAATGTTGCTTCTTAGTGAAAATGTTCAATGCAAAATTTGGAAGGGGGTGCCAGCCCCCCCTCCCCCTCCTTGATTGTTGGTTCTCAAAACAAGTAACAATAGAAGATTTAAACAACTGTGTCCTGGAATACCAATTGGGATTAATGAACGGATTCTTTTTTTTTAGTATGTATCAAATGCTGTCATCTCATCAAATTGACAACCAAACCCATTCATAACTTATTTCTTTAATTGTTTAAAACAATCCTCCTACGCTTTTTTTCCCTCTTCCAACGACAGACAACATCACCATCACCGAAGTCAACAACAACACCTAAAGACACACTGACCCACCACGATTAAGTCCCTTGTTTTTTTCTGGGTAGCTGTGACCCACATACAAATGCCCCCAACTTCAAATCGAGGCTGCTCTTTAAACTGTTTCGATTTAAATTTGGGGGCATTTGCATGGGAGTCAAACCTGGTCGAAACGAGATTTCTTGCCAGCTATAAGAGGGAAAACACGTGAAACCCGTGATTCTGACACCTGATCTGGTGGGTCTTTAACAACCCCCCAAAAGTCATTGTATCCAAATATCCATACCCCGGGTTGGTTCATCTGTGTCTTTATATAGGCCGAGAGTCCGAGAGTCCGAGAGTCATACGGCCGAGAGTCATACGCAATTTAAGGGAACTTAACTTTAATATGAAGACTTATTTCCCTATCTTTATTATTATTGTTGCATTGTTTTCCCAGGCTCATTATTTTTGTACAATTATACTGCTCAAAATGTGCTAAGGATATTATTTTCAACATGCAAAACTATCAAAGTCAAACATAGTAAGGCTACTATTTGTTCTTCTTATCTAGTTTAATTAACATTTCTTCACATTTTGATCAAAAACGAGGTCCGAGTATGACTTGATTTGCTTACCTCAAGGAAAGTTTGTGATACCCCTTCAAATTGCATAAAACAACCGAACGGAGCGAAATGTTGATGTTAAAATTTGTTGCTTTTTGTGGCAAGAACAGTCATGGATAAGTATGTGTGAAGCCCCATCATTGCAATTCCAGCCTGGAAACGGCATTTCGTGTTCTGAAGAAGCTTTTGAAGCTCCTGCTGATCTAGGGTGTTCCATTCACCTACCAGGCACTGTTCCGGGACCTGTAGACTTCTGCGCTGCTGTGAACGGATGCCTGGAGCATGTTCCAACATTGTTATATCAGACTGAGTTCTCTGGATTGGGCAACCTACCTCATGACGATGATCTCTTGCTGCAGATAGGTGTAAACAATCCTTGCTCGATGAAAAGGTGCATTATCATCCATGACTTACTCCAAGACCATTGCTCCAAGAGGAGCATGGTCCATTGACGACACCCCGCCATCGCACCCTGTTATTGGCAGCTCTTTCCACCACGCCATTCCAGCTCGTTCCCTGCCTCTCCAGTTCAGCCAGGGTGTCCCTCCTCCAGCTGTTGCGAGGTCGGCCTCTCTTCCTTTTCCCCTGGGGGTGCCAGGTCAGGGCCTGGCGTGTGGTGATGGATGCTGGTTTCCTGAGGATGTGTCCAATCCAGCCCCGCTTCCTCTGCAGAATCTGCTTGGCCACTGGTTCCTGTCCCGCCACAGATCTTTATTTCGTATCTTTTCTGGCCATCGGATGTTGTAGATGCGCCTCAGACACATGTCCACAAAGGTCTGGATCTTGTGGGGAGTAGCTTTTGTTGTTTCACATCCGTATAGTATAACTGATTTTACATTGGAGTTAAAGATGCAAAGTTTGGTCGTTCTTGAGGCCCAAATCTTCTTCCCGAGCATGACGAGGACTGCTCTTGCCATACCAATCCTGGCTGTGACATCCCGGACAGTGCCCCCTGCATATCTACCACACTTCCAAAATAGACAAAATAATCCACCTCCCTGATGGGCTCTCCACCGACTGTGACTGTTGTGTTGGCAGTGGTGTTCATCATCATGAGTTCAGTCTTCTTCTTGTTGATCTTGAGCCCTGCCCCTGCTGAAGTTGTTTCCAGGTGAGTGGTTTTGTCCTGCATCTGACTGTAGTTGTGGAAGAGGAGTGCTAAGTCACTGGCAAAGTCGAAGTAATCCAACTGCTTCCATAAAGCCCACTGCATGTCGTTGTTCCTGCCTGCAGTGGTTGTCTTCATTATCCAGTGTATGACCAGAAGAAAAAGAAACGGCGACAGCAGGCACCCCTGACGGACTCCGGTATTATCCATGAAGATGAGGTTATCTCGGATCGTACCAGCAGAAGGCTTAATAATAATAATAATAATAATAATAATAATAATACATAGTATTTATACAGCGCCTTTCTTTAGAATTAAACTCAAAGAATTTAGAATTAAAGGCTTGATGTGGACATCAATGAACTCATCCCTGTAGTGAACAGATGTCAGAGATTCCTTTTGAAGAAGTTGTGATACTGTTTTCTCG
>CM065698.1:24096356-24121356 GCA_017654935.2 Phymorhynchus buccinoides
TCCCTATACGTCCCCGATTCTATGTGCATGTCCCCGTCTTGATGTGTCCCCGCATTATATCTCCCCGTCTCTTTGTTTATCCTAACCCTATGTGCCCTCTGTAACTATCTAACCCTAACGTCCCCGACTATATGCCTTAACCCCATATACCCCCGATATCTCTATGTGACTATCTCACCATCCCTATACGTCCCCGATTCTATGTATTCCGCAGTGAATCTCACCATCGATACGACGGGGTCTGTACATAATCATAGAGATGGGGTGACATCTCAGATCCCTAAATTCTATGGGTCCCCGTCTGTATGTGACACAATGACGGGGACACATCGAGACGGGGGGTGACATAATCCCTATACGTAGATTCTATGTGGGGACACAGAAAACGTGAACACAATGACGGGGACACATCGAGACGGGGGGACTACATAATACTAGAGATGGGGACACAGAAAACGGGAACACAATGACGGGGACACATCGAGACGGGGGGGGGACATAATAATAGAGATGGGGACACAGAACTGAAACGGGAACACAATGACGGGGACACATCGAGACGGGGGCACCTCGCACTGATCCCACAACAATTACTACATCTTCATTGTATCTTCACACAAGTGACATTTCTTCTCAGTGTGTGTGTGTGTGTGTGTGTGTGTGTGTGTGTGTGTGTGTGTGTGTGTGTGTGTGTGTGTGTGTGTGTGTGTGTGAGATAGTGTGTGTGTGAGATGTGAGTGTGTGTGTGTGTGTGAGAGAGAGAGAGAGAGAGAGAGAGAGAGAGAGAGAGAGAGAGAGAGAGAGAGAGAGAGAGAGAGAGAGAGAGAGAGAGAGAGAGAGAGAGAGAGAGAGACAGAGTATATGTGTGTGTATGTGTGTGAGAGAGAGAGAGAAAAAGAGAGATACACTGACACATATATTTGTGAAGGCCATCGACCCATACACAAAGTTTCTACCCTCCCCCTCCCCTTCCCTGCCTGTCCCCACCCTTCGCCCAACGATGTTCAAGTTGAAAATAAACTATAAATCACCAAGTAAAGAAATAAACAAAGGAATGTAAAGAATGAATAAATGCAAAATAATGCACCTCGTAGCAAGAACACAACATAAGCATCGCATATTGATCATAGGTCTACAGCAAACAGACAACATGTGCATAGCAAATGATCATAGGTCTCAATAATACATATGACTACATTATTTTGTTTTTTGGATGCCCCGACTTAGGACCTCGACCGCATATAGTATCATAAAATCAAACTGATGATTGTGGATACTCAACGGGATAAGAAGAAGAAGAAGAAGAAGAAGAAGAAGAAGGAGAGAGAGAGAGAGAGAGAGAGAGAGAGAGAGAGAGAGAGAGAGAGAGAGAGAGAGAGAGAGAGAGAGAGAGAGAGAGAGAGAGAGAGAGAGAGAGAGAGAGAGAGAGAGAGAGATCTGCTAGGACATGTATGACCAAAAAATCATACATGTAGTCCGGACAGACACTTCGGGACTCAAATTCAAACCAATACCCTATAACCAACAGAAGATGTATGCGTCTAGACAATGTGTCGAGACACAATAACGACGCCCCCCAGACATCCCAGTTCTCTGAATCCGCTACCCCAGTCACCCCATTCTCAACTGTTTCTCGCCGAACTCTATGGCGTACGAAACGTGTCAAAGACTCGATATTCTTATCAAACAACATCCATACTTTTCGAAGAGTAGGTGAAGACGGGGTAGAAAGCCCATGGGCGGGTAAGAAGCCCATGCCAATTATCTCATGAAATAAAGCAAATTTCAGTCACATTTTGCCCACGAGACGAGTAAGAAGCCCATGCCAATTATCTCATGAAATAAAGCAAATTCAGTCACATTTTGCCCACGAGACGAGTGTTATTCGTCTCGTGGGCAAAATGTGACTGAAATTTTCTTTATTTCATGAGATAATTGGCATGTTCCTCTTACCCGCCCATGGGCTTTTTACCCTGTTTTACCCTATCCTTATTCAGTATGGATCGTTCCCAAAAGGATCGAGCGTTTCCGAGTTTTTCCGAGCGTACCTCGAAATGAACACATATAAATTTGGAATCGGAAATTCACTGAAACACCCCAACTAAATAAAAAGTAATGTCCCATATGGCTTCGGCCGGGAGGACATAAAGCTAAACTTTCGTTCACTGAAACAGCCCTTGCCAACAATGCATCACAAATTAATTATTAGGCGGAAATCAAAACAAATGGACAGAATAGTTGAGGAAGTTGACGAGAAGGGCTTTAGACAAATTCTTTCATGCCCAGTCATGTTGAAAAATATTGACATAGTTTCGTGTTCTTTTCGTTTCATAGGTATCATGTTTCATGTGACTCGTTCCGTAGAGTTCATAAATGCGCGTTTCGACGCAGAGTATCGATGCTTTCACTCAAAATGGATTCATACTTTCGTAAGTAACGGAAAGTATGGATCTTTTTCGAAAGTGTGCAATCCTTTTCACAAAGAAGCGATAAATTCGTGAAAAGGATCGATCCTTTCTTAAAATTTAATGGACCGATCCATTTTGGAAATGAGTGTTGTTTATTTGTATCAATACTTTTTTTTAAAACAGTATTGAGTGTTTGATCTGTTTCGTACGCCATAGAACCCTTCTTTCCTTTCTGTCGACTCCCTTATAACCCATCACCCGTTGTATTCCCTTCTGGACGAAAGTGGGTGTGGGGGAAAATCCCCACCTACTCATAAAAATCCTGAAGTCTGAGTCAAAAGGATCAAGATATACTTTGTGTGCATTGAAGTTCCGGACCCTGAAGTTCATATGCCACATGAGTCAGATTTGTTTGGCCGTGTGTGTGTGTGTGTGTGTGTGTGTGTGTGTGTGTGTGTGTGTGTGTGTGTGTGTTGTGTGTGTTCTTTAATTTAACGTCTTTTCACTTAACAGTGATATTAGACATGAAAGTGTGTGTGTGAGTGTGCGCGCGCGGATATGTGCATGTGTATATGTGTGTACTTAAAGTACATATTTGTTTGTAACATTAGGGGGATATATGCTAAATTAAAACAGTTTTAAAAACAACAACCACACACACACACACACACACACACACACACACACACACACACACACACACACACACACACACACACACAAACACACTCCAAAATTGAACTATTATAAAATCAAAATGAAAACATTCTAAAAAAAACAGCAATCATAGAAACGAGCCAACTGGACTTAACATTAAAGTTTGTACAAAATTCAAAAGAGATACGGCATCTTGGAATATACATTTGGATTCATCTTTTCTGAATTCTGATAGGGTCGATAAGGGCAATAATATAGAATGTGTGTTGTTGCACAATTATCAATAGCACCACATACACATTAAAGATTTTTTTATGAATTTAGTTTTAAAAGCATTTAGATTAAGTCTATAAAGTAGTGAAACAAACTTTTTACGGCGTCTTGGATGCTTGTTTACATTTCTATTAAGAAATACATAACTTACTAATGAATCTCTTTTCTGAGACTTCCATGATCGGGAGTTTAAACAACACTTCATGGAAGATTCAGGTTTATGTATTCTGTGAAGCATAGATTCTTTGTAGATTTTATCAAAATCTTCAAAAGAAGCTCTTTGTAAGAGAGAATAACCTTCTTGCAAACTCCAGGGAATGTGAATATCCGTGGAATTGGCAGATTTGTTTGCCCCTGCCCGAGCAATACGATCAGCCCATTCATTTCCAGAAATCGAACAATGAGATGGGATCCAACAAAAATCAACTGTGATACCTCTTCATATAAGAATATGAATAAGTATTCTAATTCCTGTGATGATTTCAGCCCTGTGTTTTGTAAAAACAATACAAATAATTTCTACCATTATAGTTATTGCATATAATGTTATTGTTTTACTAGAAGCTTTAATCAAATCTTTAATAATGTCCAAACAACACATAATACACAATACAAAAAAGAGTATCAACCAAGCTAATGCTCATAGCGTGCTCTTAAAATGTTTCATGAAATATGAAGCTTTATTCAGTCAATTTTGATAACGTTTTGTGAATAGTCATTGTTCTTCTATCATTGAACCAATGTTCATTACCCGGCCAGAGGCCGGGTTTTTGCTATTGGTGTGTGTGTGTGTGTGTGTGTGTGTGTGTGTGTGTGTGTGTGTGCGTGTGCGTGCGTGTGCGTGTGCGCGCGTGCGTGCGTGCGTGTGTGTGTGTGTGTGTGTGTGTGCGTGCGTGTGCGTGCGTGCGTGCGTGTGTGTGTGTGTGTCTGTGTATCGATTATCTTAAAAACTACTGTTTGGACTTTGATTAAAATTGGCAGAGGGGTAGACAGCTTGAAAAGGAAGTTTCCTTTCGTTAATCAACACCGTGCTGACCTTGACCTTGAAGTTTGACCATGAAAACCAAAATGGCCTTCTTTGGGCTATGTAATTTCCCCCCAGCTTTATTTCGTGAACTAGTAAACAGAATCGCTTCAAATTTTGTGTGGTGGTGTGCCATGGTGCAAGGAAGTTTGTATAAAAGTTCAGCTGTATCTCGTGAACTAGTGAACAGAATCGCTTCAAATTTTGGGCTATGTATTTTATGCGTTCTGTAAGGGTGGAAAGTGGTGTGTTTATTGGGGGGTGGGGGGGGGGGAGAGGGCATAACTCTGGCCGGGTTTGCATTGTCACAATGCCTTGCTGCCGCTCGGCGATGCACTTACAATGCGTTGCTGCCGCTCGGCGATGCCCTTGTATTGATACTGTGATTGCGTGATTGTTTAACACCTTTTTTCAGCTCCCATTGATCATTTGATGTTGGTCATTCGATGTTTTCAAGCTATATTTAAACAATAATAAAACAGAAACGAGCAAAGGGAAGAGACTGTCCGTTAACTAACTCCCTCCACCAAAGCGATTTTTGGCAACAAAAAACTAGCAAAGTACGGATGAGGCAAAAAAAAGGATGAGGCAGGTCTGCATATATGCCAATCACCCACACAGTACACACAACAACAGTGGTGGAGAGAATTCACACAGCGAGCAGTATGGAATAAAAACGAATTCTATTCTGGATAACTTTGGATGCAAATGCACAGAGAAAACTTGAACAAACAAACAAACCTACAAAGAAAAGACTGGTGTTATATAATCTATTCCATTTGGTGCTGGCCACACAAACCAGTTCGCAAAGTTTTCTGCTGTTTTATCCTTGAAGCAACATCACTGAGCTGTGATCTCTCATTATGCTGATCCTTACGCATTAACACCTGAGAAGTCAAAAAGGAGAGAGAGAGAGAGAGAGAGAGAGAGAGAGAGAGAGAGAGAGAGAGAGAGAGAGAGAGAGAGAGAGAGAGAGAGAGAGAGAGAGAGAGAGAGAGAGAGAGAGAGAGAGAGAGAGAGAGAGAGAGAGAGAGATAGAGAGTTCAAAACTTTATTACGCAAGGATTGAGATTTTAGGCCAGGCCTATTCTTACAATCTGTCCTTGAGACGGAAACAAGACTAATACAAAACGTTAAGGCAAACAGATAATAATAATATGAACATGCATGATGATACAAGACATCAAAGTAAACAAAATTAGAGCAAAATAATATAAACAAATAACTAACAAGTAGGGGGGGGCACAAGAAAAGAGAGAGAGAGAGAGAGAGAGAGAGAGAGAGAGAGAGAGAGAGAGAGAGAGAGAGAGAGAGAGAGAGAGAGAGAGAGAGAGAGAGAGAGAGAGAGAGAGAGAGAGAGAGAGAGAGAGAGAGAGAGAGAGAGAGAGAGAGAGAGAGAGAGAGACAGAGAGAGAGAGAGAGAGAGAGAGAGAGAGAGAGAGAGAGAGAGAGAGAGAGAGAGAGAGAGAGAGAGAGAGAGAGAGAGAGAGCATTAGAGTAAAGCAAAAAGGCAAACAAATATTGGCATACATAATGATGAAGGCATCAAAATTAAACTTTTATGGGGGAAAAACACCTAACAAGAGAGAGAGAGAGAGAGAGAGAGAGAGAGAGAGAGAGAGAGAGAGAGAGAGAGAGAGAGAGAGAGAGAGAGAGGGAGAGAGAGAGAGAGAGAGGACATTGAACACTGAAAAACTTCATGAGAGAGAGAGAGAGAGAGAGAGAGAGAGAGAGAGAGAGAGAGAGAGAGAGAGAGAGAGAGAGAGAGAGAGAGAGAGAGAGAGAGAGAGAGAGAGAGAGAGAGAGAGAGAGAGAGAGAGAGAGAGAGAGAGAGAGAGAGAGAGATTGATTCGCCTACTCCATCCATCCAGGAACAAAAGTAGGTTTATTCTATCGTCTTTCGAAAGGTCACTGAACAGGTAAAGCCTACAAAAAATATATCTACCCTCAAGAGCACTAGTGACCTCCACAATACAAACGACAGTCGGAGAACTTCTGAGAACAGAAAAAAAGAAAGAAAATTAAAAAAAGAACAGGCGACAATTGTGCACTACACCCGCTGACGTGCGCACAGCTTTGATGACGCAAGTACAGAGGAGGTTCAAACATAGTAGGCCCACTAGTTGCGTAAGTACATGTAGATCTGATAGCTTGGCAAACCACGCCATTTTGAAAACTCGGTCAAGGACTCAAGGACTTTCGCAGCGTGGATGGTCGGTCTTTGGCGAGAAAAAAGAAGAAGAAAAAAGAAGATAAAATGTTATTTCCGCTTTCCATAACATTCTTCAATCTTCACATCTAAGCCAAAGACCTACCGTATCATTGAAGCTTAAGATTAAGAACCTTCTATTCTATTAAAGAGATAGACTTTTTTTTTCAATCCCTGCATTATAAGAACACGAGTACGTTGTAACTGGAAAGAGCCCTGTCCGTCAGGTGTGTGTGCGTGTGCAGGACTGGACCTTGGATACATTAGAGAGGGGGGTTACAAACAAGGGTGGGGGTCCGAGAGCGTTTACCCCTTAAGCTGAACCCCTTCACTGCCGAGCCCGATTCCGGTTCCGGTTCCGGGGCAACTATTTGCCAAGCCGTTTTAGGTTGCCGAGTCTGCATAGCAAAGCTTTCTGAATAAAAGTGCATATAACCTATGCTTTTCTGAATGGGGATTGAATATACTATCCTTTGAGAACACGCTCACATGCATTCGAACATACTGCGAAAAGCGTATGGATAGAAACAGGGAAACTCTTAGAATAACCCTATGACAGATATTTCCGTGACGGGGCATTTTGGTGTCTAGGAACAGTTAAACAGTAGTAATGACTTCGTTCTCAATCTCTCTCTCTCTCTCTCCCTTTCTCTCTCTCTCTCACTCTCTCTCTCCCCCTTTCTCTCTCTCTCTCTCTCTCTCTCTCTCTCTCTCTCTCTCTCTCTCTCTCCCTTTCTCTCTCTCTCTCTCTCTCTCTTTTTCTTTTCTGTTCTGTTCTCCCCCTTTTTCTTTAGGCCTTGTACACACATAAGCGGATATTCCATGCGGAATCCCGTGCGCAATCCATAAATAAGTGAAACAAAAAAGGGAAAAGATTTGCGCACGTGTCCGAATTTCCCCTGTATGCGTAATCCTTCTTTCTGCCACTTATTTGGGGTTTTCCGTACGGAACTGCCGCGTCTAATGTGAACCCGGCCTTATGGCACGAGGGGGCGTGGGGGTTACGGAACCCAACCCAGGTACCTCCCCACCCCACCCCCCTGGATCCGGCCCTGAGTGTGTGTGTGTGTGTGTGTGTGTGTGTGTGTGTGTGTGTGTGTGTGCGCGTGCGTGTGCGTGCGTGTGCGTGCGTGCGTGCGTGTGCGCGCGCGTTTGCTTGCGCGCGTACGTGTGCATTGATATGACTTGGGTGAACAACATGTGGGCAAAGAAATACTTTAGTCACCCTCCTCATGTTTACGACCCCCAATCTCAAAATCTGCTTCTTTCAGTTTTATGAATACAATCCTAGGCTGAGAATGTTGCTTCTCGATTAAACGTTTTATGCGAAAATTTGATACGATGAGGGGTGGCTAAAATACACGATAGTCCAACATGTGCTATATAACTGTTACTTACTGCCTAGACTACTGACCCGATCATAATGAAAACTGGCTGATACTTGCAGAATAATCCCTGATATGGACGATTATCTGGTTATCTCTGAAGTTACCAAAGATCAAAACATAATTTAAGCAGCAATCAACAGCAAGACTCTGCCATGTCGATGTGGTAGTGGAACGTTTAGCGCAAGCACTAATCCACACGACACACAGCTTTGGCAAGTGGTACAACTAAATAAGTCATCAGAGTAAGTCCCCGTTTTCAGCTTCAACGGTCTTGGTAATGTAGTGGTCTTCATGCTCGACTCCATGCGAGAAGTCCCAGGTTCTCTGTATCCAAATCGCTACAACTATCACTTTCGAAAAAAAAATCATTTCAGTGCTTGTTTGGCTGTTTTTTCTTTTCTATGTCAAATCTGTAAGCATATTTATTCTAAGAAAAGTTAATTGCATAACAATAATGAACATACTATTATCATGTCACAACCTGTTCTGTTCATCTGACAGCGAAAATAATTACTTGTATGAATAGAGAGAGTGAGAATTTGTAGGTATTATGTTTGTATATGAAAAAGATGAAGTATTTGCTCATTGTCCGATGCTATGGTGTAATTGGATTGTTAATAAGCTGTTCATACTTATTGATGATGTTTGTATAAATTTTTGTTTGTATGTGCAAATCATTGAAGAAAAGAGAACCTTCTTTGCAAGGGAATAAACAAACAAAAAAACTCCCAGGTTCGACCCCCAACGAAACCACTTGCATTGTTCTAAAAATTCCTAAGATTACCCCTAGTAAGGCTGATATGTCATAAAGATACATAGTGTTGTATATTTACACAACTGCTGTAAGTATGTTTTCATGGCTGGCCATCAGCCGTGCTCTCTTAAAAGAACAGGGGAAGTTAGAAACCAAGATTCAATGCCCCACATGGCCGTAAAACCCTATTTCCAAACCAAGAGAATTATCGATTTTCAAACTCAAGGTGAATTGTAAAGTTAAAGGTCTCAATACACGTTGACATTGTTCACTCTCTCCCCATGGTGGCAACACAGTGATATGCCAGTCAAAATATTACTTACATATCACTGTGTTGCCATGGGGAAAGAGTGAAACGTGTTAACGTGCATTGAGACCATTATAGGCTCCAATCCATAATTCTGCTATTGCCTGATGTCGACCAGGCAATAACGCTCATCGCACCACACCAAGCGAATCCCACGATGAACCTTTTATTGGGTATTTGGTATTTTTGGTTTTGGTATATTCTAGTCACAGAGATTTATCTCTGTGAAATTCGGGCTGCTCTCCCCCGGAGAGATGGTCGCCGCAAATGCAGCGTTTACCCATTCATTTTTTTTAATATTGTTTTTTGGGGCACAGGGTGAGGAGGGTGTGTGGGCACACTTGCAAAACCTAACTATCAATTTGGCCATACCAGGCAGCGGGACTTCTCCCTGCTCTTACCGACTTTCAACTGCCGTCTTATTTTTTGCGTACGTAAAGCGCACGGGTCAGACTAAGCTTTATGTCCCCATCCGAAGGACTGGACGTTCAGTTCGATTTTCCTGTCAAACTAGATAGAACGGGCGATCGAGGCCGGGATTCGAACCCGGGTCACTCACGCTGCAGTCACGCGCTACATTTGGCAGGCGAACGTCTTAACCACACCGCCACCTTTCTCCCTTTGTTCATTGTTCTCGTAACACCGTGACATGGATCATTATCAAATCCCAGTTCCTGCATGTGTGCAGGCAATGTCGGACTTCGCGCATCAGGAAGGTATACTATTTAATAAATACACAGACGTAATGCCACCCGTCTTCAGTTTCTTCAACTTTTGCCCTGTTGATAAGCGTCTCGGTTCGATCAATGCTGTCTTCCTACCCTTCTCTCGTCAGGCCTTCCCTCGTTCTTGAAAGGTCAAAGGGACCAAAAAAGACGAGGCTGGATAAGTCTCCCACATTATTTAATAGGTAGGCCCACTGGGACGCTTTCATTCAGCGTGCGTAGAAGAGTTTTCGCTTGCGTCACTACTGACGTAGGCAAAAACAAAGTTTGTATTTTTCTGCTTCCGGTTCAAACCGTTGAAGGCGGTAGGACGTAGCCTAGTTCACAGCAAGAAGAAGAGAGAGAAAAAATCTTGACATTCATAAACTAATGAATCAGACTGCATTTAAATGGATATGCTGTGATCATAATCATAGGCTTACTAATTATAGATGAGAGAGAGAGAGAGAGAGAGAGAGAGAGAGAGACAGACAGAGAGAGAGAGAGAGAGAGACAGAGAGAGAGAGGGGTGGGGGTGGACGGAGGGAGCAAAGATTAGAAGGAGAGAGAGAACTTAATAGGACAAATAAAAATTACAAGGCCAATTAATGAACGATCATTAGAAGGTTACAAGATTGTATGGGAGCATGTCTTTGTTGTCTCGTGCCATATTAATCAAGAAAAACGTATGGGGAGAGAGAGAGAGAGAGAGAGAGAGAGAGAGAGAGAGAGAGAGAGAGAGAGAGAGAGAGAGAGAGAGAGAGAGAGAGAGAGAGAGAGAGAGACAGACAGACAGACAGACAGACAGACAGACAGACAGACAGACAGAGCGAGCGCGCGCGCGCGCGAGAGAGACAGAGAGAGAGAGAGAGAGAGAGAGAGAGAGAGCAATTTTCCTTGTTATGTTATGCTTTTGTCTTCTATTTTTAGCTTATCGGTTTTCATCACTGTGACGAGGTAATGGGTTAAAAGGCTAAGCCTCTAGGGAAGACTTTTAGTGTGTTAAATTTTCAAGTAGAAAATTTGCCTTTAACCCACTTCTCTAGGGTATGGGAGATGAGCAACTTTCCCGGCCCCTTTTCATCTAATAAATTTATATTTGTGCCCGGGTTCTGGCTCGTATGGTTGTAAGAAATACAAGTGGTTGAATTGCTCTAAATGGCAGACAGAGAGAAGTAGGGTTTTACATGAAATTACAAGACTCCCACTCTCATCAGTCTGACCAAAGGGTTCAGGATTATTTGACACTTGTATTTTATTTACTCACAAAATATGCATAAGATTATGCAACAATAATAATAAAGCAGCTCAATGGCGCCAAAACAAAATATGGATAAAAAAACAATGAAATCCGAAAGGATTTACAAGACTTTTGTCTTTCTAGAAGGTTAGCCCCAAGCGAGAAGGGTTACTAATTCTCTTCATTGTCCGGAGGAAAGTTCAAATGCTTGGCGCGGTCCAGGGAACTTAGCTGTTGTCAAGTTCCTCCGTAGTGATCGGCCAGTGCTGGGGTGGCTGGGCTTGCTCATCAGGTGAGAGTAGCTCCCAGTCGTTCCGGTTACGGCTTCGCGGGATGGCACGGTTCAGGCGTGGTCTCCTCGCGGATTCTGGGTGCGGGTCGTCTTGGCGGCGTTCCCGTCTTGGTGCTTGTGAGTCCGGGATGATCGTCCGGCCCACGATGCCCTGCTGATAATCACAGGAGAAGGTGGATGTAGGTCTCTATGGCTTAGAGACAAGGGGCTTCAGTCGGCAGGGAATTAGTGAATCCCAACCGGCTAGAAGGCTTCCCTTGTACAATAGCACTAAGAACACATAATCTGAATTTCAGTTAACAAACTGAGATCAGTAAAACATAAAAGGTGATCAAGCCAACATCACACCTGGAAAGGAATGGTATCATAAAGTGCAAGATTGCAACCCACAGGTTTCCTACTAAAAATAGACACAAGGGTTAGTAGGCATAAAATCCGGGTCTGGTACCAAAAGAGTTAAAGTCAAAAACACACACACACACAAATAATCAGTGCACATAAATAGAACAGAATGTTTACCACTTCTCTTCAATAACATATCTATCTACTCCTTATTCATCATTGAACATAGGATCTAGATCAAAACTAGGATCAAACAAACAAGTCTCAATCACCAGCCATCAATAATACTCACTAGTTGGGCTTATAAAGACTGGCTGGGAGAGGGGTTGAGTCTGCAATGTTGCTCCAGCTAGGTTTCAGCGTCTTGTGTGAAAACTTTTTCTCACTACTCCAATTATAGCCTTCACTTTCAAACAATGAAAGCCTGTGGTTGGTTTATAGCAACTGACACGTCACAAGATGATGCTATAATTTTATGCATACTAGTACCGAACAATCACGCGCCGGTTACATCCTTATCACATGCCGACATTCCTAGCCTTCTCGTGATTGGAAAGGACGAGTTGTCTTCAAAGGACACCGACTGTTGCTATCACTTTCTCGTGATGGGGAACGGAGATAAGGGGGGGGGGGGGGGGGGGGGGGAGATAAAGGGAGATAACCTCTGTAGGTGGTACATGCTGACAGGGGAGGTAAATCGGGCTTCAAAGAGACAAATGCCTTAATCGGCGTTCTTTTGATGGTGGATGGCAATTAAAGTGGCGGCCGGACAGAGAAATGAAAAGGAGAGGGGGGGGGGGGTGTAGATAAGAAAGAGGGGTCGCGCGGGACACTTACGTCACAATCACATGTCCGCCAACCTTGTCCGCTGTAATAGTTCTTCGAACTGAGCACACCATAAGCTCTGCTTGTTGCTGCTTCAGTTATTTTGTATTGTGTGATCTTTTGTTACTGGACAATAAACAATTTTAAACCAGAGAGAGAGAGAGAGAGAGAGAGAGAGAGAGAGAGAGAGAGAGAGAGAGAGAGAGAGAGAGAGAGAGACACTGGACACTGGACACTGGAAAACTTTATTTGACAAGAGAGAGAGAGAGAGACAGAGAGAGAGAGGTGGGGGTGGGGGGTGGGGGGGGGCGATGTGTGGAGGATAAGTTGAGTCGAATGTTTGACAAGAAAGACAAAGCGGAAGATGCCCAAAGCTGGCTGATGTGAGCAGAAATGTCGAGCCCATTCAGCCCGTTGTTTTTTGCATTATGTCTTGGGGTTAATAACAGCAAAGGACACGATGACCGGCCTGAGCTATTTAAGTATGAAAACCCCCCCAAAACAAGTGGTTCGCTGAGCGTCAAATAAATTCCCGAGCGGGCAAACATGGGCACATAACAGCAGCGTGACGCACCTGCGCTCCAGTTGACAAAAAACTGGGCGATTGCAAAAAAAACCCAAACCACTCAATAAAAAAAAATAACAAGGGCATCGCCGCATGGCAGATATGTTCTTTGCCCGTTACGCCCTGTACCTCCCCTCCCCTCACATCTTAGCCTCTGTCCTCCTTGCGTCCTTTGGGTGATACAACTACACACCCTTCACTGGAGTGCACATCCTTTACCAGGATGCATATCCTTAAGCGGTGGGGTATACGGTCACCCTTAACACTGAGATATGTCTGCCGCTCGGCAACATGTAAACCCTACATGGCACATTTTGTGCCACAATGTTTTTACTGTTAGTATTACGCCCTGTCCTTCACTGGGATATACATCCTTAATCAGCGGGGTGTACACCCGTAACTCAGAGATATGTCTGCCGCTCGGCGACATGTAAATCCTACGTGGAATAATTTGTACTTCACTGTCTTTTACTCTTACTTTTACACCCACACACAAAATTTGGAGTGATTACATGCAGTATTTCACGAGATATACAAGGGTGAAGAAAAATGGGAACATGTCTGCCGCTCGGCAACATTTTATTCCTGAGGCATAATTTATATACCAATGTCTTGTAATCTTAGTCTCACACCTTCACACAAGATTTGCAGGAATTCTATCTTCTAGTTCACAAGATACAGGTAAGACAAGAAATATATAGCGCAAAGAAGGAAATTTCTCTTGTCAAGGTCAAACTTCAAGGTCAAGATCAGCACGCCAATAATTCATGCTCGGATATCTTCTAATCTACGTCATACACTACGACACACATCTGAAACGCTTCTGTCAAGTACAATTGTGGAAAATATGGCTTAAAACCGAATTCTTAGACCCCAACCACTTTCAAGGCCTACCGATCTCATTGACCTTGACCTTGATCGCTTTACCATCATCAGATTCGCCATACACCAATGCACCTACATGCCGAATTTCAAGACTCTATAAATCCAACGGTGTAGAACGTATGGCCCTTTACAGAGTTTAGGTTTTCAAAGTCATACGCCAAGGTCAAGGTCACGATTGCGATAATTTATGCGCGGATGCCTTCCTGTCATGTTTTTTTTCTCTCTCTCTCTTAGATTGACATGGCTTTTAGTAAGCATATAGCTTGAGTAATAACGAAGAAAGTGGATAAAATTAACAAACCATAATACGAAAACTGTTACCAAAGGTAATTCCGATTAATTACAACATACATTAATTTTTTTAATTTAGGCTAGGCACTAACACTCCACGAAAGTTACATAAAATGTATTTCTTTTCATTTTTAGTTTAAAACAAGTGCAACGTCGAGCGGCTGCAAAGTCCCCTCGCAGCATCGCCGAGCTACTCCGCAATCGGAATGTGTCGGCTGAACACATACATACAAACGCATCAAAACAGCACGTAGCTACATAAAAACGCATCAAAACAGCACGTAACTACATAAAAACGCATCAAAACAGCACGTAACTGAATAGTTTTTTATATATAGCCTTGGGTTTCGGACCCGTGATTTGAGCGCGCGCGATCATGCGCACACGCGCGCACAGAAAAATTCATGACAACTGTGTTATAGACCATTCATCAAGAAATGTTGTGAAAAAAACTGCATTAAAATACATGCAAAACTTCGCGAGATATTAGCGATTATGTGTTTTGGGGGTTGAACCCCGTAACTGGCGCAACCTTGACCTTAATGCAAACCTAAATACATCAGTGGATAGCTTGCATCTCGGCAAACTAGTATGCCAAATTTGATGATGATAGACTGAATAGTTTTTGAGAAAAACGGACGAATAGCCGGACGGACGGACGGACGGACGGAGGCACGCCGGAGGCACGGACGGATCAGACAGAAACAAAAGCTCCCCGAACCTTCGACTCGGGGACTAAAAAAATTTTCAACGCCAGCCATTTTTCAGCCAAAACTTTCCACTAAACTTACCTGGGTAGAGAAAAGATTTTATCTGCAATATTTGGGATTCCTTTGTGACATCCATAAAATAGGACCTATTCTTACCTCTCAAAATGAGGAACATAAGGTCACTGGATACCAGACCATCATTTGATGCCTTTCAGTGACATGGGTGTTCAATCGTTGTGGTGCCAAGAGGCGACAGTGGCGATGAAAGGTTTTTTTTTAATTAATTAAACTACTCTACTGTCCAGAGAAAGAGACAATCAAAAGCAAAAGCACTACATCCTTGGCGGAGGTAGGTTTTATAGGCCTTTAAACAAAAATTATATACAGCATTGCAATGCGTTGCATTTAAAGACCCACTGACCCACCACGATTAAGTCCCTCGTTTTTTTTCTGGGTAGCTGTGACCCACATACAAATGTCCCCAACTTCACATTGGGGCTGCTCTTTAAAACAATGTGTCGTTTCGAATTGGGGGGCATTTGTATGGCAGTCAAACCTGGTCAAAACAAGATTTCTTACCAGCTACAAGAGAGAAAACACGTGAAACCCGCGATTTTGACACGTGATCTGGTGGGTCTTTAAAGACCCACCACGTCAGGTGTCCACCACGTCACGTGTCAAAATCACGGTTTCCACGTGTTTTCCCTCTTATGGCTGGTAAGAAATCTTAAGAAATCTTCCTAGCATAAGAGGGAATGTGACACGTGACGTGGGGGGTCTTTAGAGCGACGAAAGAGGATGTGCACAGGCGCAGGGTAGTAGGCGTGTGTAAGTTGCCCCGCCATTCACCATCCTGCCCTCCGTTTCAACTTGTCCCCGTGATCGAATTCTCTCTCTCTCTCTCTCTCTCTCTCTCTCTCTCTCTCTCTGTTCGCTTTTAATTCTGTATCTATTTTTTTTGTTTGTGCTAACGGCAAGTAGGAAAAATGGCTACTCTATGTCAATACTTTTACCGTTGCAAAAGAAAGGTTCATTATTATTATAACTCTCTCTCTCTCTCTCTCTCTCTCTCTCTCTCTCTCTCTCTCTCTCTCTCTCTCTCTCTCTCTCTCTCTCTCTCTCTCTCTCTGTTCGCTTTTAATTCTGTATCTATTTTTTTGTTTGTGCTAACGGCAAGTAGGAAAAATGGCTACTCTATGTCAATACTTTTACCGTTGCAAAAGAAAGGTTCATTATCATTATAAAACTCTCTCTCTCTCTCTCTCTCTCTCTCTCTCTCTCTCTCTCTCTCTCTCTCTCTCTCTCTCTCTCTCTCTCTCTCTCTCTCTCTCTCTCTCTCGTCTCGGAGTTTTGCTATATTTTACAGTAATGTACGTGTGAACCATTACATAATTTGTTTTTGCGTAGTAGTTGATTATTGATGATTGATTGATTGATCTTCTTCTTTGTTTATTCGTATTTTTGTTCACGTTTTTTTAATTTTTAGAGGACCTGATGAAAAGAAGTATTGTTACTTAAATTCAGTTATCCTCATTAAACATTTCGAGTTCTAGTTCGAGTTCTCTCTCTCTCTCTCTCTCTCTCTCTCTCTCTCTCCCCCTCTCTCTCTCTCTCTCTCCCCCCCCCTCTCTCTCTCTCTCTCTCCCCCCCCTCTCTCTCTCTCTCTCTCTCTCTCTCTCTCTCTCTCTCTCTCTCTCTCTCTCTCTCTCTCTCTCTCTCTCTCTCTCGCCCCGTCTGCATTTAGAAAGGTCAAAAGGGGGCATTAATAGAAGGATGCGAGCCAGTCCTTTCAGCTTTGGCTCAGACGAAAAAAAAATTTTACTTAATAAAAAGGGTGAAACGTTCCGCACGTGCGTCACCATTGACGTAAGCAATACCGGAATGGCGATATCTTCTTTTTATCTAACTGAAATTTTTTTTCTTTCTTTTTTTAAACTTTTGATTCCTCTGGAAGGAGAGTATCGAAGAGGAAAAAAGAAACCTATGCGATGGGAATCCGGCAGTAGTTGTGTATGCATGGAGCTGCGCGGATCTGGAAGACGTGTGAGGCTGCAATCTTATGTAGCGAGGTCATCTCAAACAAAATGATAATAGCTTGTTTTTTTTGGTTACGTGGGAAGAATGGAATTAATTAAGAAGAAGGTGTTACGGACAATGGTGTGTAAGGCTGGTTGGTTGAAGATAGGGGACTTGTGGCAGCGCAAAATGTTACAACGTGGCAAAATGTTACAATTGTAACAAATTGCGTGAGGTGCCCGGGGCTCCTCGCGCAAAATGTTACAAATGTTACAATTGTAACATTTTGACGCGTTGTAGCATTTTGCACGGAAAGCCTGCGGCAAAATGTTACAATTTTGTTGGAATTGTAACATTTTGCGCGAGGCGCCCCGGGCAAAATGTTACAACGCGTCAAAATGTTACAATTGAAAACTTTCAATCAAAGGTGGGCGCCTCGCGCAAAATGTTACAATTGTAACAAAATTGTAACATTTTGCCGCAGGCTTTCCGTGCAAAATGTTACAAGGCGTCAAAATGTTACAACTGTAATCTTACAGTTACAACTGTAACATTTTGCCGCGTTGCAACATTTTGCGCTGCCACAGGACTCCCTTTTTATTCAGACGCAAAGTCGAGACAGGCAATTTAAGACTCCGCTGCCCTCAGCATCGTCAGTGCTGACGTAGACAGAGGGTGGGGGACAACGGGGGGGACTGTGGGTGGGGGAGGGGCTTAGGTGCACAAGCCAGGGGGCCGTTTCACAAGGGCTAACGTTCGTTACGTAGCGTGAGCGCAAATGAGCCACACACAAAAAACGGTCTAAGAAACACCCTCCCGTTTCCATAACGCTTTGTGGCCACTTTGGTAGTACAGTGGAACCTCCCTTATAAGACCTCCCATTATAAGACTCCCTCCCACATAAGACCTACTTCTCTGAGACATTGCCCTTCTTTGTAAGTATTAAAATCATTATAAGACCCCTCCCTTATAAGACCTCATTTTGGGTGATTTTGCAAGTCTTATAAGGGAGGTTCCACTGTACCTAGCTAACGGCAAACGATTTGTTGCATCATGGGAAATATTATGCAATATTTTTTTTACTTCCGGTTATTTTAAGTTCTCTCCCCCCCCCCCCCCCCCCCCCCCCCCCCCCCCCCCCCCCCCCCCCCCCCCCCCCCCCCATTTCGCAGCTCTCCCCGCATTTTCACATTTGCCTTTCTTACCAAACATTAAGCTGTATTTTATGAACCTGTTTCAGCTAATTATCTTTGTTGAATAATTAATCGCAGTCATGATAAAGGCCATTATTTAATAGGACCCCCCCCCCCCCCCTCCCCCTCCTATGTAGTGCAGTACACACAACAGCCGCGGAGCATTTGTCACAGTTCTGGTTCATTGCGTTTTTTCCGTCTTGCCTTTATCTTCTACTATCATTGACTGCATGTGTTTAATTATGTAAATGGATGAAAATTAGTGTTAAATATAGCAAACGATAGAGGATTAAGTACTCAATCTGCAGTAAGAAAGGCAAGACTGAAAAAATGGAAACAACCGAGAAATGGAGTAGGGGGGGGGGGGGGGGGGGGGGGGGGCGTTTACCGAAAAACTGATAGACAATTATTCTTCACTCTACTACAGCGAAAATGTATGGGATGATTTTAGCAAATTAAACAAACAAAGTATTTTTGAGTGCTCTTTCTTAATTTTTCATCATGTCAGATGGCATAATATAGTGCAAACTTAATTTTCTGCACACAAATTGACGTAATTTAAATCGACATCTTTGTACAACCTGTCAGAGATGTATGCTTTATCTCCCTTTTCATAGCAACTCTATTTTTCTCTCTCTGACAGTGAAGAGTAACCTATCAGAGTTATCTTTACTTTAGCTGACGTTATTTGCGGCTATTGGTGTTTCTTAAACCTCTTTTGGCGTAGCAGTTATTCGCGCGGCGACCGACCTCTAGAGAAACTGACCCAGTATAGAAGGGAAGCTCGAAGGGAAGGCAGATGGAGGGCACTTGTGGCGGTGCTACACATATCTGTAGTGTTAACAAAATCGGGACTTTACTGGTGTGGCACTGCCTCTGGGCATTGCCTCCAGTAATGTTCCCACCATCTTTGTATTTACAATTTTTTTTTTTTTTAATGTCCCATGTGTGTCTATGACCGAGAGGACGTAAAACACCATTTTTCATTCATTCGTCAAGGCAGATGGCCTTGGGGTTAATGGTGGGGATGGACGTTGCGGAGGTATAGTGGTAAAATTGAAAGCAAGGACAAGGAAAGGAAAAAAGGGATATATTATAACGTATGTCCCAAAAGAGCGCATCTCAATCATAATTCTTTAATTTCAAAATGGCGATGGAGTCGAGTAGGCCTAGAAAGCAACAATGGCAACAGCTAACAGACAAAATCGTGTTGCACACAGCAAAGAGAGAGGGACAGGAACAAACACAAAAGTCATTGTGATTTTGAGAGTGGGTGTAGGGCGGTAGGGAAGTGACGGGGTATGTCCTAGGTTGAAAGGGGAAAAGACGGTGGGCGTGGGAGATAGAGATGTTGGAAGACAGGCCTGTATAGCTGACGTGAGCGGAAATAACGTACTTTTTATTTTAATTTTCGGTCAATGACAGTTAAGGACACAGTGACCTTCGACTGGTTTCAAACTTGAGAGAGAGAGAGAGAGAGAGAGAGAGAGAGAGTCTGGAATAAGCACTCAACATTTGGTTTAAATGATTTTTATTTATCAAAAAGCATATTGCACACATGTTAGGCAAGCATAACGGCAACAACAAGCTTAAAGCTTATACTGTGCCAACGTTCTATGCATGAATTTTTGAATGGCGGCTAGCAAGTACAAGACTAAACAGGTTAATCTAAGCATTATCAAAGAAAAAACAACGAAAACCCCCCAACAAAACTCAACATTTAACCTTCATAAAAAAACACACACACAAAAAGACTATTACACACACATAGGGTTTGGCACTGGTGCTTTGCCCGTCGAAGGTTGAAAAAATAAACCGAAATATCGCTTTTTTATCAGTGTTTTTTTAATTTTTATATTGACATAGTTTTTGTAGAATCTAACTACAATATGGAGAATGTCGGTTTGTATTTGAACCCTCTGGAACCTAAACACACACACACTGATATGAAAAGTATTTCTTTGGACAAAATAACTTTAGACCATCGCAAGAAATGCATTTCCATTTGAATATTGACAAAATCGTAAAGAAAGGCACAAGTTCGTGTTGGTATCACGCATGAAGCATCAGGTCTTTGTGACACGGAGTCCATATGCCTTAAATAAAGGCACAAGTTAGTGTTCGTATCACGCATGAAGCATCAGGTCTTTGTGACACGGCGTCCATATGCCTTAAAGAAAGGCACAAGTTAGTGTTCGTATCACACACGAAGCATCAGGTCTTTGTGACACGGAGTCTATATGCCTTAAAGAAAGGCACAAGTTAGTGTTCGTATCACACACGAAGCATCAGGTCTTTGTGACACGGAGTTCATTATGTATCACATGTGGTACAAAAAGTCTTAACATGGTCAACTGATGCACAGCTGCTGTCCAGTTCTCCTTATAACGGCCTTTTAACGTTATTGTCAGGGGTAGTACAACACAATTATACCTGCTATTATTGCACCTTTCTCCCTTTCTTCCCTCAGAAAAAGTGATACACAGTCTAGCATTTTGTATAAGACACTCTGTTGGTTTAAATAGCATTTTATTTCTCAAAGTCACAAATGAAAATAATCAACAATGATCATTAGATAGGGCAACAAGAAAACTTATATAAAGCCCTATCTTAAAGAAAAGACACTCTTTTCATTGGTGGAGATGTCCATTTAAGAGAATAATATAGAAAAGGCAACAGATATCTGAATTCAATGGAGCAATACTTTCTTTTATCTTAGAAGCAGGAGCTGAACATAACATTTCTGCAAAGGGCACAATCCAGGTTTTCACTCTTTCCCTTCTTTTCTATATTTCTCCCTTCACACATACCGCCCCCCCCCCCCCCACGCACAAGCCCCTTTTGCGTTCCGTAGGCGATGGTGATCAAGGATATGATTGTTGTTAAAGGCATGTCCAGGTGCTGGCAGGTGTTGTCCTGCAGTGCACTGCTGTCTGCAGGGTGTCCACTTTGGAAGACGTCAAGTCATGTTACAACTGTGAAGGCTCCTTGAAGAGTGCTGGGATACCTAGGCCATTGGGAACTGTGCTGACTGACTGCTCAATCCACGTTCAGACCTTAACCCTTTCACCGCCAAAGTCGCATTTTAGCACCACAGTGATTTAACCCTTTCGCCGCCAGCCATTTTTCAGCCACAAAATACCATTGAACTTAACTGGGTAGAGAAAATAAAATATCTGCAAAAATATTGCGAATTCCTCTGTGACATGTATGACATTAGGTCTATCCTTATCTAAAACAATTAAGAAAATATGGTCTTTGGATAGCAGGCCCTGATTTGATGCCTTTTAGTGACATGGGTGTTAAACCATTGTGGTGCTAAAATGCGACATTGGCGGTGAAAGGGTTAATCCTTTCATCGCCAATGTCGCATGCTTACCCCACAATGGTTTAACACCCATGTCACTAAAAGGCATCAAATCAGGGTCTGTTATCCGAAGACCCTATTTTCTTAATGTTGGGAGGTAAGGATAGGCCTAAGGTTATGCATGTCACAGAAGAATTCCCAATATTGCAGATTTTTGTCTCCTCTACCCAGTTAAGTTCAATGGTATTGTGGCTGAAAAATAGCTGGCGGTAAACACCTATGTCACTAAAAGGCATCAAATTGGGGTATATTCTCCAAAGACCCCATTGACTTATTTGGGGGAATTAAGGATAGACCTTATTTTATTGATGTCACAGAAGAATCCCCCAATACTGCAGATGGATTTTGTTCTCTACCCAGGTAATTTAATGGAGGTTTTTGGCTGAAATATGGCTGGCGGCGAAAGGGTTAATATGTTAGCTTGTTGTTTGATCTCCTCTTCTTTTTAGATTGACGTGGTGCCGATAATGAGCTTACAATCTCCCATCCCACCTCCATGCTTTGACATATAATATATAATATAATAATAGTAATATATAATATATATAATATATAATATAATAATAATATATAATATAATAATATATGCATATTATGCATAGACAAACGCCTGTATGTGCACGCATGCACACTCGCGTGTGTAAGCATGCGAACGAATGAGAGAGAGAGAGAGAGAGAGAGAGAGAGAGAGAGAGAGAGAGAGAGAGAGAGAGAGAGAGAGAGAGAGAGAGAGAGAGAGAGAGAGAGAGAGAGAGAGAGAGAGAGAGAGAGAGAGAGAGAGAGAGAGAGAGAGAGAGAGAGAGAGAGAGAGAGAGAGAGAGAGAGAGAGAGAGAGAGAGAGAGAGAGAGAGAGAGAGAGAGAGAGAGAGAGAGAGAGGGGGTATTTCACAATTATATGTGAGTAGTTGTGTGCCACAACGTTATTTTAATTTTCGAAAGTTCGTGTGTTTTTGCATTATGGTAAAAGAAAACAACAACATTTTGTCACAATTGAAAAAAGAGATAAACAGGCTTTTTGATGCAACTACACTCTGTCCACATTAAATTCTTAACACTTAGTTATCACTGTACATAAAAAGATGTGTGACAAAAGACAAATATGGGGCTGGGGTGGGGGAGGTGGTGTTGCTTTGCAGGTAATCTTTTTGGAAGAAAAGGGAGGATGAACATAATAAGGAATCTGAATATTTGTGAAGAAAACAAAAGACACAGATCCACGCTATCTGTGGCATGACCCTGAGTCTCACTGATTAGGTTTGTTTGCAGTGTAAGTCACAACGATTGGCAGTAATGTATGTATAGCCCCCAATCTTTTTGTCTGCCGAAGGAAACCTACTTTCTTCGTACCTCTAGATTCCTACTTGACCTTTTGTCCAACTTCTTTGGTAGCTGAGCAAAACATAACCCTCTTCGCTTCCGAATGAATGAAATTCTGTTTAACGTCCTCTGGTCTGGAACAGACACATAATGGAACATTAGTAGATATAAAGATGGTGGGGACGACCCTGGAGGCAATGCCCAGAGGCAGTGCAACACCAGGAAAGGTCCCGAATGTTTACCAATACAGATGTGTAATATCGTTTGATACTGACCACTAACCCTCTTCGCTGATAACACTACTGGGCTAAATAACTACTGCAACTAAGGGTTAGTGTTACTGTTAGGGCTAAAATAAGGTTAAGCTTAGGTAAGGAATAGGGTTAGGTTACGAAAAGGGTTCGGGTTAGGGTTAGGAATAGGGTTCGGGTTAGGGTTAAAAATAAGGTTAGGGTTAGTCTGGCGGAATTCAAACTGACAAAAATCGGCACAGTCATCATCAATTGTTCTCTATGGGTAGTAGTGGTAACGACGGGTAGTTCTTTCGATGCGTAGCGATAGCGCTACGCACCCCCATTTTGGACTCTGAAACGCACTAATGACCAACCCGAAGGTTGAACACACGGTAAGAAGGTCTACATCAAATTAAGTGTTTCTTGGGACGGGTTTTATTATGTTCACACCGATTGTTAATAAGACTCTCAAACTATCTAATTTAGTCAAGTCAGTTTGTATAATATAGCCTATAGTTCCACCTCAGAACAACTGTTATGTGGAAAAGCAGCCTGTTTCTGACGACCAAGGCTACCTGGTTTTTGTTACATAAAACTCGCTTTAGTGCAAAATTAAAGTCACAAGCATTCGTTGGTGGCAGAGAACTCCAAATCTCAACTAACAAATTCGTCAACTGATCTTCCTATCCCCATACTGTCTCTCCACCCCATTATTATCTTCCTTTTCCTTCAGTGTTGCAAGGAGTGGAAGTTGGTTTGCATTGCGGTACGCCACAAACACACAAAAATGTGTCGAGGCCAATGTCTTGACCTGACGACCCACTTTCCTTAGACAAACACGGTCGAGTTTCTCTAGATAACGGTCGAATAAAGCTTACGCCAAAAGGGGCCTAAGAAACACCCTAAACGTTTGCTAAGGTCAGATAATTCTTTAAAGCTTACTCTTCATTTTTGGGAGAGAGAAAAGGGTTGCTATCATAAGGGAGATAAATCATACCTCTCAGTTTGTACAAAGTTTTCGATTTCACCCACGTCTATTTGTGTGCAGAGAATTAAATTTGTACTATTATATACTACTAGCCGGTTATCTACCCGCTTCGCGGATATAGCCACGTTGATTGTTTAACCTCCCTCCCCCCAAAACAAATAATTAAAAAAATTGGGACGGAGCCAGGTTCGAACTCGGAACGTTCGCCTAACCCACTCGGCTATGGGTTTTCTCTGCCGTGATAGTGGGTACTGCTCGACTGACCCGAACTTTGACTAATTACGCTAATTACGGAGCGTGTTGCAAAATGTAATGTACCCTACTGTCAGCATGGGTCATCCCTCTGGATACTGTGAAAGTTTGGCGGCGCTAAAACCACGCTAAATACGGTTGCATAGCGAACTCACACACACACATACTGTTCGTTTATATATTTAGATGCCATCTAACATGATGAAAATTAAGAAAGAACACTCCAAAACACCCGCCCCAACCTCTCAGTCTGTCTCTTCCCGCAACTTTAATGGGGATGAGGAATTTTCGCGCAAACACACACACACCCACACATCTACACCCACACCCACGCACGCACTCACACACGCACACGCACACGCAAACACACACACACACACACACACACACACACACACACACAGAGATGATGAAAAAACCTTTGTCAGCTATTCTTTAACCCTCAATAAAGATGATTTTGACTTGACTTCACATACACGCACACACACACACACGCGCGCGCGCGCGCGCGCGCCCGTCTTCAGTTATAAGGTAAGCTTATACGTTTCGTTCTCATACCTTGAAGTTCTCTGTATAATCGTTTTGTTTACTTGGTGCCAACAGAATGTTCTTCTTTCTGAATATCCTCCTTCAACATTTTGAAGATTATAATTCTGTAACAGGGGGCTTCCGTAAATATATAATCCAAATGAAGGTTGTTCTACAATATTCGTAGCTAAAAGGATAGAAATCGATTTTTTGCTCTTTAGAATTCATGGTA
>CM065698.1:24136356-24148856 GCA_017654935.2 Phymorhynchus buccinoides
AAGAAGAAGAAGAAGACGACGACGAAGAACAAGACGATGTAAAAAGAAGAAGAAGAAGAAAATGGAGTAGCAGGAGAAGACGGAAGAAAAGGAGGTAGAGAAGAAGAAGACGAAGAACATAGAGAAGAACACGAAGAAGAAGACGATGTAAATAGAACAAGATGATGAAAATGGAGTAGAAGGAGAAGAATGAAGGAAAGGAGGTAGAGAAGAAGAAGAAGAGGAAGAGGGAAAGAAGAAGATTGATTGATTGATTGATTGATTGATTGATTGATTGAACCTTGTGTTGGGTAAGACTTAGACACATTTGAGTCCTTTTCATAAATCTGCCCACAAAGAAGACATAAAAACCCAATTCATGCACGAACAAGACATTAGTAACCAATGTAAAAAACATGATACAATAATATACGCATACTCCCTCAACTCAGGAGAAAGAAAAAGAAGACAAAAGAGCACCAACAACAAAAAAACGGCATCAACAATGGCTCCCCCTCACCTGCGTGCGCATCTCGACCCTTCCAACGGAAGTGTCGCCATCTTAGTCAGATTTGTGTGTAAACAGCATCGATCTGGCATTTTTTAAACAAAGTTACTGACTAAGATGGCGGTCTCCCATAATATGGCACGCTCCTTGTGGCCGGATATGACGACACGTGGGTACAAGCCATAGAAGAATAAGGAGGAGAACGACGACGATGACGACGAAGAAGAAGAAGAAGAAAGAAGAAGAAGAAAAAGAAGAAGAAGAAGAAGACTTTTCGCTCAGTCCTAACGACTTTAAACGAGAAACTGTATGGAAAGGTCAAGCAAAAGAATAATCATCTGCACTATTTTCTCGGTTTTTTTGCTTCCTAGTTGTCAAAGTTTAAAAGTGATCTGTGTGTGTGTGTGTGTGTGTGTGTGTGTGTGTGTGTGTGTGTGTGTGTGTGTGTGTGTGTGTGTGTGTGTGTGTGTGTGTGTGTGTGTGTGTGTGTGTGTGTGTGTGTGTGTGTGTGTGTGTGTGTGTGTGTGTGTTTGGGGGGTGGGGGGGTTATGGGTGTGGGTGTCAGTGTCAGTGTGTAAGGGGGTCTCTGGGTGAAAGAGACGGTTACCTCTGAATTGCGCCAATTTGGAAATTACTCAACTGCACCTGTCCGGGTATGTACATCAATAGGAATTGTTCGGAAATAATTAAGGGCAGTAATTTCATGGTGTGTGGGAGTGATCTCGCCTAATTCAATCGGTCAAACAGGGCAAGTTACTCTACCATCAGGTAGATCCCCAGCCCTCGCCTCGTCACGGTGTGTTTGAGGAGAGGCACAGCATGTAGAACGCAGTGCGTCATTCTAAAATTGATGTCATTTATATTTTTACGTCACAGTTTTCAAGTTCTATCGCTTTGTAGCAACTGGCCACCAATTATTAAAAATAATAAAAATGTTTGCCAGTCGCTGACTGGCATCCTGCGGTTTCAAGCTTCAATGCCATGCCGCTATGGCTGCTATGGGTTTGAGCGAGTAAGTCGAGGTAATCAACTCTAATTTTTACGAAGTGCTCTCCCCTAGTTTTTTTCTCTCTCCGAAAATCGTCTATTGCGCCTAGTTTCCGCCATTGGTGTATCGCAGAAGCTAAACTTCAGATAGCCTCAGAGTTGCATAGATGTAGCGCTCTGCTCAATTAAAAACGCTCTGCAATGTCATCAGCTCAGTAGGTTATCTTGTGGCGACTAATCTGTGACACACACGTAAGCTTATTAAACTAATTGCGTTCAAAGACGGACAGATAAGCGGACTATATTAAGATCGATGGTCCATTGACTTATCTTCTCTCAGCAAGGGTGTTCTACCCCAACTGAGCCCCATTGGATCACGTGGATCCATATAATACACGGGGGGGGGGGGGGGGGGGGGGGGGGGGGGTGGAGGCACTGAAAAGTGAAACCTTTGAGATGAGCCAGCAAAACGCTGCAACCGCTTAGGAGGAGGCCTGGCCAGCTGGGGCCCATCATGATGATAACCAAAAAGACCCACTATCCAATGACAAAATCAGATACAGACTCTTATCTGCACGAGCCCGACAAAGAAGCAGTCCTCTGCCACGATCCGCCTTCCTCCACGACCTTCTCTCATCGCCATTGTGTCGTCTTCACCCCGAGAAGACCTCACCGTCTTCTGGAAGACCGTCCATAAGGGTCTTTGACCAATTGGACGATAATCTCACCGTCCTTCCTTGACTTATCATGGAACTTATTTCGAAAACTAATAACTTGTATAAAAAGAAAACCTAACAAAAATCAACAGGATAACCCCCCCCCACCCCCCCCCCCCCCCCCCCCCGCTATTCTTGTTTCCAGTCTTTTTAAATACAAGTTATTAGTTTTTGCAATAATTAAGTTCCATAATATGGACCATCTGAAGATAGTCCGTTTGACTCTAAGGCATCAGACGCGCAAGTTCTGTACGTAAAACCCTAAATAAATGGAAGAAAGAAGGATAAACGTTCACGCATATAGGGGAAATTCGGACACGAGCGCAAATCTTTCCCCTTCTTTGTTTCACTTATTTATGGATTGCGCACGGGTTTCCGCATGGAATATCCGCTTATGTGTGTACAGGGCCTTCGCCAACTTCTTCTTCTTCTGCTGCTTCTTCTTCTTCTTCTGCGTTCCCAGTAAGCCAGCAAAAAGTGCACACACGTTTCCCAGGAGTTTCTGTTTTGTGGCGCCATGTACAGTAATCGGTCCCAAGCAATCCCTGCAGCTGTCTGGGGTCTTTCGGGGATTCCAACTTATCAAATTGAATTCCTGAATCCCAAAACACAGACGCAATAGGAATTGTTCGGAAATAATTAAGGGGAGTAATTTCATGGTGTGTAGGAGTTATTTTGCCTAATTCAATCGCTCAAACAGGGGAAGTTACTCTGCCAGCAGGTAAATCCCCAGCCCTCGCTTCTTGTGTTTGAGGAGACACACAGCATGCAGGTTAGAACGCAGTGCGTCATTCTGAAATTGATGTCATTTATTATTTTTACGTCACAGTTTGCAAGTTCTATCACTTTGTAGCTCAACTGGTCACCCCTTATTTTTCTACAAAATGTTTGCGAGTCGCTGACTCGCATCCTGCGGTTTCAAGCTTCGACGCCATTGCTCCATTGTCGCTATGGTATTTGACCGAGTAATGGAGGTAAGCAACTCTAATTTTCACGAAGTGCTCTCCCCTAGTTTTTCCCCCCGAAAATCGTCTATTGACGATTTTGAACGAAGCGCAATTGAGCGGTAACCGAGAGTGTGTAATGTGGAGAGAGAGAGAGAGAGAGAGAGAGAGAGAGAGAGAGAGAGAGAGAGAGAGAGAGAGAGAGAGAGAGAGAAATCAGAAATTTAATTTTGTTAGGCCATAGCCCCTGAGAATGGGGTATACAAAATATCAAACAATATTCCAGGAAATAATTTCAAGACAAAAACGAATACAAGCAATAGCATCGACTCGAGACAAAAATGAATGCAACAAAAATCAAATCATGGTGCAAACGCGCGCGCGCATGGGCGCACGCACGCACGCACGCACGCGCGCGCGCACGCACGCACACACACGCACACGCACGCACACACGCACACGCACACACACACACACACACACACACACACACACACGCATGCACTACACTTCCATAACTTTTCTGTCTATTTTCTAAATCTTATTAAAACCCTTATTTTTTAAATAATAAATACTTAGTTTTCTTACTTGCTTTTCATTTGTATGCGGTGAGTTCGTTTCATTTTATTTGTTTGTATCTCACTCGCACGCACGGACGTAAATGATGCAGAAAAATGACAAAATGTACGATTCTGTTTGCACGAGTTTGTCAACCTGGCATTGGATGTTCTTAACCCTTTCACCGCCAATGTCGCATTTTTGCACCACAATGATTTAACACCCATGTCATTAAAACCCCTTGAAATCAGGGTCTGTTATTCAATGATATTGTGTTCCTAAATTTGGGCAGTGAGGATTGACCCTACTCTAAATGTGTTACAGAGAAATCCCTCAATATTGCAGACAAAATCTTTTTTTGCAACCAAGTAAGTTTAATGGAAATTTTGGGCTCAAAGATGGCTGGCGGTGAAAGGGTTAAAGAAAAATGGTTAAGAGCAGGAGAGAAACAAAAGTGTACTATCCTCTCACAGCACAACCCCCCCCCCCCACCACCCCCCCCCACCACCACCCCCCACCCTCATTTACTGCTCTGTTGGAAAACATTTCTATTCCTTCTATACTGGTCTCCAAAATTTAAGGGCCGGAAGAACGATCTTCTCTCTTCTGTCTTGGAGGTATGCTTATTGAGAGCTCTGGTTGCCGCCCTTAAATACACATTCGTGTCTAACGTTTGCTCAGCACGTGCAATAGGCAAGAAACCTGCATCAGCCCTGATTCTTCAGCGAAAAGAAACCAAACTTTCGTGAAATTCTCGTGAATTTGCCACATTTTAAGCCTACCTGAAAACGCTGTTGCTGTACTGCAATGTCTGCAAAACTGGTTCAGGCACGTGCAACAGGAAGGAAAGTTATTGAGTAGCCTAAGTTTTGCCATTTTCTTCATTGTTGTCTTAGTGTACAGTAAATAGATATCAAGCTACTGAAAACAGAAGCCGGCCCTTAACTTTTGGAGACCAGTATATAACGTCTATGGTTATCGTGTACATTAGGCACCCTCCTCATCAAATTTGCACATGAAAATCTCCACTGGGAAGCAGCATTCTATCTTTTATTTGTTTGGAAAAAAAAAGGTGTATGGTTAGAATCAGGCTAGGATTATGTTCATAAAACTGGAAGAAGCAGACTTTGAGATTGACGGTCGTAAACATGAGGAGGGTGACTAAAGTACTAGATTGCCCACCTCTCTCTCTCTCTCTCTCTCTCTCTCTCTCTCTCTCTCTCTCTCTCTCTCTCTCTCTCTCTCTCTCTCTCTCTCTCTCTCTCCCAAGTTTCACAATACACTCCATCGAGGAGGTCAAGTCTTTATTTGAGATCATGTTTCGTTGTGAAAGAAGCATCGAAGTTACAAACATTTCTTTTAACAAAAATACTCCTATAGCTCTCCTTTTGCCCTTTAACTGAAACAAGTTTTATCGTTAATGAGTAGGCGGGGTATGGGTTTGCAGACAATCAGTGACAATGCGGAAACATTAGACCTTTTGCTTAAACAAAACGAAATGCGCCTTTTTGTATATCCATTTTTTTCTAGAACGGTCTCTCCCAATATACAGCTTGTTTCATTGAAAATGAGAATTTGGGTATGTAACATTAAGAAAATATTTTGAAATACTCAGCTCTCTGAATAATAACTACGGAATAGTCCTCTGAGATAAATAATGTTTGTTTATTAAAGACCCACCAGATCACGTCTCAAAATCACGGGTTTCACGGGTTTTCCCTCTTATAGCTGGTAAGAAATATTGTTTTGACCAGGTTTAACATACAAATGCCCCCAAATTCAAAATGAACAATTATTTTAAAGAGCAGCCTCAATTTAAGTTGGGGGAATTTGTATGTGGGTCACAGCTACCCAGAAAAAAAACCCAAGGGACTTAATCGTGGTGGGTCAGTGTGTCTGTAAGTCAGCCCAAAAGACACTCTGAGTTGCTGCTCTTGACTTGTTTAGGCAGCCACATTGAAAGCACATTGAAAAATGAAGGTAGAGCCATGAAGCAATGTCATTATTGAGCAGTAAAATGCAAACAAGCGCAATCAAATAGTTTATTTAAAACATTTGGACATTCCTCTAGCCAACGCATATCAGTACTACCAACAGCTTGGAGGCAGATGAAAAGCACTGACGTGATGCAAGGCACAGGATGAGCCGAAATTAGACACAAAGTGACTTTGGGTGACTGGATCAGTTGATTTGTTGTGGACTAATACAGAGCTGTATACTTTTTTTTGGTACAAAGGAGACAATAATTATGTACTGTTTAGAGATAATGGTTTGGAGAGTGATTTGATCAAAATAAATACGTACGATTTGACAATATGACGTCATCACCCCAGGATATTCATTAGTGTGTAGCCCATAAAAATGCAACCCAGTAGAGTGTAATTTTATCTGGTGGACGCTCTGAGTAGACCTAATCAAAATAATTATGTTAAAATCTCGGCAAAACATCAATGCAAACTAATGTATCCACAGCCCAAAAGTTGCCCAAATGTATATAAAAGTGTACAATGTCAGCAAGGGAAATCACGTCTGTCTTCACATTAATAGACAGTTTGATAACAAATAAAAATATGTATGAATCCTCAAATCCCTTCTCTTTGCAACACACCACACTTACTACCTAAATATCTGGATTTTACTGTAGAACAACAGCCGCAAACACAACATTTTACACACAAATATTGGTTTGATGGCCAAAACGTAATGGTTTGGGATTAGTCAAGCTATTCACCAGATCAACCATATGCAGGCTCTTCTACTTAATCACATAATGCAGACTGGAGTAAGAAATGTTGAAAAACTACAGAGATGCACGATAACATTCAGAATACCCAAGGCCACGAATTGCTACACAGAGAGAGAGAGAGAGAGAGAGAGAGAGAGAGAGAGAGAGAGAGAGAGAGAGAGAGAGAGAGAGAGAGAGAGAGAGAGAGGGGGGAAAGAAAGAGAGCGAGGGGGGGGGGGAGATGGAAGAAGGGGGAGAGGGGCACGATTGAAAGTGTGCATCGTTATTGTTTTCTTATTAACAACACTTTGTGCAATAAAATATTGTGTTGTGAGCATTTGTCGTCTTTTTCATTTAAGTTGTGAGCAAGTGTCTAGTGAGCAAGAGAGAGAGAGAGAGAGAGAGAGAGAGAGAGAGAGAGAGAGAGAGAGAGAGAGAGAGAGAGAGAGAGAGAGAGAGAGAGAGAGAGAGAGAGAGAAGACGGAGAAGAGAATGAAAAAAGGGGAGAGAGTGGAACAAAAAGGTGAAAAGAGAATAATGCAGGAAACAAAACAAATAAAATAATTCCCAAAAAAAACCTGGGAAATATTGTTCTACAAGACAATGCATGGAAGAAGAAACGAAAAGGGAGGCGTAGAAGAAGTAGAAGAGGGAAAAAAAAAAAAAAGAAAAAAACAAAGAGAGAGAGAGAGAGAGAGAGAGAGAGAGAGAGAGAGAGAGAGAGAGAGAGAGAGAGAGAGAGAGAGAGAGAGAGAGAGAGAGAGAGACAGAGAGAGAGAGAGAGAGAGAGAGAGAGAGAGAGAGAGAGAGAGAGAGAGAGAGAGAGAGAGAGAGAGAGAGAGAGAGAGAGAGAGAGAGAGAGAGAGAGAGAAAGAGGCACAGAGAGAGAGAGAAAGAGAGAGAGGTGATGGTGGTGGTGGTGGTCTAAAATAATCTCAACTGGGAACTAACGTTGTTTTCTGCGCAGCAATTACCGGGAATCGACCCGCTGCTGTTATTAATATTCCGGAATGTAGGTCAGTCGATGCACCACCAGCCTCCGCTCGCCCTGGCCTGGCCTGCCATGATGCCACGAGCAAGGCAGGGTCGCACGTGCTGACCTCACGCGGTGTCACTGGGTCAGGCTGGGTATAAATATAGACATGACGCATTCATTTCTGGTCGGCTCTCCTCTCCTAAGCCAAGCTAGACACGGGTCCGTTGCTTTGTGACTGTCCGCGAGCGCGCAGAACGTTAAAGACAAACCCTCCCCCCCCCCCCCCCCCCCCCCCTCTATCACGTGTCACATTCCCTCTTATGCTTGGAAGATTTCTTACCAGCTATAAGAGGGGGAAACACGTGAAAACCATGTATTGTTACTAATTCGGGACTTTCCTGGTGTTGCACTGCCTCCGGGCATTGCTTCCAGGATCGTTCCCACCATCTTTATATCTACTAATGTCCCATATGTGTCTGTTCCAGACCGGAGGACATTAAACAGATTTTCATTAATTCCAACCATGTTTTTGACACGTGACGTGGTGGGTCTTTAAGGGTGGTGTAAAAAAACAACCCAGAATATACAAAGAGTTCGCACTCCGCAGTTGACTGAAGCCGCGTTGTTGTTTATACTCCCATCCTTTCACCTACACTACAGCTGGGGATCATTGTGAACTCACTCACGGCCTACAACAACGCTAACACTTCCCACCTTCCACCTTTTTCACCTTCCAGGTGGGAAGTAAGAACGTTGGCTTCATTCTTTGCAAGATTTGTTCGGCTGCGACGTTATCACTCTTTGTAACAGTCAGGCTTTTGGGTGGTGTTTCTTAGTTTTACCGGTGTGAAGAGAATATCCTACCTCATGAAATAAGTAGGCCTAGCCGGCGCCTAGCCCATCGGAATTGTTTGTTTGTCCGCCATTGTGAATTTTACGAAAGTAAGTGCCATGGCTTTGTACATCGAATTCTCGGCAAATATGTAGATTTACACCCTCCTGCTCTATTTCTTGGTTCTTTCCGTGGTTAGGGATAGGGTTAGGGTTAGGGTTAGGGGTAGGGTTAGGGTTAGGATGGTTATAGTTCGCATGTGACAGGTAGATATTTCATGGCAGCTACCGGTACTTATTTATCGTGACACCGGGAACCCTAAAGTTCCAGCCACACTACATACGATGCTGATTGCGATCCGATTGTTTGGACGATGTCTGTGAGTCATGAATCACGTGAAATACTTGCCTCCAAAAATAATTCTACCGTTTTCGCTCACTATGCTGATGTAGACTCAAGGCTCCCAGGGACCCCCATTTGGGGGTCTATGAAGTTCCACAATTCTAAAGGACCCTCTAAAAGAAAGTGCAGTGTAGTTTTTTTTTAACCATGTCAATAAATTCAGACTCGGCAATTATTGTTAAGCCTCGAGTCCTTTCCCTACTAAAATAGGGAAAACTAGTGTCTGATTTTAAAAAATAAATAAATTTAAATGTATTATATAGATCAAGACAGTACGGGAATAATTGTTGTCCGTGCTCACCTGCTACCTGGTCCTTTTAACATTAAAACTGAACATGGTGTCAATATTCCTATGTAAGGCCTACTTTGACTTTTACGATGAAAATGATGTTTTACGTCCTCTCGGTCATAGACACATATGGGACATTTGTAAATACAAAGATGGTGGGAACAATACTGGCTTCAATGCCCGGAGGCAGTGCAACACCAGTAAAGTCCCGAGTTTTTAACAATATAGATAGGTGTAGCGGTAACCACGCCTCGGTTAAACCTCATCGGCTATGGTACCGCCACATTGACATAACCATATTGCACTTTGACTTTTACATTGAATTTTTTTAAATTTCAACCGTGTGGCCCTGAAATTTTAACCGGGAGGAAGCAAGTTTTAAATTAATTAAATAACGACGACGCTTTAAGGACAACAAATATAGTAGCACAATATGAATAAATGATAAAGGATTAAATAATTATCTTATTTACTTTTAATGATATGTTAAACTAAAAAATGTTTTATTACTTACTACCCTTTCCGCCATCAAACGTTTTAATTAATGTCCTATGATTATGTATCTGATTGCAGATCACAGAGGACGTGAAACACCACCTCAAAATAAATAAAAATATTGAGAGAAAAACACCCCCAAAACACTTGCGTATGTTTAATTGACGAAAATCATTCACTTTTTGTTTTGCTATTGAAGAAAGGATGCTTCAATGTGTTTTTTATTTGAGCCGCGATCTTGACTCTCATTCTCGCGAGGGTTAACATTTTTTTCGGAAAAAGTCTTATGATTGTCATAACCGTGCAAATTAGGAAGCAAGTGAGGTAACGTTTGCAAAAGTTTCGGCAAACGTAATCGTTTCGCATACTTTTTTTTGCCGAATGTCAGAAAACGCTCGAAACGCCTGCTGAAGAGAAACGTGTACCCATAACTGCACGAGGAAAGGCAGTCATGTTGTCTTTTTCACCACTTGTGCGCGAACAGCTAGCAACTTTCTCTTATCGATCGGCAGAAGACCTGCACTCGTTTATATACTATTTATAACCTGGTGAAACAAAGACTATTGAATCAGTGGACACGAGAGAGAGAGAGAGAGAGAGAGAGAGAGAGAGAGAGATAGAGAGAGAGAGAGAGAGAGAGAGAGAGAGAGAGAGAGAGAGAGAGAGAGAGAGAGAGAGAGGAGAGAGAGAGAGAGAGAGAGAGAGAGAGAGAGAGAGAGAGAGAGAGAGAGAGAGAGGAGTGTATGTATGTATGTGTGTGTGTGTGTGCGTGCGCGCGTGCGCGCGTGCGCGTATGCGTGGACAGACAAACATGCAGGTAGATTGAGACAAAATGAGAAGAAAGAGGAAACGGACATGACATGAACGAGGGATTTGGAGAGAAGTCAGAAACATGGGCGGAGAGGAAATAAAAGAAAATGTGCTGAGAGGACACGAAAAACTGACAACGACCTTGGGAAGAGAAGAACATCCCCCCCCCCCCCCCACCCACCCCCAAAAAAGCAAGAGAAAGCACACATGACATCATCTCTTGTTAAAGGCTGCACGGAAATGTCAAACTGCTACACCATGCATCCTGACGGGTGCGTAGCGCTATCACTACGTATCGAAATAACTACCACTATATTATATTAACGAGTAGTGTGTGGTAGCGGGATGTATCTTTATAGCTGCATAGATAGTATTTGTTCTTTTGTTTGTTTGTAACAACACAGTTTACTTTCATTCATAATTAACACACACTATGCTCAATGAACTAATAATACAGTTTTTGTGGGTTTTTTCACTTTCTCTACTCTTTACTTTTTCCCCATTATTTTTTCAGCTGTTCTCTCTCTCTTTACTTCTACACAACACACATGGTACACTGTTCTCTCACTCTTCTTTAAAAAACAAACAAACATTACTGAGCATGAACAGCTGACCCTGGACTGTCTACACTCTTTTTAGAGCAACTTTCGTATATGTGCCTCTTGCTTAAATACAAATTCGTAGGGTAATACAGACTTTGTCTTCTTTATTTTGCTAATACACATTTTGCCTATAAGAATGACATTGTTAATCCAACAGTAGTTATTTAATGTGTTTTTCCATAGCTGCATAGATAGTAATGTCCTAGATGTGTCCTGAGTGACTGGGAGGACGTTAATTAAGCTTTAAGCTTTCATTCGTAGCGGGATGTCCCCCTGTCACTACGCATCCTAAAATTTAACCCTCACCTTATTCCTAACCCTAACCCTTATTCCTAACCTAACCGTATTTCCACATCGGGTAATAATTTTATGCATACATAGTAAGTAGTAGATTGCCGTAGTGATTAATTTAGCCCGGTGGTGTTATCGATACGTAGTGATAGCGGGTTGTCCCCATTCTGACTCAGCAAGTCAATGAAATAGAAACACCCGAAGGTGCTGATGGGACCCAGAGATGCACCAGCCACGCCCGTCCTATCAACGCGAGAGCAGCCCTGCCCCAGCCTTGGAAGTCCGTGTTGTGTTACTGGGGAGCAGGCACACACGGGACATTCCATTAAGTATACAAGGCACATAGCCACTCGCGGCTTGGTGACCATCGGATACGATACAAAGGAGTCCTTGCGAAATGTCCCCATGGGTGTACCAGTCCATTTTTCATGACTGCAGAGCCCACCGGCATAAGACACCCACTCAGAAACCAGAACGCATCCAACAGCTCCCAAAAAGGACAGGCGAGGCCAGTGCATCCCTAGACAAAGCCACAGGCTCCCGCCTTACGGACTTATATGCCTCCGAAGAGAGTCCCAGAATGTTAAGCTTTAAACTTTCATTCGTAGCGGGATGTCCCTTTATCACTACGCATCCTAAAATTTAACCCTCGCCTTATTCCTAACCCTAACCCTTATTCCTAACCTAACCGTATTTCCACATCGGGTAATAGTTTTATGCATACATAGTAGTAGATTGCCGTAGTGATTAATTTAGCCCGGTGGTGTTATCGATACGTAGTGATAGCGGGTTGTCCCCATTCTGACTCAGCAAGTCAATGTTTTGGCAAAACATCCCTATATTTCATTGCTCATTAAAAAAAAAAGGGGGGGTGGGGATAACTTCCTATTTGCTCATAATCTTTGCTCCTCATCTGTGCCTAATTATTATGATACGCATACAGAGATCAACAACAGTTAAGTATCACTTCTTCACAAGAGCACAGAACAAACGTGGCACAATCAAATCATTTTACACAAGCGCGGAAAGGCAAATTAATGTTAGTGGATAAAAGTGCCGAAATAGATTTATATGTAGAGTCAGACGGGGTAAAAAGCCCACGGGCGGGTAAGAAGCCCATGCCCATTATCTCATGAAATGTAAAAAACACACATTCGACATTCATATACACTACAGGCACACACATATGATCACCCCCTCCCTCCTTCCCTCAATCCCCCTTCCCTCTCTGTCTCGGTGTCGTTCTCCGCCTTATTGGGGTCTGCAACGAACACCTTTTGCAAGAGTGAATGCCCTTGGAGGGTGGGGGAAGATGGTTCAGTACTGACCAGACAGGGGGATAACTATCGCCAATAACCCCTATTTGATGCCACTAAATGGCTGCAT
>CM065698.1:24156356-24158856 GCA_017654935.2 Phymorhynchus buccinoides
AACAAACAAAAGTTAGGCGTTCTGTATATTTATTTATGAACAAACTATACCACAAAACACTACCAACCCTCCATGCACTGTACAAATGTGGCTTGAAAACCAGCACAATCTTTTACTTTTATTTTACACAGTTAGTGGTGTTTGTGGTTTCTTTGATCAAATGCAAACGTTCTGTATATTTGTAACAATATAAGTGTATGTGTGTGTGTGTGTGTGTGTGTGTGTGTGTTGCGTGCGTGCGTGTGTGTGTGTGTGTGTGCGTGCGTATATACATTTGTGTACATATGCATCAAGAGTTCGCGCGTGCGTGTGTATATATATATAATTATATTGGTGTGCAAATATAAATTTTATGTAATGTTTTGTTAAGCCATTTCAATTTGAAGAAGAATAGGAGGAGGAGGACGAGGAAGAAAAAGAAGAAAAGGAGGAGGAGGAGGAGGGGAGGGGGGCATACGAAAGATTACGCTCTAACTTTGTATCATATTGTAGAGCCTACGTCGCAAATGTAGGCTAAGGGCAAATAGTAGGCAATGTTTATAAAACACCTAGATAACAGAACAACAATAACAACTTCGTGAAGAGCAAACCTATCCTGTAGTCGGTCGCTTATTTATGGGGAGACTTTGAACTCCCCGAGTTAAGATCTAGAGCTATATGAAAGGATGAGAAAATCCGGTTAGAAGTACAGGAGCTGCGTAATAGTGGATACTGTTCCTTTAACCCTTTCACCGCAAATTTATGCACCACAATGGTTTAATACTTATGTCACTAAAAGGCATCAAACCAGGGGTAAAGGTAAACATTTCTCGGTTAATTGTATTTTTCCGTTTATGCCTTTCTTACCATACATAACGCTGTATTTTAGGAACATTTTTAGCTAATAACCTTTTTGGAATACTAACCCTATCCCTAACCCTAGCCCTAAACCTAACCCTACCCCCCCACTATGTACTGGACACCGCGATTTGTCACAGTTGTGGTTCGTTGCGTTTTTCCGTCTTATAGGGTGGGGGTAGGGTTAGGGTTAGGGTTAGGGTTAGGGCTAGGGTTAGGGATAGGGTTGGTATTCCAAAAAGGTTATTAGCTAAATATGTTCCTACAATACAGCTGTATGTATGGTAAGAAAGGCAAAAACGGAAAAATACAATTAACGGAGAAATGTAGGGGGGGGGGGGGGGGCACACATCTTGAGTATGTCTGGCGGCGAAAGGGTTAATCAAACAACTTTTAGCATTGGTTGACACGACCCTGTAGTTAAGGGGCCAATACTGAGTGAGAGTTGTGCTTTAAATGGTTTTCTACAGTAGTGGAACATCAACTCAACTTCAGCTCAACTTTGGTTTATTTCGTCCTCAGATCAAACAAGGGCAATCCCCTGAAGTCGGAGTATGGCCGCCCATGTGTGGCGGGGCCCTTTAAAAACATCCATACACGTAATTTTCCCAAATGTGATTTAATTTGCAACGCAATCCTTGTAATGTCAAATAATCATGTGGCGGTACCATAGCCGATGAGGTTTAACCGAGGCGTGGTTACCGCTACACCTATCTATATTGTTAAAAACTCGGGACTTTACTGGTGTTGCACTGCCTCCGGGCATTGCAGCCAGTATTGCTCCCACCATCTTTGTATTTACAAATGTCCCATATGTGTCTATGACCGAGAGGACATAAAACATCATTTTCATCAATCTTCCCACCCAAGACCATGCAAAATGTTCACGTGGCACTGGGTGTGCCCCAAGAGTGTTTAAGCTGGGGAACGAAAGCAACAACAACAACAACAAACAATGACAATTTTCGTGCGGACACGTCAAACATACACACAAGAAAGTAAGCAAATTGATATTTTAACCCAAAAAAAGTCATAACAAGGGCGTCGCCGAGCGGCAGACATGTCCGTCACCAGCAATGCCACGCACTTGCGACACCCCGTAGAGTGTCACATCCTGACACAAAATTGGAAGGGATTCTGTCTTCTAGTTCACGAGATACAGCTTGAAGAAGAAACATACAGCGCAAAGAAGGAAATTTCGGTTTTCAAGGTCACACTTCAAGGTCAAGGTCAGCATGGTGATAATTTATGCTCGGATGTTTTCTTCTCTAGGGTATACAGTACCACACACAATCTGAAGCGCTTCTGTCAAGTACCAATGTGGAAAATATGGCTTAAAACCCAATGTGTAGACCCCTACCACTTTCAAGGCCTACGGATCGCCCGGACCGTGACCTTGACCTTGATCGGTATGCCACCATCAGAACGGGCATAAGCCAAAGTACCTTCATGCCAAATTTGAAGACTCTAACACTAACGGTGTGGGAGTTATGGCCCCTGAAAGATTTTCGGTTTTCAAGGTCGTACGCCAAGGTCAAGGTCACGACGGCAAAATGGTTTGCGCGGATGCCTTCCTCTCATGGTGACACACCAGCACACACAATTTGACGTGATTCTGTCAACCCGTTCGAAAGATATCCTTGGGACAGACAGAAGGAGAAAA
>CM065698.1:24161356-24168856 GCA_017654935.2 Phymorhynchus buccinoides
AAGGACTCAGAATCCAGGGACGATTTTCTTTTATACTTATTCAATTCGTAGGGGTACCATAAGCCAATGAGGTTTAACCGAGGCGTGGTTACTGCTACACTTATCTGTATTGTTAAAAATTCGGGACTTTACTGGTTTGCACTGCCTCCAGGTATTGCCTCCAGTATCGTTCCCACCATCTTTGTATTCACACATGTCCCATATATGTGTCTGTTCCAGACCGAGAGGACGTAAGACACTATTTTTCATTCAGGAATCGAATGATTCAAAACGTAGGCGAGTTATGTATGGCTCAGGGTTCGCCACATCTACCTATCGATGAATCAGTGTGATAAATTGTCCGAACTTTGAAAACTAGCATGCCCCCCCCCCCTCCCCCCTACCCCTTGTCCCATTAACGATACAGCATAGAAGGATTTGAATATTAACACCATGAAACCACAGCCCCACCCCCCTCCCTCTCTCTCTCTCTCTCTCTCTCTCTCTCTCTCTCTCTCTCTCTCTCTCTCTCTCTCTCTCTCTCTCTCTCTCTCTCTCTCTCTCTCTCTCTCTCTCTCTCTCTATGTGGTTTTGAATGTGTTTTGCTGGTGCTTACGTGTCATATTAGTTTAGTGTGATATAATTTGCATGATGATGTAGGTCTAGATTTTGTTGCACGCTCGCTTTGTATTGACATTATGACTGTTTGAATGCTCTTTATAATTACTTTTTTAAAAAACTTTTTTCTGTCCTCACTTTTCTTTCTGTTTGATTAATATATATATTTTGTTCCTTTTCTTGTTGTCAGGGCATAGTGAAAAGAAGCTTTGTAGCTGATCTATTTTCACTCAATATAATAATGTGTTTGTGTTCTCTCTCTCTCTCTCTCTCTCTCTCTCTCTCTCTCTCTCTCTCTCTCTCTGTCTCTCTCTCTCAGGGCTGAGTGTAAAAAAAGCAATGCTTATCTCATTACCCTGCATAAAAAAAAATTCGTTTCTCTCCCTCTCTCCCTCTCTCTCTCTCTCTCCCCCCCTCTCTCTCTCTCTCTCCCCCTCTCTCTCTCTCTCTCTCTCTCTCTCTCTCTCTCTCTCTCTCTCCTCTCTCTCTCCCTCTCTCGGTCTGTGCCCTTGTCTTTGGCTATCTCTTCGTCCCGCCAGTCACATCGGGTACTATTATTGCAGTGGAGTGCTGGTGATAACCCATTTTCAGTTTGATGCGCTGCCCTGACCAAGAAACCCCTGCCTTCGTAGACTTTGACTTGGGAGTGTATTACATGTATATGTTACCGTAAATATGTGAAATCAGTAATTTCATTAAATTCTTTTTAAAAAGATCAGTAATTTCATGAAATTCCTAAAACAAATCTGTAATTTCATGAACTTACTGTGACCCCCGGTAATTACCTGGAAGTATGTAGGCATGTTTAATATCAAATCAGAGGAAGTCAAATTTCATATTGGATACAACTTCGTTAACATTTACCCAAGGAAGTGGCGTTTAGTAATTTCATGAAATAACTGGTGCCTATTTTCAGTAATTATGTGAAATTACTAGGATTTTTAGCAATTTCATGTAATTACTGGGGATCACAGGAATTTCATGAAATTACTGAACATTTTAGCAATTTCATGAAATTACTGATTTCACATATTTACGGTAACATATATGTATTTATATGTGTCAGTTGTTGAATGCTGGGTCGGGGTGGTAGGGGTGGGGGGATAACACCTAGATATAATATAATATAATCACTGGTCAGGGTCAATGACTGTGATGAACATAAATTGTATCTGTTGTTATAATGCTTGTAGAATGGGGTTAGGGCTATTTTAAATTGCCAGTCATGACTGACGGTCGACAAGCCTTTGCGAGAGAGAGAGAGAGAGAGAGAGAGAGAGAGAGAGAGAGAGAGAGAGAGAGAGAGAGAGAGAGAGAGAGAGAGAGAGAGAGAGAGAGAGGCGCCCTTTTGTATTTTGTAATCATTTGCGTTTTTGTATACCTTTGAACTTTACCTGGCAATTAAACAGGGGTCGTCATTTTCGTACCAAGCACTGATAGACTTACATGTTTATTTGTTTGTTATTGTCGGTTGTTGCTGTTAAGATGTCTCGAAACGGTAACACATCCAATCACCTCTGATCGGTACGAACTCCAATTCACGTACGTTTTGTGTAGTAAGAAATAACAAGTTTTCGAACCGTCAAAGTGTAAAAACCCTTTCATCGCCACTGTCGCCTCTTGGCACCACAATGATTTAACACCCATGTCAGTGAAAGGCGTCAAATGAGGGTCTGTTACCTTATTAGTCCGTCACCAAAGGTGATCGGACTATTGCGATGGGCTGGTTTGTTAGTCCGTCACCAAGACGGACTATTGCGACGGGCTGGTTTGTATTTTTTTTTCCTTTTCTGTCTGTCCCAAGGATATCTCCCGAACCGCTTGACCGAATCGCGTCAAATTTTGTGTGAAGGTGTGCCTCCTTAATAGGAAGAGACCGGCGCAAACCATTTTGCCGTCGTGACCTTGACCTTGACGTACGACCTTGAAAACCGAAAATCTATTTTTAGCCATATCTCGGGCACCGATCAACATAGGATGTTGAAACTTGGTATGAAGGTGGTTTGGCTTATGCCCGTTCTGATGATGGCATACTGATCAAGGTCTAGGTCAAGGTCAAAAGGATCGCTGGAGCCTGAAAATCGGAGGGTCATTTTTTTCTCCTTCTGTCTGTCCCAAGGATATCTTTCGAACGGGTTGACAGAATCACGTCAAATTGTGTGTGCTGGTGTGACACCATGAGAGGAAGGCATCCGCGCAAACCATATTGCCGTCGTGACCTTGACCTTGGCGTACGACCTTGAAAACCGAAAATCTTTCAGGGGCCATAACTCCCACACCGTTAGTGTTAGAGTCTTCAAATTTGGCATGAAGGTACTTTGGCTTATGCCCGTTCTGATGGTGGTGATCAAGGTCAAGGTCACGGTCCGGGCGATCCGTAGGCCTTGAAAGTGGTAGGGGTCTACACATTGGGTTTTAAGCCATATTTTCCACATTGGTACTTGACAGAAGCGCTTCAGATTGTGTGTGGTACTGTATACCCTAGAGAAGAAAACATCCGAGCATAAATTATCACCATGCTGACCTTGACCTTGAAGTGTGACCTTGAAAACCGAAATTTCCTTCTTTGCGCTATATGTTTCTTCTTCAAGCTGTATCTCGTGAACTAGAAGACAGAATCCCTTCCAATTTTGTGTCAGGATGTGACACTCTACGGGGTGTCGCAAGTGCGTGGCATTGCTGGTGACGGACATGTCTGCCGCTCAGCGACGCCCTTGTATTTTTTTTTCTTTTTTTTTTCTGTCTGTCCCAAGGATATCTCCCGAACCGCTTGACCGAATCGCGTCAAATATTGTGTGAAGGTGTGCCTCCTTAAAAGGAAGAGATCGGCGCAAACCATTTTGCCGTCGTGACCTTGACCTTGACGTACGACCTTGAAAACCGAAAATCTATTTTTAGCCATATCTCGGGCACCGATCAACATAGGATGTTGAATCTTGGTATGAAGGTGGTTTGGCTTATGCCCGTTCTGACGATGGCATACCGATCAAGGTCAAGGTCAAGGTCAAAAAGATCGCTGGAGCCTGAAAATCGGAGGGTCATTTTTTTCTCCTTCTGTCTGTCCCAAGGATATCTTTCGAACGGGTTGACAGAATCACGTCAAATTGTGTGTACTGGTGTGACACCATGAGAGGAAGGCATCCGCGCAAACCATTTTGCCGTCGTGACCTTGACCTTGGCGTACGACCTTGAAAACCGAAAATCTTTCAGGGGCCATAACTCCCACACCGTTAGTGTTAGAGTCTTCAAATTTGGCATGAAGGTACTTTGGCTTATGCCCGTTCTGATGGTGGCATACCGATCAAGGTCAACGTCACGGTCCGGGCGATCAGTAGGCCTTGAAAGTGGTAGGGGTCTACACATTGGGTTTTAAGCCATATTTTCCACATTGGTACTTGACAGAAGCGCTTCAGATTGTGTGTGGTACTGTATACCCTAGAGAAGAAAACATCCGAGCATAAATTATCACCATGCTGACCTTGACCTTGAAGTGTGACCTTGAAAACCGAAATTTCCTTCTTTGCGCTATATGTTTCTTCTTCAAGCTGTATCTCGTGAACTAGAAGACAGAATCCCTTCCAATTTTGTGTCATGATGTGACACTCTACGGGGTGTCGCAAGTGCGTGGCATTGCTGGTGACGGACATGTCTGCCGCTCGGCGACGCCCTTGTGTTCTTAATTTGGGAGGTAAGGATAGGCCCTATTGTATTCATGTCATAGAGGAATGTCCCAATATTGCGACGAAATCTTTTCTCTACCCAGGTAAGTTTAATGGAAAGTTTTGTCTGAAAAATGGCTGGCGTTGAAAGGGTTAAATTAACAGGCACGTCTTTTGAGCCTTTCAAACGTCTGACCTTCAGAGAACATTGCACATACACCAATGACTCATAGGCCCTAGACACGTGACGGGTAAAAACAATAACAGCTAAGGCCCAGGTACCGTGATAACCCGTTTAGTTCAGTTCATGGGCGGGTGGTGGGTATTTGCTATTGTGGGGCCTTTATCAGAAAGTTGAACGAATCCAATATGATGAGTAATTTATGTCCGCTCTAGCATTTATCAAATAGCAGAAACGCGCAGAGGAGCACATACTTGAAGAAGATACGACAGCTAGACGCGCACGCACACGCGGACACAGACACACATACGTACACACGCGCACGCACGCACACACACGCACACACACACACGCACACACACACACACACACACACACACTCTCTCATCTCACACTCACACACATCTCTCACACACACGCACGCTCGATACTCTCTCTCTCTCTCTCTCTCTCTCTCTCTCTCTCTCTCTCTCTCTCTCTCTCACACACATATCACACACACACACACACACTCACACACACACACACACACACACACACACACACACACACACACACACACACACACACACACACACACACACACACACACACACACACACACACACACACACACACACACACACACACACACACACACACACACACACACACACACACACACACACACACACACACACACACACATCTCTTCTTGTCAAACGTTTCTGTCTCACATCTTCTTTAAACGTTTCCTTCCTTGTTTGTTTGTTTTCTCAAACATTTCCATTCACACCCGTCACCACCTTCTTACACCTGTCTGAAAAGGCCACATCAACTTTCTCCTTCACCAGGCAGCCACGCCACCCAATCCAACTTGGCATAACCTTGGCCCACTGACCGATTGCAAATCTGCAGTGGATGTGAAGAAGGAACGGAGTACAGACCATGCGTTTATTTTACTTGTGGGGCTGAACTACTGAACTGTCTACGCTACGGATGAAAAGCTGGGGGCGGGTGGGGGGGGGGGGGAGCTGGGGGGGAGAGGGGTAGGGGGGGTAGGCGGTAGGGTGTAAGATCAACATCTTGGGTTCAGGAGATTCCTAGGGGAACTCTTTTGAGGTGTAACCAACCTCCAAACAGGAAAGAACGGGGTGAAACAAAAGAGAGAGGTAAACGGTAGGGTAATAATAATAATAACATAATTAATAATATTTTTAAAAAGCACAATGGTCAGCATTAACAATAATCCTTGTCACTGTATACTTTTCCAAAATCGAAATAAATGTTGCTAAAAAAAACCCCATTCAAACAAGGAACTTCCAAAGAAAGCAGAATTACTGCACAAACTGCAAATTGGAAGACAACTTCCATTGGAAATGCAATCGGTTATAACAGTTATTACTAAAGTATGCTTAAGCGCGTCTTAAATGTGTATTTTGCACCAATCTTCTTATATATATATTTTCGAAATCTGTCTGTGTGTCTGTGTGTCTGTCTGTCTGTGTGTCCCTTATGCACGGCCACAGTTCTCAACCGATCGACACCAAATTTAGTATCAAGCATCCTTGGCACCCTCCGAAGGTCATGCCGTCCTTACTTTTCGGAAACCTCCGCCAAGGGGTCGTGGGGAGGGGGGGGACCACACGCAGCTCGGATTTACTAACGGCAAGGGCAAGTGCGTGAGCTGGGGGGGGGGGGGGGGGGGGGGATGGGTGGATGGGGGGGGGGGAAGGGGTTGAGGGGAGGATGAGGGGGGTCTGGGGGGAGGGGGGTCTGGAGGGGGGAGGGGTGGGATGGTCGGGTGTGTGTGTGTGGGGGGTGTTCAGGGGGGTGGGCTGGAGGGGGCCACAGTTCTCAACCGATCGACACCAAATTTGGTATCAAGCATCCTTGGCACCCTCGGAAGGTCATGCCGTCCTTACTTTTTGGAAACCTCCGCCAAGGGGTTGTGGGGTGGGGAGGGGGGGGGGACCACACGCAGCTCCACACGCACTTGCGGTTAGTAAATCCGAGCTGTTCGGGTTTGTTTCCTTTTTTTGTTTGTTTGTTTGTTCTTTTCTGTCTGTCCCAAGGATCTCCCGAACCGCTTGACCGAATCGCTTCAAATTTGGTGTGGTGGTGTGTCCCCATGAGAGGAAGGCATCCGTGCAAAACTTTTTGCCGTCCTGACCTTGACCTTGGTGTATGACCTTGAAAACCGAAAATCGAAAATTAAGGGGCCATAACTTCCACACCGCAGGTTCTAGAGTCTTGAAACTTGGCATGGATGTACTTTCGCTTATGGCCGTTCTGATGATGGTGTACCAATGAAGGTCAAGGTCAAGGTCAGGGAGATCGGTATGCCTTGAAAGTGGTAGGGGTCTAATGATTGGGTTTTACTGTCCCACGCATATCTCCCGAACTGCTTTACCGAATCGTTTCCAGTTTTGTGTGGTGGTGTGTCACCATGAGAGAAGGCATCCGTGCATAAATTATCACCGTCATGACCTTCACCTTGGCATATGACCTTGAAAACCGAACATCTTTAAGGGGCTATAACGTCCACACCGTTGGTCTTAGGGACTTCAAACTTGGCATGTAGGTACTTTGGCTTATGGTTGTTCTGATGATTGCATACCGATCAAGGTCAAGGTCAAGGTGATGGAGATCGGTAGGCCTTGAAGGTGGTAGGGGTCAAAATGTTTTATTTTCAGCCACAAATGTCAAATTATAATATTTTGCGGTTCCGGCGAAACCGGTACTCAGCGTTACCGGTTATTGGCATTACCTGTACAAGGCGTTACCGGTACTAGGCGTTACCGGTACGTGGCGTTGCGCTAGTGAGATATAAAGCAAAAACAACCCACACTAGCTCAAACTTTATTAGAATGTTATCCACACGACAAAGTAAATGAAAACTTGTACAGTGCCTAGCCTCTACCTTTGACCGAGCTCTAAGCGCTTTTCACTCTTTAAAACGCACACAATGGGCTGCCAACATGGCCACTGCAACGACCACCTTTTGCAAGAGTGAATGCCATTGGTAGATGCTTGAGTACTGACCAAAACAAGGGCGTAACTCTCGCCAATAACCCTATTTGA
>CM065698.1:24181356-24186356 GCA_017654935.2 Phymorhynchus buccinoides
GGTTTGGCTTATGCTCCTTCCGAATATTGTTGACCAATCAAGGTCAAGGTCAAGGTCAAGGAGATCGCTGGACCCTGAAAATCGGGGGGTAGGAAAAATGGAGTTCCCAAGATAAAATCAGGTGGGAATGTTGGCTGGGTATTGTAAATGTTCCTTTGGGGGGTGATTCTCGGATGCTTTTTATGGGAAATCTACTCAGGCAAGATAGGGACAGTCAGCAGCAGAAACAGTAAGATAGTGACAGTATGCATCAGCAGCAAGATAATCACAGTCATCCTCCGAAGTCGGGGGGGTGTGGCTGCGTAACTCCGCGGGTGATTCTCGAATGCCACATTCGATAACTTTTCAATCTAGTTGCTTCATGTTTTCAAAAACCGTTAATAGAATCTTGCTAAAAAAAATTTAAGACCTTGCCAATGACCGATTCGGGTATGGGGGCACCCCAAAAATCAAGCATTTGTGTTGAGAAAAGAAAACCAAATGAGTAAATGAGCAACAAAGTCGTCGTTTAAAAGAGAGTTCTCTACCTTTATTCAATTTCATTATGTCCTCTCTCTAGGGCCAGCCACATGTCAGCTAAAATCGCACGACTGTACGATGCGATTCATCACGTGATCTCGATGCGCGAATCACATTTGTTCTTGGAGACCACCGTGATCGAATCGTATCGTACAGTCGTACGATTTTAGTGGGCTGTGTGGCTGGCCCCTTTAATAGCCTCACTATTTCAATCAGACCAAAGAAACAGTCTTTGAGAATGAGGGTCGTGCACACGAGGGGGTGACTAAAGTACGCGATTGTCCCTCTCGATCTCTCCCACCTCTTCTTCCTACGGACCTGTACCTCTGCCTTCAAATGTATCTTATATCTACGGTACCCTTCGGCTTAAATTTTTACCTTGCCTTTCCTTTACCTTTTTGTTTTTGTTTTTACCCCAAACGCCTCCATAAACGTTTTCCTTCAATTGTAGTTTTTTGTCCCTCCCCCCCCCCCTCCTCTCCCCCACCCCCACCCATTTCACAAAATTCGACCGAGTTTTGCAGAACAAAGATTTGGGCTTATATATGACTGAGGTGTGTGTGTGTGTGAGAGAGAGAGAGAGAGATGAGCAGAGAGAGAGAGAGTGGAGAGAGAGAGTAGAGGAGAGAGAGAGAGAGAGAGGATAGCGGAGATCGAGGATCGAGAGAGAGAGAGAGCAGAGAGCGAGAGAGAGAGAGAGAGAGAGAGGCCAGATCAGAGAGAGAGAAAGAGCGAGAGAGAGAGAGACTGACAGCCATAGACAGACAGAGAGAGAGAAGAGAAAGAGAGAGAGACTGACAGAGAGAGAGAGAGAGAGTCGAGAGAGAGAGAAGAGACGAGAAGAGATCAGAGAGATAGAGAGCGAAGAGACCAGAGATATGATAGAGATAGAGAAAGAGAGAGCCAGAGAAAAGAGAGAGAGAGAGAGAGAGATAGAGAGAGAGCACCGAGAGAGAGAGAGAGAGAGAGAGAGACGAGATAGAGAGAGAGAGAGTATAGAATGCGAGAGAGAGAGATGAGAGAGAATCAAGAGAGAGCTGATTGCGCCTGCGAATGGTTTTTCAAAAGCATTGGCCACATTGAAGTGCGAGAAATATCACACAAATAAACATCTCTAAATTATACAAACATAATAGAATAAACTAACGTTAAACGTCCTATGTCGGATTGTCTTTAAGAAGAGAGAGAGAGGAGAGAGCAGAGAAGGACAGGAGGATCCAGAGAGAGAGAGAGATGATAGAGAAGAGAGAGAGAGAGAGGAATGAAGATGAGAAGAGAGAGAGAGAGTAGCCGATAGAGAGAGAGAGAAATTTGAAAAACTTAAGTTTAGTTTTCAGGATAAAGATTTTACAACTAAAGCTTGTCTTACAATCTGTCCTTGGATAAAAGGAAAGCAAACTTACAAAACAAAAAAATTAAGAGATTAAGAGAGAGAGAGAGATGGGGGGGGGGGTGGAGAGAGAGAGAGAGAGAGAGAGGAGAGAGAGAGAGAGAGAGAGAGAGAGAGAGAGAGATTTAGAGATAGATGTCTTCCAATCTGTCCTTGATAGAGAGAGAGAGAGAGAGAGAGAGAGAGAGAGAGAGAGAGAGAGAGAGAGAGAGAGAGAGAGACAGACAGACAGACAGAGAGAGAGGAGAAGGGAGGATGGTGTCGGGGAAACTGGGGTAATATGGAACTCGTCAATTGAAGGCAGTTTTGTCGTCGATGACATCAACTAACCCAGAAAAGTCAATAAGTTTGGCTGATTTTAGAACTACCTGCCGACAAAGAAGATTAAAAACTACGTCAAGCATAAACTTAACACACCATTACACGCCCGCGTGCACGCGCGCACACACACACACACACACGCTATGCACATACACATACACAATTTTATATTCATTATTTTGCAGTTTTCACATTTTTGCAAAGTAATTGAGATAGAATTAGATGCAAGAAAACAAAGGTTTCCGTAACAACATGTATTTAATTAAAGCGCGTTGTGTATCATATTATTTAATGGAAATTTTTTACCCCTTCTCATAAGACAAATAATTCTTATATATTATTATTCTACTTCGATGTATGTCATTCAACACACTATTATTATATCCGATGGCAAAAAATGAAGTCACAAGGGGGAAAAAAGGTTACGAAAGAAAAGTCATAAAAATTGACAGGAAAAAACAAATCACACGAAAAAAAAAAAAGTCACAGAAAACAGAAACGTTTAAAATCATTCATTACCTTATCAGTTGACATTGTGAACCTGCCGACCACTGGATCTCCACTCTCCACTCTCCAGGAACATTTCCACCAAATCTTGGGATGCTTAGTGCACATGTAACCATCATGGCACAGTTTTAAGCCACCTTCATTGCTCTTCTTGAAGAAAGTCAGTTGTGAAGCTAAGAGTAGTAAAACATAATATGTACCACACAACCAAATCAACGTTGTTTGTTAACGTTGATATTATAACACACTGACACCAATCTTTTAAATGCACTAAAACATGAGTACTTGTCAAGAGATTAAAGGGACACCCTGACGGAGGAGTTTTTGCAAGAAACACGTCGAGATCACCAGAAAGACAGCCTTGTCAAGGATCGGAACACTCACTTTGCTCTGGTTTCCTAGAAATCAAACCGTCAAAGGCGATTCCTCCTTGGCGGAGTTGCCGGAGAGAGAAGCCATTTTGGACGGGGTGGGTGGAGGACACTCAGAGTGGTTGAAGCTTTTTCTTCTTTGTAGTGCAGTAAAAAACATATTAGAGCTAATTCCTTTGTTGTGAGCGAAACTCCTTTTGGTAAACTGTAAATAAAAAGGCTTGTATTGTGGAAATTTCGCGAGTTTTGTCTAAGTGACTCAGGTGGCCAATAGAAAATCTTTCACTGAAAGAATTTGACTTCCAGCACCTCCGTCAAGGAGGAATCGCCGATTTGACGGTTTGATTTCTAGGAAACCAGAGCAAAGTGAGTGTTGCGATCTCTGTAAATGGTGTTTTCTTGGTGATCTCGACGTGTTTCTTGCAAAAACACATCCGTCAGGGTGTCCCTTTAACCGAACTATATGACAAAACAAACATAAACAGACACGAGAGACAGAGGTGGTGGGGTAGGGGAAGAGGTGAGGGGGAGATCTGGGCCCCTAAGTTTATGAGCACAAGTCACATTCAATTTTCTATCGCTACACAAAGCACGTATTAAATTATATCTGTGACGTTTTCCTGTGACTTTTGTTTGCTTTTTTGGCTGTGATTTTTGCCTGTGACTTCATTCTGTTGTTTTTGTTTTTTGGCTGTGACTTTCCCCCCTGTTTCTTGATTTCAAGGCACCTTTATCTCTCCCCTCTAAACCCTCCCTCCTTCCCCGTTCGTTTTTGTTTGTGGCTCAAAAGCCACAAACCTATAACTCACTTTGTCGGTCGGTCGGTCTGTCGGTCTGTTGTTCTAAAATTGTCGCACATTTTGACAAAATTGTCGCACTTCAAATCGAGGCTACACTTCTGGCCGCTCTTTAAAATGATGTATTTTAAAAGCGTACAAAATAATAAACATATGTAATACAGACACTACAACAGACACGACGAGTATGCGGTGCTTCTTTTGATGAGTATAAGTAGGATACATAGTTTTAAATGTTTTCCAAAAGATATAAAAAGTTACGAAATGGTGCAGAGATAACATTCTGGTTTACAGATTAAAATTATTGAAAATCCAGGGGAGGTAACTCATGATTGGAGTGGTAAAAATAGACCGCGTGCCACAAACTATTGCGATTTCGCGCTTGTTGTTTGTATGTATTTGTTTGTCTTGCTCTTAATCGTCAGTATTTCATCTTCTTCTTCGATCGCTCAGACAGTTTCCTGTCAATTATGAGCGGAGATGCGTCATGCTGCCGTTATGCGCCTAATAAATAGTTAGGCCCAGCAAGTCCGACTTCGGCTGGAGGAAATCGTTTTTGAAAATGTTTCGTGGAAAAAAAGGGCAAGAGAATGGGACCGGTAAGGCAGAAAGATTGTAGATGACAGTAAGCAAAAGGAAAAGGCAGAGTCAAAGAGAGTGACACATTAGAGGAAGTTACAAGCACAGAACTTCCAGAAGGTGGGGGAACTATTTATATGAAAGGTCCCCCCGGTATCCCCACGGGGGGACGTATTAAATTACATTTGTGATTTTAACCTGACTTTTTTGGGTGTTTTATTTGTTGCTGTGACATTTTCTGTTATGTTTTTCTGTGACTTCATTCTGTTTTTGTTTTTGTTTTTTGCTGTGATGTTTTCCCCCTGTTTCTTGATTTCAGGGCACCTTTATCTCTCCCTCTAACCCTCCCTCCTTCCCCGTTCGTTTTTTTTGTTTGTATGTATTTGTTTGTCTTGTTCTTAATCGTCAGTACTTCATCTTCTACTTCGATCGCTCAGACAGTTTCCTGTCAATTATGAGCCCAGATGCGTCATGCTGCCTTTATGCGCCTAACTAAGAAATAGTTACGCCCAGCAA
>CM065698.1:24191356-24201356 GCA_017654935.2 Phymorhynchus buccinoides
CTATGTACTGCAGTACACCGCGATTTGTCACAGTTGTGGTTCGTTGCGTTTTTCCGTCTTATACGGTGGGGGGTAGGGTTAGGGTTAGGGCTAGGGTTAGGGTTAGGGTTAGTATTCCAAAAAGGTTATTAGCTAAAAATGTTCCTCAAATACAGCTTTATGTATGGTAAGAAAGGCAATAACGGAAAAATACAATTAACCGAGATAGGTAGGGGGGGTGGCACATCTTGACCTTTACCGAAGAGAGAGAGGTGATCTGACGTTATATTTCCTTGAAACGGAAGTTGAATAATAATTTTTAAAAAAAGAAACAAAAAACAAATATATGATATCTTGCTATGAGCCTTACCCATCCCGACCCCCCCCCCCCCCTCCCTCAAAAAAAAAAAAAAAAACGAAAAAAAAAAAGGAGAAAAAACAAAAAGAAGAAAGTTAAAAACAATATTGAAAACAACCCCCCCCAAAAAAAAAAAAAAAAAAAAAAAACAGAAAAAGAAAAAAAAAGCGTTGAGTCTCGTAATGATTACTAGAGAGTTGTTTGGGAAGAAGCTGACCCACATTTCCATACGACCCACCCCACCCTTCGGAAGGGAAAAAAGAAAGAAAGAAAAAGAAGAAATCCAGCAAAGTTCAAGGGCGTTCGTTCGTTCCCGCTGCTTGGTGACTTGCCTCCCCCTGCTTTTGGCGCGTGCCATCGATTTGAGGCCAGGGCTCAAAGCGAAACGGATATTGGGTTGATAACGTCAAATTAGCGCGCCGTTTTCTACCCCCCACCCCCACCCCCCACTCTCCACCACACACCCCACCACAGCCACCCAAAAAAAACCCAACATCTCCCATGATATTCACCTCGATTCCTGATTCTCTCCCTCTTCTCCCGTCTTCTCCAACTTTTGTTGTTGTTTTTCAAATTCTTGTTTATCTACTCCCAAAAGTGTGCATTTAGGTCCGTAAATATATAAAAGACAAACGTGTAAGGCCGCGTACACATTAAGCGCATAAGTTCCGTACGGAAACCCAGAAGTAAGCGAAAGAAAGAAGGGTAAACATTTACGGATTAGGGGAAATTTGGACACGTGCGCAAATCTTTTCCCGGTAAAGGTCAAGATATGCCACCCCCCCTTTACCCTTTTCTCTTCTACTTATTTACGGATTGCGCACGGGTTTCCGCATATATCATACTGCTCACAAAAAGTAAGGGATATTGTGTTTTGCAAGATCATCATGGGTTCAATAACGAAATTATAAGTTCCATTCAATTTGAGAACAAAATAATGTATGTTATTCCTTAAACATAAAATCGACGACTAAAATTAATTTTGAAACGTCACGTGATTGCCAGAGAAGATGGACATCAATGGGTGCAATGTCCAAAAGTCACAAACATAGTCATAAAAAGGTTGAAAATGTGTTGGACCAGTTTCCTGCAAAGCGTAGCGGGGCATTTGATTGAAAATGGTAAGGGGACCTTGTAGACCGTGGGAAGGTCTGGGTTTCGTGGATGTGAATCTGGTCTTGCACAAAATACTTGTTATCATATGTAGCGGTACCATAGCCGATGAGGTTTAAGAACCGAGGCGTGGCTACTGCTACACTTATTTGCATTGTTAAAAAATCGGAACTTTACTGGTGTTGCACTGCCTCCGGGCATTGCATCCAGTATCGTTCCCACCATCTTTGTATTTACAAATGTCCCATATATGTGTCTGTTCCAGACCGAGAGGACGTAAAACACCATTTTTCGTTCGTTCGTTCTTGCACAAAATGGGCTCAGTGGAGTCGCGAATTGTTATTTTGGAGGTTAAAATCTGCCCAACGCTGGCGTTTTTCAATTTCAGCTTGTACTGGTCGTAAGAGGATCTAGGGACGCCGGGAAAAAAATAATCCTCCAGAAAATCTTCTAGAGCATGAGAAAGCCTTGCACTCTCTCTCTCTCTCTCTCTCTCTCTCTCTCTCTCTCTCTCTCTCTCTCTCTCTCTCTCTCTCTCTCTCTCTCCTAATTCCACACTCTTATTTGTGTTTCATCCCAAAAAATGACATCCCTTTCATTTCGAGTGCTTCAATGAAAAGAAGATTGCGTGTAAATTGGTGAAACGTTTTTAAAACACAATTAATTAGCTTCCCAACGTGTATTCCCAAACGCCTAATAATTAACAACTATGTTCTGGAATCGGCAGCCCTATTTCATTTTGTTGTTGTTTTATTTAGGAGATCTGGACATGAAAACCTTTGACATGCAAAGAAATGGCGCCCCATTGCAGACTGTTTCGGCGTACATGTAGACCTATATTTATTTTGGTTTAAACAAGATTTATTCAAATAAAGCACATACAGCAGCACATAATTTAAATAAGTAGAGCACAACAAGCTTAGAGCTTATACAAGGCACTCCAACATTTTCAATTACATAGTATTGGCTGCCACAAGCATTGAAATAAACAGCACAACATCAATATTAGTGTACAATATTAGTGTCTATATTTATTTTGAAATGTTTAGAAACGCTCAGATGTTTTAAAGGGGCACCCTGACGGATGAGATTTTGCAAGAAACACGTCGAGATCACCAGGAAAACACCCTTTACAGAGGTCGCAACACTCACTTTCGCTTGCCTCTGGTTTCCTAGAAATCAAACCGTCAAATCGGTGATTCCTCCTTGGCGGAGGTACTGGAAAGTCAGATTATTTGTAATGAAAGAGAAAGCATGTGTCTTCTCTTTTCTAATTGCCGCCTGATTCGCATAGACCAAATCACATTTCCACAATACAAGATTTTTACAGTTTACCAAAATGAGTTTCGCTCACAACAAAGGAAATGGCTCATCTTTTTAGTCCGTCACCAAGACGGACTATTGCGATGGGCTGGTTTGTATTTTTTTTTTCTTTTCTTCTGTCTGTCCCAAGGATATCTCCCGAACCGCTTGACCGAATCGCGTCACATTTTGTGTGAAGGTGTGCCTCCTTAATAGGAAGAGATCGGCGCAAACCATTTTGCCGTCGTGACCTTGACCTTGACGTACGACCTTGAAAACCGAAAATCTATTTTTAGCCATATCTCGGGCACCGATCAACATAGGATGTTGAAACTTGGTATGAAGGTGGTTTGGCTTATGCCCGTTCTGATGATGGCATACTGATCAAGGTCAAGGTCAAGGTCAAAAAGATCGCTGGAGCCTGAAAATCGGAGGGTCATTTTTTTCTCCTTCTGTCTGTCCCAAGGATATCTTTCGAACGGGTTGACAGAATCACGTCAAATTGTGTGTGCTGGTGTGTCACCATGAGAGGAAGGCATCCGCGCAAACCATATTGCCGTCGTGACCTTGACCTTGGCGTACGACCTTGAAAACCGAAAATCTTTCAGGGGCCATAACTCCCACACCGTTAGTGTTAGAGTCTTCAAATTTGGCATGAAGGTACTTTGGCTTATGCCCGTTCTGATGGTGGCATACCGATCAAGGTCAAGGTCACGGTCCGGGCGATCCGTAGGCCTTGAAAGTGGTAGGGGTCTACAAATTGGGTTTTAAGCCATATTTTCCACATTTGTACTTAACAGAAGCGCTTCAGATTGTGTGTGGTACTGTATACCCTAGAGAAGAAAACATCCGAGCATAAATTATCACCATGCTGACCTTGACCTTGAAGTGTGACCTTGAAAACCGAAATTTCCTTCTTTGCGCTATATGTTTCTTCTTCAAGCTGTATCTCGTGAACTAGAAGACAGAATCCCTTCCAATTTTGTGTCAGGATGTGACACTCTACGGGGTGTCGCAAGTGCGTGGCATTGCTGGTGACGGACATGTCTGCCGCTCGGCGACGCCCTTGTTTTTTTTTTATTGCACTACAAAGAAGAAAAAGCTTCAACCACTCGAGTGGCCTCCACCCACCCCGTCCAAAATGAAAGGGTTTAAAGGTGGACCCTAACGGATGAGTTTTTGCAAGAAACACGTCGAGATCACAAGAAAGACAGTCTTTTCAAGGATCGGAACACTCACTTTGCTTTGGTTTCCTTGAAATTAAACCGTTAAAACGGCGATTCCTCCTTGGCGGAGATGCTGGAGAGAGTAGCCATTTTGGATGGGGTGGGTGGAGGTCACTCATTGTGGTTGAAACGTTTCCTTTTTTGTAGTGCATTAAAAAAAAAGGAGCTATTTCCTTTGTTGTGAGCGAAACTCATTTAGATAAAACATTTTAAAAAAATAAAAAATAAAAAGGCTTGTATTGCGAAAATTTCGTGCGAACGATTTGGTGGCCATTAGAAAAGATACGGCACACGCCTTCTCTTTGGGTAAAATAATTTGACTTCCAGCACCTCCGCCAAGGAGGAATCGCCGATTTGACGGTTTGATCTCTAGGAAACCAGAGCAAAGTGAGTGTTGCAATCTCTGTAAAGGGCGTTTTCCTGGTGATATCGACGTGTTTCGTACAAAATCTCATCCGTCAGGGTGCCCCTTTAAGTTAGGTATTAGTTGTTTTGAGGCAGGCCATCCTCAACGCCAGCAGTCCTAAATTCTTTTTGGCCAAGCAAATGTAGGGGATGTCCCCTGGACAAGGTATCTCCATTAATTTCAAGGATCAGTCCAGCCTTACGGAACAGCGCTAGCCGTTAAAGCTGGAGACAGACTATGCGACTGCCTCATATGACTCGATCAGGTCGTGACGTTGACCAAATTTTGTTTCCCGCACAGAAGAGGTCACAAGCCATCTGACTCGATCAGACTCGATCAGTGAAAATTAGAACCCGCCCTATTCGGCCCTGTCACCTGACTGGGTCCGACTGAGTCAGACTGATCGAGCAGCATGGCATGCAAATGAGGTGAAACGTCACGACCTGATCGAGTCACATGAGGTAGTCACATAGTCTGTCGCCGGCGACAGACTATGTGACTGCCTCATGTGACTAGCCGGCGACAGACTATGTGACTGCCTCATGTGACTCGATCAGGTCGTGACGTTTCACCTCATTTGCATACCATGCTGCTCGATCAGTCTGACTCAGTCGGGCCCAGTCAGGTGACAGGGCCGAATAGGGCGGGTTCTAAATCGAGCTGATCGAGTCAGATGGCTTGCGACCTCTTCTGTGCGGGAAACAAAACTTGGTCTACGTCACGACCTGATCGAGTCATATGAGGCAGTCGCATAGTCTGTCGCCCGCTTAGATTCACTCCTCTGCTCCATGTTATGGTCAGGTAAGACGGACTGAGAGCCGCCTCAAAAATAATCTGTCTATAATTTCGAAAAACAGCCAAGCCAGGTAGAACTTTGAGCTGCTTCAGGTTTGCATTTTCTCTAGGGGAAAAGCAAACAATACGCGTTTCTCTGGGGAGGGGGTACTCAACAATTCGCATTTCTCGGGGGGGGGGGGGGGGGGGGGGGGGGGCTCAGAAATCAGACACAACAAACAACAGCTCGGACTTTTGTTTTTACATCCTCAAGGACATTGCTGCAATAAATGTCCGCAATCGGTTAAGCGGATGGTGGTTTTGCACGACCGTTTGTTATGAGATATGTTAGTACTAACTGAAAACCCATTCAAAGCAATTAAACGCACCTGGAGCCAATAGAAGGGAATCATTTAACCCAGGCATCACGTTCACAGAAACGCGTGAATTGACAAACACGTCAAGCAGAACCCTTTTACCAGTCGACAATACAACAGGTGGTTACAGATTGCATGGCGGCAGCTGGAGACTGGTGTAGGTAGTACTAGTAGATAAGAGCTTTGAAGCAGGTGAATGAGAGACTTAGTGCGATTTTTCTCACACCAGAGGGCATGACGCTCGTGTGGGGCTAATCCTCTCTATATTATTAGTTGGGGATAAAGAAAGAGAGAGAGACAGTGAGTGGTCCTACCATCACTCTCTCTCTCACTACGCCCAAGTAAGAAAATCGCGTGATAAGCCCCTAGTGCATTGACTGCCCTCTGGCGTGAAAAATATCGCCATAGGTTGACCAATAACTGCATCTTCCCGAATCGCCATTTCCCAAATCGCCATTTCCCAATAACACCGTCTCTCTGTTTATCATTTTATTTATTGATCATTTTTAAGAACATTATATACTATATTCCGCCAAGTTATGGTGTTATATTTTTACCAGCCGCGAGCGAAGAGAGCGAAGCTGGCAATGTTTTCAGTTCCTGGCTGACTATCTGACTGTGTTACCACGATAACGTATGAACGGAGGGACCTAGGACGCTCACCTTTTGCATGCTAATAGGTACTAAGGATATCTAGGCCAAGTTCGAAAATGAAGTTCATAGGTTAAAGGCCAAGGTCAATTGAGCCGAACATGCTGCCGAGCACCTGTCACGATAACCTCTGAACGGAGGGACCTGTAGGACACTCAAATTTTGCATGCGGATAGGTACTAAATATACTAAGGCTAAGTTGTGTTGTAGATAAGATATGGAATGTTTTCATCCCCATCTCCTCTGCCTGTACTGCCCCCCTACCCATCGTTCCCACTTCTCAGTTTTCTCCCCCCCCCCCCCCCCCCCCCCCCCCCTCACTCTGTACTCTTTCTCCTAAATAATGTCTTGTTATTTCCCTTTGATTTACTTTGTTCTTTTTGTCTTCGATGTTATTTTTGTTGGTAAAGATATACTATTGTTGTTAATTTTCTTTTGCCCCAGCGCTGATTGGAAAAAAGCGTTATGTCTTATATGCTTATATCATAACCCTGGTCAAGTAAAATTTGGTTTCGTTTCGTTTCTCTGTCTCTCTCTCTTACTTTATAGTTTTTGTCTTCGATGCTAAGATATTTTAATAAGATCTCAATCAATCAAAACATTTATTGTCTTAAAAACATAAAGAAATTATTTGTCTGGCATGCACATAAAACACACATATAAATATAGAGACAATAAGATAATATACAGTAAATACATCATAAGAATTAAATTACAATGCAATATAAGACACACACGCACACAACACACACACACACACACACACCACCCCCTCCCCTTCCCCACAACATATTTTTCAAAATCTCCACCCTCAACCATGCCTTTCCCCCCTCTCTCTCTCTCTCACACACACACACACACACACACACACACACACACACACACACACACACACACACACACACAGAGATAAACAAACAATTTGCATAAAAGTAATAATAGGACAAACAAACAAAATTTATAAAAGGGGGTACATAAAAACAAGGTTTAGATTATAAAATCCAATGCTGAACACTAGAACAATGTAAAATAATGTATGCTAAAGTCAACATAATACATAAAAACAAAGTTTAGATTATATTATTGTTGTTCATTTTCTTTTGCCCCAGGGCTGATTGCAAAAAAAGCGTTATGTCTTATATACTTATCATAACCCTGGTGAAGTAAAATTTCGTTTTGTTTCATTTCTCTGTCTCTCTTTCTGTCTCTCTGTGTGTCTCTGTCTCTGTCTCTCTCACTAAGCAAATGGAAAAGGAGACAGAGACAGAAAAACAAACGGTCAGATACAAACAAAAGCATACTAAACCTTAAATGTAAAATGTTTCAGAGTAACAAAAAAGGTTTGGGAGTAGCGCAACAGACACAAAAAGAGATACAAGTTTTAACAAAGACAATCGAAACAAGTGCAACGCCGAGCGGCTGCAAAGTCCCCTCGCAGCATCGCCGAGCTACTCCGAAATCGGAATGTGTCGGCTGTGCACACAGCGGGGAGACCATTGAGAACTGAAAACAGGACGCACGCACGGACGGATGGACGGCCGGAAAGAAGTGGGACATATCGGGCCTGTGACACAAAGGGCCTAGGGCACAGCGGGCTTATCCCATGTTTAGACTAAATACATCAGTGGATAGCAGGCATCTTGGCAAACTACTATACCAAATCTGATGATGATAGACTGAATAGTTTTGACGTGGGACATATCGGGCCTGTGACACAAAGGGACTAGGGCACAGCGGGCTTATCCCATGTTTAGACTAAATACATCAGTGGATAGCTGGCATCTTGGCAAACTACTATACCAAATTTGATGATGATAGACTGAATAGTTTTGACGTGGGACATATCGGGCCTGTGACACAAAGGGACTAGGGCACAGCGGGCTTATCCCATGTTTAGACTAAATACATCAGTGGATAGCTTGCATCTTGGCCAACTAGTATACCAAATGTGATGATGATAGACTGAATAGTGTTTGAGAAAAACGGACGAATAGCCGGACGGACGGACGGACGCCGGACGGACCAGACAAAAACAATAGTTCCCCGAACCTTCGGCTCGGGAACTAAAAAAAAGGAAATCTACAAAACGTAAGTTGGCAATTTTATTACCTTACCAAAATAAACCCTGCAGAATCAAGAGAAAGGGGTAGATGTAAAAAAAATGTTTTTAAACAGGCAAACTAATACAAAAACAAGTGCAACGCCGAGCGGCTGCAAAGTCCCCTCGCAGCATCGCCGAGGTACGCCGAAATCGGAATGGCGTAAATTTGACCTTAATGTAAAACTAAGTACATCAGTGGATAGCTTGCATCTTGGGCAACAAGTATACCAAATTTGACGATAATAGACTGAATAGTTTTTTTATATATAGCCTTGTGGTTCGGACCCGTGATTTGAGCGCGCGCGATCATGCGCACACGCGCGCACAGACAAATTCATGACAACTGTGTTATAGACCATTCGTCAAGAAATGTTGTGAAAAAAACTGCATTAAAATAGATGCAAAACTTCGCGATATATTAGCGATTATGTGTTTCGGGGTTTGAACCCCGTAACTGGTGCGACCTTGACCTTAATGTAAAACTAAATACATCAGTGGATAGCTTGCATCTTGGGACAACTGTGTTATAGACCATTCATCAAGAAATGTGAAAAAAACTGCATTGAAATACATGCAAAACTTCGCGAGATATTAGCGATTATGTGTTTTGGGGGTTGAACCCCGTAACTGGCGCGACCTTGACCTGAATGTAAAACTAAATACATCAGTGGATAGCTTGCATCTTGGCAAACTAGTATACCAAATTTGATGATGATAGACTGAATAGTTTTTGAGAAAAACGGACGAATAGCCGGACGGACGGAGGCACGCCGGACGGACACCGGACGGACGGACCAGACAAAAACAATAGCTCCCCGAACCTTCGGCTCGGGGACTAAAAAGTAGTCTAAACGAACAAAATGAACATTATTGTAAACTGTACTCCAGCCAGCAAATTCAACGTCTTCAGCGTTCCAGCTGAATCATGCCCTAGATCCAGTCCGGTGTTGTTGATGGAGTTGGTGGTCGTCTCCAGGTCTTGCTTTAACAAACAAAAGCCCTTAGAAAAACCCACACACAAACAAATAAAATAGCAAACAAAAATAAGCGAGAGCACACACACACACACACACACGCACGCACGCACGCGCGCCGCACACCACACACACACCACACACACACACACCCACCCACACAAGCCTAATAAACAAACTGCAGTCTGCGGCCAAACACAAACAAACAAGCAAGCAAACAAACAAAAACCACGCCAGGAACCAAGAAAACAAAACACAATGCCAGCTACCATAGAACGTGTTTTTGTGTGTTTTTTTATCAACAATATAAAGCGAAATAATTCATTTGAGAGAAATACACGCCTTAAAAAAAAAGATTAAAAAATAAGATTAAAACGAGTACGACAAACAACAGCCCACAGCCCACAACCCCCCCCCCCCCCCCCCCCCCCCCCCCCCCCCCCCCCCCCCCCCCCCCCCCCCCCATAAATAACCACAATGACAATAACAAGAAACAAAACAAATACAATACACGTAAACAACTACGGAGGAAAATGACAAGAAAAAAACAAAGATAAAAAACCCCACCTCAGACTCCTTTGTCCGATCTATATCGGGGCAAAGGACAACAATAGGTCTACACGTAAACAAATACGGGAGGAAGAAGAAATGTAGAGGGGGTGGGAGTTGAGTGAGGGTGGGGGTAGGGGCAGGAGGAATACGGAGGGTGGGGCGAAGAAGAAGGACAAAAAGAAATGGG
>CM065698.1:24206356-24213856 GCA_017654935.2 Phymorhynchus buccinoides
GCGGAACGTGATGGATGTGAACCGGTATAATTTCCAATTGGGCGAAAGGTGATTGGGCAAAACGTGATCGGGCGAAAGGTGATTTGGCGAAAGGTGATTGGGCAAAAACGTGATGCACCGGAGAAAAACAAACCATCAAAAATAATTAAGTCATTCCCGAGTGGGAATCACAATAGCAAAGGCTTGTGCACAGCAGTACACGACGCAGCATCCATTATTCGACGACAGGGTCAACAACCTCTTTAGTTTCCGTTGCTATTTGCATGAAACCGCGGGGAATTCAGGGCACGCCAAAGACCATTAACCCTTTGGGGTTTTCATTATATTACCTTGTGGCATTGATGTGAGAGTAAGGGGTGTGGGGGTAATGTGGGTTAAAGTATGGCCGTGTTCACACATAAGCGGATATTCCATGCGGAAACCCGTGCGCAAGCCATAAATAAGTGAAACAAAGAAAGGGAAACGATTTGACGCACGTGTCCCAATTTCTCCCTATATGCGTAAACTTGTATTTCTTTCTTCCACTTATTTAGGGTTTTCCGTACGGAACTTACGCGTCTAATGTGAACCCGGCCAAAGGGTTAAAGTAAAGATGTGGGTGGGTGGTGGTTGTGTTGTTTCGCCGAACTTTTTTTTTTTTTACTACTCCGGAATGATTTGCAATTCTGTGAAATTGAATGAAAAGACAAGCAGTGATCGATAGGCTACTACTTGTCTTCTTCAGTTTTCCCCACCCTGTTCACATCACCATCCTCACTCACGCTCTGCGAAAACCAACGCATTGTGGCGGAACTGGAAGTCACACAATACAAGTTCATTCCAATGAGAGAGAGAGAGAGAGAGAGAGAGAGAGAGAGAGAGAGAGAGAGAGAGAGAGAGAGAGAGAGAGAGAGAGAGTGTGTGTGTGTGTGTGTGTGTGCGTGTGTGTGCGTGTGCGTGTGCGTGCGAGCGTGCGCGCGCGCGCGTGTGTGTGTGTGTGTCAAGTCAAGTCAAAATCATCTTTTTTGAGGGTTAAAGAATACGCTGACAAAAAGCTTTTTTAATCCTGCCCTCAAGGCGTGTGTGTGTGATATATGTGTGTGATATGTGTGTGTGTGTGTGAGAGAGAGAGAGAGAGAGAGAGAGAGAGAGAGAGAGAGAGAGAGAGAGAGAGAGAGAGAGAGAGAGAGAGAGAGAGAGAGAGAGAGAGAGAGAGAGAGAGAGAGAGAGAGAGAGATTGTTTTACGTCCTCTCGGCCTGGGATAGCACATATGGGACATTTATTTTGTTAGATATAATAAAAAGTAAACAAAACAAGCAAAAAATGAACATAGACAATACGATACAAAAACGGGGACAACATAAAAACGGTAAAGGCGGGCATTCTCTAACATGCAAGTTATATGGGTAAAGGTCAAGATGTGCCACCCCCCCTACCTATCTCGGTTAATTGTATTTTTCCGTTATTGCCTTTCTTACCATACATAAAGCTGTATTTTAGGAACATTTTTAGCTAATAACCTTTTTGGAATACTAACCCTAACCCTAACCCTAGCCCTAACCTTAACCCTACCCCCCACCGTATAAGACGGGAAAACGCAACGAACCACAACTGTGACAAATCGCGGTGTACTGCAGTACATAGTGGGGGGTAGGGTTAGGTTTAGGGGTAGGGTTAGGGTTAGGGTTAGTATTCGAAAAAGGTAATTAGCTAAAAATGTTCCTAAAATACAGCTTTATGTGGTACATCTTTGTTATCCAAAGACCCTGTTCTCTTCATTTTGGGAGGTGGGGATGGGCCTTACTTTAAATATGTCACAGAGGAATCCCGAATATTACAGACAGGTAAGCTTAATGGACATTTTTTGCTGAAAAATGGCTGGCGGCGAAAGGGTTAAAACTATTGCTGTAATGGAAAAATGTGTTTGTTAAAAAAAAAATTATATTTGCGAGTTTGGCCACGCTACTACTACGCTACTACAAGCGTTAACATTAAAATTCCAGGGCTACCTTTAAAAAATAAAATTCTTTCCAATGACAGAAGATTGAATCGTTTTAGAGCTGCAGTATCATTGGACCCTACTACCTCACCCTACCAAAGACACTGTAATGGGAATAGGACAGACAGCTGGAGAGTTACGGCGAGCCGGGCTGATAGGGTTATCGTTAGTGATCCCATTAACAATGGCGGCTCTATCCAAAGACTGGAATTTGAATCGACGTTGTTTTGTTTTTTTAAATACCAGATTCAAATTTGAGTGCTTGGGCAAACCTATTGTTTGTTTTCCTGAAGATAAAGAAAGGTAAGGAAGCTGCAGATACGGCCAGAAAATCTGTGAAACAGTAACAACCAGTGTTAGATTACTGCTGATGTTCATGGTTCAAGGGGGGCATAATCATGGTTTCTGTCCTCACTACTCATTTAGGGGGAAATGGCCACCTGTCTGTCTTATTCCCATTACAGTGTCTTTGCCCCTACTCTCTCAGTCTCTTTTTCCCATCTCTTTGGGGCCCAAGTCGACCTCGTGGTGCTGTTTATTGAATCAGAAATCGGCACAGCTGTATTTTAGACATGATCCCCTGTTTACGACTCCCGATCTCAAAGTCTGGTTCTTTCACGTTGATGACAATGACCCTAGGCTGATCTTAACCCTATATATCTCCCGAGAATGGCGGAATGTTGTTTCTCAGTCAGTGAAATTTTTCAGTGCGAAAATGTGACCCAGCACCACGAAAGGGACATTAAGTAGCTGGGCTAGGGTTTTTTTCACAACAGACTTGCAAAGTACAAAATTTCATTTTTTGTCAATTTTGAGATATGGGTATTTCTGTGCTCTCTAGCGTATCTTCTTTCATATTTATATAGGACAATGTTTGTTATGGTCTGTAAATACTAAAAAAAGGGCTTTAAATTGAGTAAATTAATGCATTTTCTTCTGCTAGGCGAAACTTTAGACTGCGATTTCTCAAAATGGCTGACAGTCACCCTACCAACTTTAAATGCTCATAACTCTAAAACGGAAAAAGTTACAAGCATGGTTCTTATGTCATTTGAAAGAGAATTGGCTGACGCTTCCATTTTGTCAGAATGTTAATTTTGACACTTAATGTCCCTTTCGTGGTGCTGAGTCACAAATGTTATACGCGGCGTATAACATTTAGCCTAGATATCGTGGATTATGAAAGTGTGACATTCATTTCTGTTGTTGTTTGTGCCTCTGTTCCCTGTTGGTGACACTGTTTGTTGTTGTGTTGCTTTTTTGTAGTCTTTTCGGGAATACCTTTAAAGGTGAACCCTGACGGATGAGTTTTTGCAAGGAACACGTCGAGATCATTCAGAAAAACAGGCCTTTTTAAGGATCGGAACACTCACTTTGCTCTGGTTCCCTATAAATCAAACCGTCAAAACGGCGATTCCTCCTTGGCAGAGAAGCCGGAGAGAGAAGCCATTTTGGATGGGGTGGGTGGAGGTCAATCCCATTATGGTTGAAGCTTTTTTCTTTTTTGTAGTGCAGCACAAACAAAAAAAGCTATTTCCTTTGTTGTGAGCGAAACTCCTTTACATAAACTGCATACAATTTAAAATAAATAAATAAAAAGGCTTGTATTGCGAAAAGTTCGTGTAAACAATTTGGTCTAAACTCAGGCGGCCATTGGAAAAGAGACGGCACACGTCTTCTCTTTGGGTGAAAGAATTTGACTTCCAGCACCTCCGCCAAGGGGGAATCGCCGATTTGACGGTTTGATTTCTAGGAAACCAGAGCAAAGTGAGTGTTGCGATCTCTGTAAAGGGTGTTTTCATGGTGATCTCAACGTGTGTCTTGCAAAACCTCATTCGTCAGGGTCCACCTTTAAGGCGGGAATACTTGTTTTAAGTCACTTCCTGTTTTGTACAAAACAAAAGAGAAAAAACAAAAGAACAGAAAAAAGGAACGCCGTTAGGACAGGAGAGTAGCCAGTGTTTGTGTAGGCTCCTGGGAGTGCATTTGTGCGCTTGTCACCCTGTAGTACATCTGAAGGCAACGTTCTTATTACAAGCATGGGTTGGACTTCAAAACAGAAGGAAATGAAAAGTTTTGCAAATCAGAGAAAACATTTACAAGTGAACGTACCGACATAGAAGCATTTTGTTACTTTAAAAAAGTAATAAAGTTAGGGAGATTTTTGTTAGAAAATCCTATTCAGAACGCAATTTTTGTGGCCAATGATGGAAAAATCTTATTCAGAAACGCAATGTTTGTGACCAATGTTAGAAAATGTTATTCAGAAACGCAATTTTTGTGACCAATGTTAGAAAATCTTATTCAGAAACGCAATGTCTGTGAACAGACTTTTCTGTTTAAGTGTTTATAAATTGGTGTTTTTTTTTTTACTTCTTTGCCAAATAGTGGAACACCCCTTTTGGGAAAATGTATCTTCATTTGTGTTACTTTGGTATGTGTGTGTGTGTGTGTGTGTGTGTGTGTGTGTGTGTTGGCGTTTGCATATCTACTCTGATTACCTGCACTGTACCCTTCCCTGTATTCCGGATTACCTTGCGTGAAACTGCGGGTAGACCGTGACATAACATAGCAACTATGCTAAACTTCTCTCAGGACTTTAAGTGTCAATCGACATGCAACTATGCTAAATATACTTCATCCCATCCTACGTGAACGAGGTTTTGACAGGGATGCAGTAGGGTCTATGTAATAGTTGCATTCGTACAGGTCAAGTTATGTACATAATTACTAGGAGAGAGAGTGTGTGAGAGAGCTTAGCTCAGGTAAGAGAGAGAGAGAGAGAGAGAGAGAGAGAGAGAGAGAGAGAGAGAGAGAGAGAGAGAGAGAGAGAGAGAGGAGAGAGAGAGAGAGAGAGAGAGAGAGGACAGACAGATAGAGACTGACGGGGAGAGAGAGAGAGAAACAGAAACTGAGAGAGGGAGAGAGAGAGAGAGAGAGAGAGAGAGAGAGAGAGAGAGAGAGAGAGAGAGAGAGAGAGAGAGAGAGAGAGAGAGAGAGAGAGAGAGAGAGAGAGAGAGAGAGAGAGAGAGAGAGAGAGTCAGAGAGAGAGAGAGTGAAATAAAAAGTTTTATTCACAAAAAGGCCAAAGCCCCATACATAGACAAAGAGAGAGGGGAGGGAGCGAGAGAGAGAAAAAAACAGAGAGAGAGAGAATGGCAGAGAGAGACAGGGAGAGAGATAGAGAGACAGAGACAGAGAGTAGGCAGAGAGAAGGGAAGGTGGCAGCAACAAAAGCAGGTTACCACTTAGTTAGTTGATCACCGTGCACTAAGGTGAACTGATAGGAGGAGAGGGAGTAAGTAGTAAGGATGACAAAGGTCGGGTGGATGAGTGGGTGGGTGGGTGGGTACATGGTGGAGGTGGTTACGAAGCATTGTGCCCCCGTCTCTTTGTGTCCCCAATTTCGTCTCTTATTATGCCCCCAAGTTCGTCTCTATGTGTCCCCAAGTTCGTCTCTATGTGTCCCCAAGTTCGTCTCTTATTATGTCCCCAATTTCCTCTCTATGTGTCCCCAATTTCGTATCTATATGTCACCAATTTCGTCTCTTACTATGCCCCCAATTTCGTCTCTATGTGTCCCCAATCTCGCCTCTATGTGTCACCAATTACGTCACTTAGTATGTCCCCAATTTCGTCTCTATATGTCACCAATTTCGTCTCTTACTATGCCCCCAATTTCGACTCTATGTGTCACCAATTTCGTCTCTATGTGTCACCAATTGCGTATCGTATTATGTTCCCAATTCCGTCTCAATGTGTCCCCAATTTCGTCTCTACGTGTCACCGATTTCGTCTCTTAGTATGTCCCCAATTTCGTCTCTACGTGTCACCAATTTCGTCTCTTAGTATGTCCCCAATTTCGTCTCTATGTGTCACCAATTTCGTCTCTGTGTGTCCCCAATTTCGTCTCTACGTGTCACCAATTTCGTCTCTATAGTGTCCCCAATTTCGTCTCTACGTGTCACCAATTTCGTCTCTTAGTATGTCCCCAATTTCGTCTCTACGTGTCACCAATTTCGTCTCTTAGTATGTCCCCAATTTCGTCTCTACGTGTCACCAATTTCGTCTGTTAGTATGTCCCCAATTTCGTCTCTACGTGTCGCCAATTTCGTCTCTATTATGTTCCCAATTTCGGCTCTATCTGTCCCCATTTTCGTCTCTATGTGCCCACAATTTCGTTTCTATATGTCACTATTCTCGTCTCTATATTCTGTCCCTGTCTCTATATATGTGACAGTCTCTATATTGTCCCTGACTCTCTCTCTCTCTCTCTCTCTCTCTCTCTCTCTCTCTCTCTCTCTCTCTATATATATATATATATATATATATATATATATATATATATATATATATATATATATATGCCAGTCTCAATATTGTCCCTGACTCTATTTGTACCAGTCTCCATATGCCCCCACCCCCCACCCCCAGTTTCTATGTGTCTCCGTTTTGTACCTTTCCATATTATCTTTGTTTGTCTTAACCCTAACACTAACCCTAATCTAAACACTAGCCTTATCCCCTAACCCTATCCTAACCCCTAATCCGAGGGGACACATAGAGACAGGGGGTCACACAGAGATGGGGACACATAGAGACGGGGTGCACACATTGACGGGGACACATAGATAATACGGGGACTTAATATAGAGACGGTAGGGGGGGGGGGGGGGGGGGGGCACACAGAGATGGTGACATTATAGAGGCGGAGACACGTGGAGATGGGGACACAAAGAGACGGAGACACGTGGAGATGGGGACACACACAGAGACGAGGACACAATCACGTGGAGGACACAAAACAAAAGTCATAGAGGCGGAGACATGTAGAGATGGGGACGCATAGAGACTGGGACACAATGACGTGGACACGCTATAGAGGCGGGGTGACATGATGTAGAGATGGGGGCACATAGAGACTGGAACACAATGACGTGGACACGCTATAGAGGCGGGGAGATATGATGTAGAGATGGGGGCACATAGAGACTGGGACACAATGACGTGGACACGCTATAGAGGCGGGGAGATATGATGTAGAGATGGGGGCACATAGAGACTGGAACACAATGACGTGGACACGCTATAGAGGCGGGGAGACATGATGTAGAGATGGGGGCACAGGAGATATGATGTAGAGATGAGGGCACATAGAGACTGGAACACAATGACGTGGACACGCTATAGAGGCGGGGCGACATGATGTAGAGATGGGGGCACATAGAGACTTGAACACAATGGCATGGACACGCTATAGAGGCGGGGAGACATGATGTAGAGATGGGGGGGGGGGGGGGAGACACATAGAGACGAGGACACAACGGACGTTGGCACAACAAGACGGGGCCACATCGTACAGAATCCAGTGGGTAGAGGTTATAGGGGCCGTACAATGGCCAGCTAGCCAGTCAGTCAGCCACAAAGGCAGTCAAGGTTTTCCGTAGAATGGGGGTCAATGACTCGTAGGGCAAATAACGGGGCTCCCCTTCCAGTTCCATTTCGTTCCGTGTTTCATTCT
>CM065698.1:24223856-24228856 GCA_017654935.2 Phymorhynchus buccinoides
TGTGCTTTGTTGTATATATATGTGCTGGCGGGTATAGGGTCATAAACACTAAAAGTGGGCAAGTGTTGTTGTTTTGCTTCATCAAGAGAGAGAAGAGAGAGAGAGAGAGAGAGAGAGAGAGAGAGAGAGAGCGCGAGAGAGAGGAGGAGGGAGGGGGGAGGAGAAAAAAGGGAAGAGAGGCACTAGAGGGAGTTCTGCAATCACGTTCACTATGCTTATTCCCAGAACGCACTAAACACTGATAACTGAACTATAAAGACGAAATCATCATGATTTTTGGTAAATACATTATAAAAAATAAATAAAAATATAAATAAAAAACATTGCAATAAACAAACAAACAAGGACGGGCGGGGCGTCATCATATGTAAAAAAAAAGCCAACCTGTTCGCTTCCGTGTGAGTGTGTGGTGTTGTGGTGTGTTGTGTGTGTGTGGGTGTCTGTGGTGTCTGAAACACGAACGGGCCTTATAACTCCTCCGCCGTTTTTCCGACCGAATCGCCTCAAATTTACTGTCAGCCCTAACGGGCCGATGGCAATGGCAACCGAGGCGGCCGTATCATTTGCGCGGTTTCGCAAATGCGCGAAACGCGCATCCGCCGGCATTTCCTGTCAGCCTTGCTATGGCCCGGGCAAAGCCTAGCAACAAATTGGAAGACAATCGGGAGAGCGTGTCACTATCAGAGCAGCGCAAACGGGAAAAAAAAAGGCCTTTTTGAAACGGGGCCTTATAGCTCCGCTGTTTCTTAACCGAATCGCTTTCAATGTGCTGTACTCAGCGTTACCAGTATTTGGCCGTTACCGTTACTAGGTGTTACCTGTATGGTAGGCATTGCCATTACTAGGCGTTACCGCTACTAGTATTGATAAATCAGCACACATGCTACGGCACGTCGTTATATGTCATCATGATTAGTTCAATAGCTTAAGTAGCTTACGCTATACGGTGATTGGTGTTTGCAGTCAGACTAACAGTCAGAAAGGATTGAAGGTCATCGTTACAGTCACAAGGCACTTCTGTTCTAATACAACAGCCTTGTAACAACGAAGACCGGGGGGGGAAACAAAGGACACGTACATACAGTCGTTGACCCGTGTAGGAAAAACAAGATGGTAAACCATATATAAGTACTTCTAGTTCAACAATAAACAGCAAGGTAAAGGTCAAGATGTGCCACTCCCCCCCTGCGTAATCTCGGTTAATTGCAATTTTCCGTTCTTGCCTTTCTTACCATACATACAGCTGTATTTTAGGAACGTTTGTAGCTAATAACCTTTTTGGAATACTAACACCTAACCCTAGCCCTAACCCTAACCCTACCCCCACCCCCACCCCCACCGTATAAGACCAGTAACAAAACGCAACGAACCACAACTGTGACAAATCGCGGTGTACTGCAGTACATAGTGGCGGGTAAGGGTTAGGGTTAGGGCTAGGGATAGGGTTAGGGTTAGGGTTAGTATTCCAAAAAGTTTATTAGCTAAAAATGTTCCCTAAAATACAGCTTTATGTTTGGTAAGAAAGGCAACAACGGAAAAATACAATTAACCGAGAAATGCATGGGGGGTGGCACATCTTTACTGAGGAACAAAAGATTTTTTTTTTTTAAACCTAACGAACTGGAGATATTTTAAATGCCTTGCCATTTGAGTGAAATAAGCATTATACAGGCGTCATTGGGAGGCAATTTTGTCAGTTTTTATGGTAATCAGTTTAGTAGTTCAGACTGTGGCGACTGGACCACATTTATCTCAAATATCGATAACTACACTAGGAGTACGTTTACATGACTGCTGTTTGGGTGAACTGACGTCACGGGCTTCATCCTTGGGTTATTATCAGGAACAATATTCTATAGAGTGTCATTATGGTCGTTTCCGTGTTTTTGACAGGAGTAATTATTTTAAAAAAATTCTAACTCGCTAAAAGTACATTAATATGACTTGCCGTTTGAAGTTGACACACAGGGCGTAAATGTCAGGACATTGGAGACCACTCTTGCCCCAAGGTTGCTTCCCTAAAGACCCACCAGATCACGTGTCAAAATCACGGGTTTCACGTGTTTTCACTCTTACAGCTGGTAGGAAATCTTGTGTTGACCAGGTTTGACTCCTATACAAATGCCCCCAAAATTGAAATCGAAACACCATTTTAAAGTGCAGCCTCAGTATGAAGTTGGGGACATTTGTATGTGGGTCACAGCTACCCAGACAAAAAAAACCAAGGGACTTAATCGTGGTGGGTCAGTGGGTCTTTAACATCGGTTTAATAATTGATGCACTGTGAAGTTGAATATATTTTTGTGATCACATACACACAGAGGTACCGGGCGGATGGACAGAGCAAGGACCGGACCCACGTTCCCATTTCAATGTACCTAATCAAGTTCTATAGAACCTGGAATAGAACAAAAACCCACAGGCCCTCCATAACAACCTGAGTACAGCCACGTAAGCATGCTTGACCAGCTTGTGTGCCCGAGAGGTCAGTCATCTTTTCTGACCACAGGAGTGTTCTGCTGGCTATAAGCGGTTCATATAAGCAGAGGTGGGGCATGAATTGTAGAAGGGAAAGGGGGTGAAGGTGACTGCCCTTGAGGTTTTAGACCTGTGGATAATACGTATTTTTCGCAAAGTTGAAGGCCCCTCCCATGGCCTTGCCAACGGTGTGACGAGGTGGCTATGTTTCGTTTCGTCTGTTTGTCTGTCTTCTAGCCCGTCTAGATGGCTGGCTGTTCCCTCTCTCTGTGAGCACCGTTACAAAAACAAACAAACAACAACAACAACAAAATAACAACAACTCGATGCACATGCTTTAGGAAAATACATTTTGGTGTGCCAGGAAGTCACCCAAAAGAACGTTATAAATATAACATTTTGGAGGTCACTCTAGATTGTCGCTCAGATCACAAGAACAACAGCAGCAGCAGCATCAACAACAACAACAGTAAAAAAATTCGTCCAACAATTTAACCCTACCAAGACTCGAACCATAATATTACACAACTAACTCCACAAACTCTTCAGACAACTAGGACCCATCGGCCTCTTTAGGAAAACACTGATTGATACTAATGACAGTTATTTTGCTTTACTTATCACAATAGGGCCTACTAATAACGGACATAATGCTCTTCAAAAACGCAGAACAAAGTTGGTATGCTTGCTATGTCCTTTTGAAGTTGGTAGGCTACAAAGTGAGTGAGCTACTAGTACTACCATTTATACCCCCCCCCCCCCCCCCATCTCTCTCTCTCTCTCTCTCTCTCTCTCTGTGAAATTATTGTTGTTTGTATTACTAAATTATTGTGTCCCTTTCTTGATAATTTAGTTGAGAGCTAGATTCAATTTTCCACAGAGCGAAAACCAACAATCTATTTTTACACCAGGAAAGAACAACAGCAACTACGTCAACTGAACAACTGCAAAACAACAGCAAGGATCACCGGTGTCACTGCAACTATTTTGTTTACTACTCTAGTACTACTACTACTGCTGCTGCTGCTGCTGCTGCTGCTGCTGCTGCTGCTACTACTACTACTACTACTACTACTACTACTACTACTACTACTACTACTACTACTACTACTACTACTACTACTACTGCTGCTACTACTACTACTACTTTTACTACTTCCTCTACTACCACCGCCACCACTTCTACTACTACTACCACCACTACTTCTACTACTTCCACTACTACTACTACTACTACTTCTACTACTACACACCACCACCACCACTACTACTACTACTACTACTACTACTACTACTACTACTACTACTACTACTACTACTACTACTACTACTTTTACTACTTCCTCTAGTACCTACTACGACCACCACCACCACTTCTACTACTACTACTACTACTACTTCTACTACTTACTACTACTACTACTACTACTACTACTACTACTACTACTACTACTACTACTACTACTACTAACTACTACTACTACTTCCTAACTACTACTACTACTACTACTACTACTACTACTCCCACTACTTCTACTACTACTACTACTACTACTACTACTACTACTACTACTACTACTACTACTACTACTACCACCAGGGCCAGACCAAGTGATTCGTAAGGGCTGTAGGGTGCAATGATGAACGTGTCATGTCAGGGGGGGGGGGGGGGGGGGGTCCGCCGGGGGTCCAGTGAGCTGCGTAGCTTCCGGGTTAAGGGACAATGCTGTTTGTGGAGTCCAGGGAGCGAAGCCCCCGGACAATTTTGCAATTTGGTGATTATTAAGGCAAAAATCGAGCCATTTTCTTACTTTTCACCCTTGCATAAGGCATATGCTTAGGGCTGAGGGGAGGGGGGAGGGGGGATCCGGGAACAAGGACGCCTCCACCCTTAGATCCGGCCCTGACTGCTTGCTCTGCTACTACTACTACTACTACTACTACTACTACTACTACTACTACTACTACTACTACTACTATCCTTTTTTTAATTATCTTTTTTTTAAAATACTGTTTTGGTAACCCGGATCCGATAAGCAGAACGGAATGGCTCAACGTTTCCAGCACTGTCTAGATTTAAGGGCTGTAGGGTGCAATGATGAACGTGTCATGTCATAAATTGTTGTCTGTTTTTGTCATGTTTTCAGGCTGTTTGTTTGCAAAGTGAATACGTATACATGTAGGATGTGTTATTGACCTGTTTGATGTTTACTGTGGTGACAGTCCTGAGAAGGCCATTGCTGTTGACGGGACTATAAGCAATATAAAAAAACCCACCAAAACCCCCACTACTACTACTACTATGAGAAAGAAAAGAGGAGGAAACGAAGAACAAAATCATCATCATCAACAACAACAACATCAACAACAACAAGAAGAAAACGTTTACTGTGGTGACAGTCCTGAGAAGACCATTGCTGTTGACGGAACTATGATGCAATATAAAAACAACCCAAAACTACTACTACTATGAGAAAGAAAAGAGGAGGAAACGAAGAACAAAATCATCATCAACAACAACA
>CM065698.1:24233856-24253856 GCA_017654935.2 Phymorhynchus buccinoides
GTTAGCTAACCCTAGTCCTTACCTAAGTTTAACCCTATGTTAACCCTAACCCTTAGTTGCCGTAGTGATTTAGTTCAGTAGTTTTATCGATACGTAGTGATAGTCGTACTGATTTATCTTGGTAGTGTTATCGATACGTAACGATAGCGGGATGTCCCTTTTCGTAACCTAACCCTGTTCCTTACCTAAGCTTAACCCTATTTTAACCCTAACCCTTAGTTGCCGTAGGGATTTAGCCCAGTAGTGCTATCGATACGTAGTGATAGCCGTACTGATTTATCTTGGTAGTGTTATCGATACGTAGCGATAACGGGATGTCCCCACCGAGGCGTAGTAGAACGGTAGGAGACTTTTAACCCTTTCGCCGCCAGCCATTTTTCAGTCAACAAATACCATTAAACTTAACTGGGTAGAGAAAATAAAATGTATGCAGTATGGCGAATTCCTCTGTGACATAATCATATAACATTAGGCCTATGCTTACCTCCCAAAATTAAGACAATAGGGTCTTTGGATAACAGGCCCTGATTTGATGCCTTTCAGACATCAGTGACACGGGCGTTAAACCATTGTTGTGCTAAAATGCGACATTGGCACTCGGAAACCTTCGCTTCCAGTGGGATCTGTGGTTGGTGCTAGAAGTGGATAAACTGGTATAATTGCACGAATGGACACACAAAGGCCCCAATCTCCCTGCGGTCCATACGTGTTCTTTTTCTTGTCATTGTTCTTTCTAATGAAATCAACAGCGTGTCAATCAGTGAGAAATGAATAGCTTCCTATCTTCTGCTTCTTCTTAACGACAGACGAGGCTTTGGAAGTGACGACTGCTGCTGCTGTTGTTTATTGATGAAGAGCAAGCAGAATCCTCAATTATTATACAGATTATGATGAACAAAAACCCGAACGCCCACGTTGTTGCTCGGAAATGTATTGACTTCCCTTTATCAAACACAATCATGGACTAAGCCCCCCCCCCCCCCCCCCCCCCCCCATCATGGACTATATATATATTATTATAGAGATTAGTTCGAATTCTATGTTACACAACTCTTCCCCACTGTTCACCCCAACCCTTTTCTTCCTGTTCTCCTTCTTCGTTTTCTTCTCCTTTTTCTTCGTCTCTCACTACTATACTAAACCGATAGTAAACTGATCCTTGAATGAGCTATGAGACATTCGGAATTCCCAATAATAACCGTCGTTCTATTAACATACGCGATAATAAATAATAATAATAATAACACCCTGACCACATGACCAAATTAGGTAAATGATCGCAGATTGTTAGCACCATTGGATAGATGTTGATTTGTTTGTATGTCGTCATCTCCACCATTGTTGATGCGTACTGCATGGGTGAAGGGTCGTACAGGCGAACTTGGCACATTCTTTATTGAGAATGATGCTTTGCTTGTCTCACTTTGGTTCTGATCCACGCGTTGCTAGATGATTGGCATCGTAATCAACTTTAGTGGAGGGGAGTTAATTAGAATGAGAGTTCACCCCCTTTGTTCAATTTAGCACTATTATAGTTATAAGACTGGATTTACGTAGCAGAGATGTTGAGAGCTTGCAGTTGACTATTAAGGCTTGTGATGGTAATGAATCGTAAAGCCAGTTACTTTTCCACAGCGGTGAATGCCCTCTCTTCGAGGTCGATGACCTCTCTCTACCTCGGTAAAAAAAATGAAGTCGGTTTGGACACCGCTTGTGGCAAAAGATGCAAGCCGGCCGGCTGGCCTTCTCTCTCTCTCTCTCTCTCTCTCTCTCTCTCTCTCTCTCTCTCTCTCTCTCTCTCTCTCTCTCTCTCTCAAGACACGTCATTGACCTGATAATCATAAGGTGCATAGTCGTTCCATGTATGTGTTTGTCTTGTTCTATTTCACATAATGTGAACTGCTTTCCTCTCTCTCTCTCTCTCTCTCTCTCTCTCTCTCTCTCTCTCTCTCTCTCTCTCTCTCTCTCTCTCTCTCTCTCTCTCTCTCTCTCTCTCTCTTAGTAGAAGTAAATTGTAGTGAAAGAGGTGTTTTCCATTTATTTATTTGTTTGTTTGTTTTTTCGGTTGGTTAGTTTTCTATTCTGTTTGTTTTTATTGCTGATGTCGATGCTCTGCCTACCATGTCGTTGCTATATTACTGTTAATCGTTGTTTCTGTGTCTCCATGTTCATGTATAGTATTAGTTATGTATTGCATGCTTAGAACCAAGGACATAATGGACGACTAGGCCCAGCCTAAATTCTTATCCTTTTAAAATAAAGTTTCTGAAGTCTGAAGTCTCTCTCTCTCTCTCTCTCTCTCTCTCTCTCCCTCTCCCTCGGTCTCTCAGTACCTGACCTGTATTACTATTAGGTGATGGTAGTGCACACTGTGGTCTCGTCTCACCGAATTTATGTGCAGAGTTCATTGCCCGTTTCACAATAAAGCCTTCGATTACCAAATAGTATGCCAAGGGCTTGTGGACATAAATAATCCTTACCCGAGTGTCCTTTCCTTTCTTAAGGTCTGTGTACACGTTAACACTATTCACAAGATATTTCTATTTCCCCATGGCAACACAGAGAGCTGTAAGTCATATTAACCCTTTCACCGCCAAAGTCGCATTTTAGCACCACAGTGATTTAACACCTATGTCACTAAAAGGCATCAAATTGGGATCTATTATCCAAAGACCCTGTTGTCTTAGTTTTGGGAAGTAAGGGTAGACCTTATTTTATGTATGTCACAGAAAAATCCCGAATACTGCAGATGGATTTTGTTCTCTACTCAGCTAAATTTAATGGAATGTTTTTAGGTTGAAGTATGGCTGGCGGTGAAAGGGTTAAGGTTTGTGTATACGTTAACACTATTCACAAGATATTTCTATTTCCCCATGGCAACACAGAGAGCTGTAAGTCATATTAAGAGAGTGGGCTATCACTGTGTGGCCATGGAAACATAAACATCTCGTGAATAATGTTAACCTGTACACAGAACCTTTAAGAGTGGGCTATCACTGTGTTGCCATGGGGAAATAGAAATATCTCGTGAATAATGTTAACCTGTACACAGACCTTTAAGAGTGGGCTATCACTGTGTTGCCATGGGGAAATAGAAATATCTCGTGAATAATGTTAACCTGTACACAGAACCTTTAAGAGTGGGCTATCACTGTGTTGCCATGGGGAAATAGAAATATCTCGTGAATAATGTTAACATGTACACAGAACCTTTAAGAGTGGGCTATCACTGTGTTGCCATGGGGAAATAGAAATATATCGTAAATAATGTTAACCTGTACACAGAACCTTTAAGAGTGGGCTATCACTGTGTTGCCATGGGGAAATAGAAATATCTCGTGAATAATGTTAACCTGTACACAGAACCTTTAAGAGTGGGCTATCACTGTGTTGCCATGGGGAAATAGAAATATCTCGTGAATAATGTTAACCTGTACACAGAACCTTTAAGAGTGGGCTATCACTGTGTTGCCATGGGAAATAGAAATATCTCGTGAATAATGTTAACCTGTACACAGAACCTTTAAGAGTGGGCTATCACTGTGTTGCCATGGGGAAATAGAAATATCTCGTGAATAATGTTAACCTGTACACAGAACCTTTAACAATGAACAATATCTCGTGAATAATGTTAACGTGTTCACAGAACTTTACGTAGGAGGTTTGTATCCATGTCCACAGACTCAGACTTACCCGAGAAAAAGGCAGGCAGCAGAAATTGGTAAACAAATTAACAACGACAGAATCGATGGACGAATACAATTCATAGGATCGTTGAACACTCGCAAAGAACACTGAACTGCTTATTGCCATTACCTCAAAAGGTCGATAACCAAGAGAGTATGCGAACAATTTGAATACGTTTTAGTTGCAAAGGCCACCGACCTATCTACAAGAAGGTCAAAACAATTTAAATATCGCACACACACACACACACACACACACACACACACACACACACACACACACACACACACACACACACACACACACACACACACACACACACACACACACACACACTTTCATGTATGCAATGTATGCGCGCGAACATAGTAATATTCATGAAAACTTTTCATATAAAGAAACAAAGCGTGCATTTGTTTAAAACAACTAAGACCTTTTAGACAGTGATAACCGAGAGAGAGAGAGAGAGAGAGAGAGAGAGAGAGAGAGAGAGAGAGAGAGAGAGAGAGAGAGAGAGAGAGAGAGAGAGAGAGTGTGTGTGGGGGGGGGATGCACAAGCATACAACCAGGTGCTCAAGCAAAAAACAAAAAACAGGCAGGCACACACACAGATATACACAAACACACACACATACATACATACATACATGCACTAGCGTGAGATGGAAGGCGAGAGGCGCGCGCGCGCGCGCGCGCGCGCGCGCGCGTGCGCGCGCGCGTGTGTGTGTGTGTGTGTGTGTGTGTGTGTGTGTGTGTGTGTGTGTGTGTGTGCGTGCGTGCGTGTGCGTGCGTGCGTGCGCGTGTGCGTGCGCGCGTGCGTGTGAGCGCGTGCGCGTGCGCGCGTGCGTGTGCGGGCGTGCGTGTGCGCGCATTTCAAGTAAACCTATTTGGAAATACGATTTATCACACCTGTCAATCATATGCTACTACTTTGTTTCAAGTCCCTATCTTTGACAATTGTCTTCTGGAACAACACAACCATTTTGCGAAAATAGGCCGAGATTGTTAAAAAACCCACTTATTTTTAACGCGTTTTTATCGGATTTTTTCTGTCTGGTATTCACCTTGCAAATATTACATTTACATTGTTTTCGACAAAAGTTTATATTTTTGTGGACTTTGTTGGCTCGAACAAAGGTGTCTCTAAAACAAAAATTTTAAAAAATCAATTTCTTAGATATGGTAGCTTCGTAAGAAATAAAAGCCAGCAATTTTTGTGCAAAGGTGTCAACAACAAAATCCATTTCTTAGATATGCTAGATTGGTAAGAAGGAGGAGGAAGAAGGAGGAGGAGGAAAAGGAGGAGGAGAAAGAAGGAGGAGAAAAAATGAGGAGGAGGAAGAAGGAGGAGGAGGAAGAAGAAGACGAAGGAAAAGGAGGAGGAGAAAGAAGGAGGAGAAAAAATGAAGAGGAGGAGGAAGAAGGAGGAGAACAAACGAGGAGGAGGAAGAAGAAGACGAAGGAAAAGGAGGAGGAGAAAGAAGGAGGAGGAGGAGAAAAAGGATGAGGAGAGAAGAAGAAGGAGGAGAGCAGGAAGGAGGAGGAGGAGGAAGAAGGAGGAGAAAAAAAGGAGGAGGAAGAAGGAGGAGAAAAAAAAGAGGAGGAGGAAGAAAGAAGGAGGAGGAAGGAGGAGGAGAAGGAGGAGGAGGAGGAAGAAGAAGACGAAGGAAAAGGAGGAGGGAAGAAGGAGGAGAAAAAGAAGGAGGAGAAAAAGGAGGAGGAGGAAGGAGGAGGAAGAGGAGAGAGGAGGAAAGAAAAGGAGGAGGGAGGAGGAAGAAGGAGGAGGAGAGGAAAGAAAGGAGGAGGAGAAGAAGGAGAGGAAGGAAGGAGGAGAGAAGAAAAGGAAGGAGGAGGAGGAAGAAGGAGGAGAAAAAAGGAGGAGGATGAAGAAGAAGAAGAAGAGGGAGGAAAAAGGAGGAGGAGGAAGAAGGAGGAAGAAAGGAAAAGGAGGAGGAGGAGGAAGAAGGAGGAGAAAAAAGGAGGAGGAAGAAGGAGGAAGAAAAGGAGGAAAGAAGGAGGAGAAATGAAGAAGGAGGAGAAGAAAGGAGGAGGAGAAGAAGAAAGGAGGAGGAGGAGGAGGAAGAAGGAGGAGAGAAAAGGAGGAGGGAGGAAGAAGGAGGAGAAAAAGGAGGAGGAGGAGGAAGAAGGAGGAGAAGGAAGGAGGAGGAGGAAGGAGGAGGAGAAAAAAGGAGGAGGAGGAAGGAGGAGAAGGAGGAGGAGGAAGAAGGAGGAGGAGAGAGGAGGAGAAGAAGGAGGAGAAAGGAGGAGGAGAAGAAGGAGAGAGGAGAGGAGGAGGAAGAAGAAGAGGAGAAAAAAGGAGGAGGAAGAAGGAGGAAGACGAAGAGAAGAAGGAGGAGGAGGAAGAAGGAGAGAAGAAGGAGAAGAAAAAGGAGGAGGAAGAAGAAGACGAAGAAAAAGGAGGAGGAGAAGAGAAGGAGGAGAAAAAGAAGGAGGAGGAAGAAGGAGGAGAAAAAAAGGAGGAGGAGGAAGAAGGAGGAGAAAAAGAGGAGGAAAAGAAGGAGGAGAAGGAGGAGGAGGAAGAAGAAGGAAAATTAGAGGGAAAAGAAGAGGAAAAGAAGGAAGAGAGAAGGAGGAGAAAGAAGACGAGAAAAAGGAGGAGGAGAAGAAGGAGGAGAAAGAAAGGAGGAGGAGGAAGAAGAGGAGGAAAAGGAGGAGGAGAGAAGAAGGAGGAGAAAAAAGAAGGAGGAGGAAGAAGAAGAAGGAGGAGGAGGAAGAGGAGGAGGAGAAGAAGGAGGAGAGAAAAAAGGAGGAGGAGGAAGAGAGAAGAAGAAGGAAAAGAAGAGGATAAAAAGAAAGAAGGAGGAGAAAAGGAGGAAAGAAGAGAGAAGGAGGAGGATAAGAAAGAAGAAGGAGAAAAAAGGAGGAGGAAGAAGAAGAAGAAGGAGGAGAGGAAAAAGGAGGAGGAGAAAAAAGAAGGAAGGACGAAGGAAGGAAATCGAGGAGAAGAAAAGAAAGGAGAAGGAGGAAGAAGAAAGAAGGAGAAGAAAAAGGAGGAGAAAAGAAGGAGGAGGAGAAGGAAGGAGAGAAGAGAAGGAAGGAGGAGAAAAAAGAGGAGGAGGAGAATAAGAAGAGGATGAGAAAGAAGGAGGAGAAAAAAGGAGGAGGAGGAAGAAGAAGACGAATGAAGAGGAGAAGAAAGGAAGGAGGAGAGGAGAGAAGAGGAGAAAAGAAGAAGAGGAGAGAAGAAAAGGAGGAAGAAGAAGAAGGAGAAGAAGGAGAAGAAAAAAAGGAGGAGACCGAAGGAGAAAAAAGAAGGAGGGAGGAGAAAAGGAGGAGGAGAAAGAAGATTAGAAAAAAAGGAGGAGGAAGAAGAAGAAGACTAAGGGAAAGGAGGAGGAGAAAGAAGGAGAAAAAAGAAGGGGGGGGGGGAAGAAGAAGACGAAGAAAAAGGAGGAGGAGAAAGAAGAAGGAGGAGAAAGAAGAAGACGAAGGAAAAGGAGGAGGAGAACGAAGAAGGAAGATAAAAAAAAGAAGAAGGTGGAAGAAGGAGACGAAGGAAAAGGAGGAGGAGAACGAAGGAGGAGAAAAAAGAAGGGGGGGGGGAGGAGAAGAAGACGAAGGAAAAGGAGGAGGAGAAAGAAGGAGGAGAAAAAAGGAGGAAGAAGGAGGAGAAAAAAGGAGGAGGAGGAGGAAGAAAGAGGAGAAGAAAGAAGGAGGAGGAAGAAGAAGAAAAACTAAGGGAAAGGGAGGAGGAGAAAGAAGGAGAAAAAAAAGGGGGGGGGGGGGGAGAAGAAGACGAAGAAAAAGGAGGATGAGAAAGAAGGAGGAGAAAAAAGAAGGAGGAAGAAGAAGAAGAAGGAAAAGGAGGAGGAGAAAGAAGAAGGAGGAGGAAAGAAGAAGACGAAGGAAAAGGAGGAGGAGAACGAAGAAGGAAGATAAAAAAAAGAAGGAGGAAGAAGGAGACGAAGGAAAAGGAGGAGGAGAACGAAGGAGGAGAAAAAAGAAGGGGGGGGGGAGGAGAAGAAGACGAAGGAAAAGGAGGAGGAGAGACGAAGGAGAAAAAAGGAGGAAGAAGGAGGAGAAAAAAGGAGGAGGAGAAAAAAGAAGGAGGAGAAAAAAGGAGGAGGAAGAAGAAGAAGACTAAGGGAAAGGAGGAGGAGAAAGAAGGAGAAAAAAGAAGGGGGGGGGGGAGAAGAAGACGAAGAAAAAGGAGGATGAGAAAGAAGGAGGAGAAAAAAGGAGGAGGAAGGAAAAGACGAATGAAAAAGGAGGAGGAGAAAGAAGAAGATAAAAAAAAAGAAGGAGGAAGAAGGAGACGAAGGAAAAGGAGGAGGAAGAAGAAGACGAAGAAAAAGGAGGATGAGAAAGAAGGAGAAAAAAGAAGGAGGAAGAAGAAGAAGAAGAAAGGAGGAAAAGGAGGAGAAGAAAGAAAGAGAAAAAAGAAGGAGGAAGAAAGAAGAAGAAGAAAAGGAGGAGGAGGAGGAGGATGAGAAAAAAGAAGAAGGAGGAGGAAAAAGAAGGGGGGGGAGGGAAGAAGACGAAGGAAAAGGAGGAGGAGAAAAAGGAGGAGAAAAAAAAAGGAGAAAAAAGGAAGAGGAGGAAGAAGAAGAAAGAGGAGAAAAAAAGAAGGAGGAGGAAGATGCAGAAAGAGAAGGAGACCGGCAACACCCTTGTTGTTATTGTTGTTTGGACGTGATTTTGGGCAGCTCAGATTACCAGAAATTGTTGTTGTTTTCAGCTGATGTCCACATTTAGCTGAGAGGTGCAGTCTGCGGCCAATGACCCGTACACTTCTTTGATGGCTCGTCATCATAGGAGCCGCTAGACCGCCAACTCCGGTCACTTACCTTTTATTCTTTTCTTGCAGCAGAAAGTCAGTCAGTCACACACGCACGCACACACACACTCACTCACACACACACACACACACACACACAACACAACAAACACACACACACATACACACACACAAACACGCACGCTAGCGCGCGCACGCGCACACACACACTCAGAGAGAGAGAGAGAGAGAGAGAGAGAGAGAGAGAGAGAGAGAGAGAGAGAGAGAGAGAGAGAGAGAGAGCTTTGCTACCAACTACAAGAAAAAAAAGCACAAAACAATACTTGTTGTTGCGTCTTTTCTTCTGTCAAAGAACGGAACAAATATACTAATAGTGTTCGTGTCTAAGAAAGAGAAAAATACAACGACCAGCAATCAATAAACACTAAAGCCATGACATCAATTTAATGCGCAATTGTGCGACTATTAATGGTCGTGGAACTCGTCTAGAATAATAATAAATTATGCAGACCCCCCCGTGTCCCCAGCACGTGCAAAGTTCACACGAAATAAGTCCAGAAGAAAATGGGGAAATGGGGATGGGGGTTGGGGTGGGGTATAGAAATAGAACGGGAGGTATAGCACTGTTTCGAAATGAAAACGGAAGTAACAGACGAGTTGTGTGCCCGTTAGGACACTTAGTTCCGGTTAGGAAATGCTGTAAACACGGCATGGCTGCTCCGTAATTGAAATAGAGGGGTGTTTAATTGCTCAGTCATCAGTTTGTAGATTTAATAATATTAAGTCCTGTTTCATGTTTCTTTCTTAAAGTGTTTACATTCGTTGACTATAAACAGTTATGTTCTTATTTGTTTACTTGATACGACCACATTAATACCCCAAGACTTGAAGACAAGAACAAAATATAGTTGTTGTTGAAGGTAGGTAACTTCCAGTTTTTCATCTGCTATTGTTTTTGTCTGGTCCGTCCAGTGTCCGTCCGGCGTGCCTCCGTCCGTCCGGCTATTCGTCCGTTTTTCTCAAAAACTATTCAGTCTATCATCATCAAATTTGGTATACTAGTTTGCCAAGATGCAAGCTATCCACTGATGTATTTAGTTTTACATTAAGGTCAAGGTCGCGCCATGTACGGGGTTGAAACCCCGAAACACATAATCGCTAATATCTCGCGAAGTTTTGCATGTATTTTAATGCAGTTTTTTTCCACAATATTTCTTGATGAATGGTCTATAACACAGTTGTCATGAATGTTTCTGTGCGCGCGTGTGCGCATGATCGCGCGCGCTCAAATCACGGGTTCGAACCCCAAGGCTATATATAAAAAAACTGTTCAGTTACGTGCTGTTTTGATCCGTTTTTATGTAGTTACGTGCTGTTTTGATGCGTTTTTATGTATGTATACAGCCGACACATTCCGATTTCGGAGTAGCTTGGCGATGCTGCGAGGGGATTTTGCAGCCGCTCGGCGTTGCACTTGTTAATTCTAATTTTGAACCGGAACTACCCCAAACCGACTTCAAGACGAGACAGTAGGGAAAGATAACCCCAAAAGACCGAATTATGAAACAGTGCTATAGGAGAGACTTGATTGGAAGAAGAAAGGGGTCAAACTTCAAAACAATAACCACATACTTCAAATAAAGAACAAACAAACAAAGGAAACAAACAACGCACCAAACAGCTGGTTTGTCATCATTATGCAAGTATGTATTCGTGTGCACAAAGCTGCTGTCGGAATAGGGCAATTGCCACGAGTGTTCGTTCTCTTAATTTGCCCGCGCTCGTTCTGCCCGAGTTACGCTGACCTTTCTAATTCAACTCAGGTGAAAACTCAAGGTCGCCAGCACCTGGTAAATGCCCTATTGATGTAGCGTTTCTTTCCTCTAAAATGAAATCCCAAACTCGTCATTATTGATTTTCTTAACATATCAAAATGGCGCTGCGTGACTGATTGAATCTTATATTGTGGACGCAGCCATACTCTGTTTTCAAGGATAAATAACTAGTGTGCAGACCCAAAAAAAAATAAACAAAAGACTTTGACACACAAACACAATCTATAGTGTTTGTTGCAAAGAGCAGGGTTTTTTTAAAGAACAAAGCTTAGATACACAGACTCACCACGATTAGGTCCCTTGTTTTTTTCTGGGTAGCTGTGACCCATATACAAATGCCCCCAACTTGAAATTGAGGCTGCGCTTTAAAATGATGTTTCGTTTTCAATTTGGGGGCATTTGTATGGGACTCAAACCTGGCCAAAACAAGATTTATTTCCAGCTATAAGAGGGAAAACACGTGAAACCCGTAATTTTGACACGTGAACTGGTGGGTCTTTAACATGCCCAAAAGCCTGTTAGTGTAGTGTGACAGCCTTGCGTTGGTGAAACATTCAGACTATGAATATGTGAAACAAAGAAGGGAACAAATTTGCGCACGTGTCCGAATTTCCCCTTTAGGCGCAAACATGTATCCTTCTTTCTTCCACTTATTTAGGGTTTTCCGTACGGAACTTACGCGTCTAATGTGAACCCGGCCTATCTCTGAAAACTGTACATATCTGTATTGTTAAAAATTCGGGACTTTGCTGGTGTTGCACTCGGTGTGTGTGTGTGTGTGTCGAACAATCATGAGAACAGTTGAAAACGAATTTGCAGAAAATGTATGCCCGTGTGTATATTACACACACACACTCTCTCTTTCTCTCTCTCTCTCTCTCTCTCTCTCTCTCTCTCTCTCGCGCGCGCGCGCGCGCGCGCGCGCGCTCTTTCTTACTCGTCATGAAATTGCAAATGCTGATGACATTAAAATGTTTCATTGATCATCTCTGTCTCTGTCTCTGTCTCTCTGCGTGTGTGTGGCGAGCGTGCGTGCGTGCGTGCGTGCGTGCGCACGCGCGGCGGATGTATGTGTCTTTAACATCATGACAAAGAGAGAGGTTCATGAATATTTAATGATTATTTTGCTATTCATGTAATGTCACCGATATTTCTCTTTTGTAGTAGGGGAAAGTAGGTTAAACAAATGCATCCCCCCCCCCCCCCAAGTCCCCAAGTTTAGTGGTCGCGCGAACACTGAGAGGGTGTGTGGCGTGGTTAGGGGTGGGGGGTGGGGGGGGGGGGGGTGGAGGAGGGTAGAGAAGAGTAGTAGAAGGGAAACAAAGAAACAGAAAATGCCACCAGGTGAAAATAGTGTCAGGGTAGAACGTTGCTCTAAATAGAGATTAATGTCTGGGGGAGAGAGAGAGAGAGAGAGAGAGAGAGAGAGAGAGAGAGAGAGAGATTCCTGTCCGATGTATACAGGAAATATTAATGTTTACGAGCGTAACTGCTGTTTTAACTTTCACCATACATTATGAGACCGCTCTCTCCGTTTCTCTCACACACGCATAATGCACAGAGAGAGAGAGAGAGAGAGAGAGAGAGAGAGAGAGAGAGAGAGAGAGAGAGAGAGAGAGAGAGAGAGAGAGAGAGAGAGAGAGAGAGAGAGAGAGAGAGAGAGAGAGAGAAAGAGAGAGAGAGAGAGAGAGAGAGAGAGAGAGAGAGAGAGAGAGAGAAGAGAGAGAGAGAGAGAGAGAGAGAGAGAGAGAGAGAGAGAGAGAGACTAAAGTCAACAACCTCTCGGAGACAGAACTCAGAGTAAGGTCAACGCCCGCCGTTCGCCGCACTCGCAGAAACGGGAGCAAGGTCTCTCAAGGTCACGTGGTAGTGTTTGCACGAGCCAATGCTCGAGTGACCGACCTGCCAATCCGTGGGCCCGATACAAAGGCTCACGAGAGCACACGACCAATCGAAATCCCCGGCTCAAAAGTACCCGCGCGCCGCGGTTTATTTTTTTCGCCAGCTCATGACCAAGTTTTTTTTTTTTTTTTAAAGCTCTCGCAACTCCCCCGCTCCACTTTTTTGTGTGGTTATTTAAATCAGCTAATACAGTTACAGACTTCCTGTCCCTGTCATTGATACGCATCATACACAAGAAGCCATCGACATGTCATATTACACGTCAAAGGATGATGAGGTGTTAAGTTGAGAGCTTGTTTTAAGATGTTTTAATAGACAATTTATCAACCAACAAAAAAGGAATGGTTCCAGCAAAAAAATAGTATCAGTGCATGGCTTTGTACATCGATTTCTCGGCAAATATGTAGATTTACACCCTCCTGCTCTATTTGTTTGGTTCTTTCCGTGGTTAGGGATAGGGTTAGGGTTAGGGATAGGGTTAGGGTTAGATGGTCTTTTCTTTTGCCTCAAGCATTGTTTTTTGGTCAAAATCTATTTTTTGGAGCATTTAATCGCTGCCTTTTTAATATAGTCACTTTAAGGTTATTGCTCCCCCCCCCCCCCCCCCCCCCCCCCCCCTCTCTCTCTCTCTCTGTTTTTCTCTGCGTTTCCCTCAATGCAAGAACAAAAGGATAAAACTGATACAATTTTGATACAACACTCTCAAGACAGATGGCCTAAAATCTCAATCCTTGAGTGTTTGTCTTATCTCTCTCTCTCTCTCTCTCTCTCTCTCTCTCTCTCTCTCTCTCTCTCTCTCTCTCTCTCTCTCTCTCTCTCTCTCTCTCTCTGCGTTTCCCTCAATGCAAGCAAAAAGGTATGAAAGAAGAAATTTTGCTTTACGTCCTCCCGGCCGAAGCCATATGGGACATTACTTTTTACTTGTAGTTTTTAGGAGAGGGGGGTGAGGGAAAAAGAATATGAAATTTCTATCAGTTTTAGTTTTTATCCTTTTTACAGATGTTTTTATCTTGAATAAAGGTCAAGTTTGTTTTATTTGTTTTTGTTTTTATTTTTATTTTATTGGGAGCTCGTACAAGACTACTCGGTAAAGGTAAAGATGTGCCACCCCCATGCATTTCTCGGTTAATTGTATTTTTCCGTTTTTGCCTTTCTTACCATACATAAAGCTGTATTTTAGGAACATTTTTAGCTAATTACCTTTTTGGAATACTAACCCTAACCCTAGCCCTAAACCTAACCCTACCCCCCACTATGTACTGCAGTACACCGCGATTTGTCACAGTTATGGTTCGTTGCGTTTTTCCGTCTTATACGGTGGGGGGTAGGGTTAGGGTTAGGGCTAGGGTTAGGGTTAGGGTTAGTATTCCAAAAAGGTTATTAGCTAAAAATGTTCCTAAAATGCAGCTTTATGTATGGTAAGAAAGGCAATAACGGAAAAATACAATTAACCGAGATAGGTAGGGGGGTGGCACATCTTGACCTTTACCATGTTTTTGTTTTTATTTTAATTTTATTAAGAGCCATGGCTCGTACAAGACTACTCTTATTATTTTTAAAAAATTTGCTTTAGATATCAAATGTTTGATTAAAAAAACTTTTGGCTGTACCCCTCCTGGCGAGAGCAAATGATTAAAATTTCAGGACCACTTTATTTTAAAAGAACAATTTTAATGAAAGTTTAAAAATCAAAGATCTAACGAGAAAAAATATTTACACGTATTTTTGTTATTATTTTACTTTTATTTATCAAATCTCGTTTTAAAAGATCTCCACTTTGAAGTGGAAAACTATTTGTACAATGCTAAAAAGAAATTTTTATTTTAAGTTTTACCTCAAAATGTCTTTACAAAATAAGGAAAACGAGGGTCCTTGAATTAGTACAAATGTACAAACAAGAACAACCACGGACTCTAAAAAGTTCTACAACATAATTTGGCTGAGTCCGGGTAAGGTATGAAACTGATACAATGAGGCTTTATACTACTCCTTGCCGACACGAAACGAAAGGGCGATAATGTTAGGCCCGAAGTGCCGATGTCCCCTGGTGACGAGTCAGGAGCAGATTATTTTCTGTGGCTATGCACTATTAGTTCCTGACAGGCAAGGGCGATAATCGTAAGTAGGTGGCGTTCGCATTAAATTATTTAATTTCCATGGCACGAGACAGGGGCAGACACTTTTCGGTTTAAAGCTTCATTCCAGGTGACCCTCACCGGAGCATTCGAAAAGCGCGACTTTTCGAAAATCGCGATACGAAATGCGCGAACTACAAGATGCCGAAAAGAGCGAACAGTAATGACAAAAAGAGCGAATTTCAGAGAGTCGCACTTTCGCATAAAACTCAGAAAGTTAGGGATAGGGTTAGGGATATGGTTAGGGATATGGTTAGGGATAGGGGAAGACGGGGTAAAAAGCGCATGGGCGGGTAAGAAGCCCACCCCAATTTTCTCATGAAATGAAGCAAATTTCAGTTTCATTTTGCCCATGAGACGAGCGTTAATGTCTAGCATTCGTCTCATGGGCAATTTGACTGAAATTTTCTTTATTTCATGAGATAATTGGGGTGGGCGTCTTACCCGCCCATGCGCTTTTTACCCCGTCTTCCCCTAGGGTTAGGGATAGGTTAGGGATAGGGTTAGGGATAGCAAGGCACTTCTTGCCCCATCCCAATCCTCAACGACCCTCTCGCTTTCTGTCAGTCACATTCGCTCTTTCTGTCAGCGACATTCGCTCTTTCTGTCAGTGACATTCGCTCTTTTCGTACGGTCGCGCAAATGGGAATATTCAGAGAGTCGCGCTTTTTGCATGTTGCCACCCTCACCCCTCCTCATCTCTCTCCCCGTCCCTGTCCGTCTGTATCTCCGTTGATCTGGTCAACATTACATCATCGTCATTCTCTTTCCCTGTCCTTTCTCTCTCCCTCCTTCACACCCTGTTCGCCCTTTCACTCAGTAATGGGCCAGCCACACTGCATACGATTTGACCCCAAATACGATCCGATTGTGACGATGTCTGTGAGTCGAGATTCGCGTGAAATACTTCTGTCTAAAAATGATGCTACTTCTTGGTTGGTTGGTTGGTTGCAGGAAGTTTTACGTCCTCATAGCCGTAGCTCTTTAGGGACAAGTAGTTCTGGTGCTACTTCTTTGACTCACTATACTTATATACTCACGTAGACCGCAATACACGAATCAAATATCGTCGCCAGAATGCAAAAGAGACGTATGTCAAATGACGTCACTTCACATGAGCAATGGAAAACTCAATATTTTGGTCATTTCAAGCCAAATATACGTCATTTGTTGTGATCATTTAGTGTCACCATTGATGTTTTATCTTTGCAAATTCTTGTTTTACAGCTTTGTTAGATGATACAGCTTGTCTAGAACTGGTAAGTTCAACACATCGAAGTTGACCAACTTTGAGTTACGTCTCTTTTGCATGCGGACGGCGAATTATAATGTGTCATACAAAAAATATATATCATGTTCGTGTAAGGAGAGGACTAGTGAACATAACTAGTAGGATTTCAGCACATACGGTACCACAAATGTCAGAATCGAATCGTATGCAGTGTAGCTAGACCTCAAACTTAACTGGGTAGATCAAAATCAGTGAATCGAATCGTATACAGCGTAGCTAGTTCTATACAGGGCATTAATGAACACTAAAAATCCCATCATGACCCGAGAGTGAAAAAATAATCTCCCTTGACTTTTAACATGTAGCTGGTTCTGTCGTTTACGTTGAACTGGGTGTATTGTTTATACGGCAGTGTCATCTTGTTCATACTTACTTTATTCACCAGACAGTGGTTGATGTTGTTACGCATAAATGACCACTGCATCACAAAGTTTGCGTTTTGATATATTATATTGTCCCATAATCACGGATATGCGCACACACACGTGCACACATTACACACACATACACACCAACACACACACACACACACACACACACACACACACACACACACACACCATAACTGTTCCCCCCAAAATCAGCAAAATCTATATTCTTAACTTTCACATCAAACCAACAAATTCGTAAAACAATCAGTTCAATGGAACGTTCTTGGAAGGACACGCTATCTGTTTTCAGATTTTTTTTTGGTAGGTATAATATATGTTCTTCTTCTTCTTCTGTGTTCCCAGGCCATATGGCCATAATGAGTAAAGTACAATGTGTCCGGTTTTCAGTTTTCACTGGTCTCCCCGCTGCGTACAGACGAAATATTCTGATTTCGGAGGAGCTCAAATGAGGAATATTTTTTTGAAAAAAGACAGGAGAAGAGATAATATATATGTTCAATAGTTTGCACTTCATGGTGCTTTCTAAATCGAGGCGTGTGGTCACCAGCTTACAAAAGCGACGACTACTGACGGTGGTCTGATACTAATACTGTAATAGTAGCTACATGACGACAGTAGTCTGGAACTCCACGTGCCTCGTTATTCGTAGAACTGTGCTGTTAAAGCACAAAATGTAACAACATTGTGAGAGAAAAAAAAGTTACGAAATTTCAACTTGTTACATTTGGGGCAATGTTGTTGACCCAAAATCTAAATGTAACCATAGAGTTACATTTAACCCACAATGTAACAATTGGTCCCAAATGCAACAATTGTTGGGCAAGGAAGTGCTTTTTAATAGGACAATGAAGGGGGGGAGTTAAACGTGCCTCTGAGAGAGAACATAATTTATGGGGACGCTAAGATTTGGTACGGAATCTGCTTGACAAAAATACGGCAGACTGTGTGATTTTGTTTATAACTTGGTCGATGTAGATAACCAGGGGTCAGTGACAATGACTATAGTGGTCACTTTGACGTAAATTCCACTTAAAAACAACAACAACTGCCTATTAGAGTGTCGTGAGTACTATACTGTACCTTGTAACAATGTAGATAGTAGTGGTCTGGGTGCAATTGACCAGTGGTCACTTCGAATTAAAAATCTCACTTCGATCGATTCTTAGCAGCTTATTTCCTGTCACCAGATAAATGTATGCACTTGTATAAACTTATTTATTCATTTAGAAAACTTATATATAGAGCATTACCTTAAATGCGGATGACCAGTGGTCACTGCCACTGATCTGTGGTCACTTTGACGTAAATTCCACACTTGTTACATTTTGGGCTGTAACACCGCGCTCACGTGGAGCCGAGGCTAATTACATCTTTCCGCCTCCGCGGAGAACAACAATACGGGTTCAAGGTAACCGTCGCAGTGCATGTTAAATAAAGATTCGGTGTTGACGAGCCTGGCTGTTATTGCTGCCAAAGTGTACGTTTACGGGAGGCGGTGTAGGTACTTACAATGCATCCTTCTTGTAGACTAACCCTGCCGGCGCGGCTGAGCATACACACTTTCATGTCTAATATCACCTTTGCGTGAAAAGACGTTAAAACAACAACAACACCCCTCCCGCCCCCTCTCTCTCTATCTCTGAGTTATTGAGTGAGTCCGCAGAGAGAGAAAGAGAGAGAGGGACAAGAGAGAGAGAGAGAGAGAGAGAGAGAGAGAGAGAGAGAGAGAGAGAGAGAGAGAGAGAGAGATAGGGGGATGGGGTGGGGGGGGGTGGAGCAACAGACAGATATAGACAGACAGACCGAAAAACAAACAAGTGCAACGCCGGGCGGCTGCAAAGTCCCTCGCAGCATCGACGAGCTACTCCGAAATCGGAATGTGTCGGCTGTACACACAGCGGGGAGACCATTGAGAACTGAAAACAGGACGCACTCACGGACGGATGGCCGGCCGGAAAGAAGTGGGACATAGCGGGCCTGTGACACAAAGGGCCTAGGGCACAGCGGGTAATGTAAACCTAAATACATCAGTGGATAGCTTGCATTTTGGCAAACTAGTATACTAAATTTGATGATGATAGACAGAATAGTTTTTGAGAAAAACGGACGACATAGCGGGCCCGTGACACAAAGGGCCTAGGGCACAGCGGGTAATGTAAAACTAAATACATCAGTGGATAGCTTGCATCTTGGCAAACTAGTATACCAAATGTGATGATGATAGACTGAATAGTTTTTGACGGACGGACCAGACAAAAACAATAGTTCCCCGAACTTTCGGCTCGGGGACTAAAAAAGGCAAAGACAGATAAATGGACAGAGACAGTCTCGGAGAGGGCGGCAAAAAAGAAATGGACAGGCAGAGACAGTCAGACAAAGACAGAGACAGACAGAATGCAAAACAGACAAGGGCATCGCCCAGCGGCAGCAACGCATTGTGACAATGCAAACCCGGCCAGAGTTATGTCCTGTCCCCCCCCCACCCCCCACCCCCCAATAAACACACCACTTTCCACCCTTACAGAACGCATGAAATACATAGCCCAAAATTTGAAGCGATTCTGTTCAGTAGTTCACGAGATACAGCTGAACTTTTATACAAACTTCCTTGCACCGAGTGATGTCCTCTCTCCCCCCCCCCCCCCCCAATAAACACACCACTTTCCACCCTTACAGAACGCATAAAATACATAGCCCAAAATTTGAAGCGATTCTGTTCAGTAGTTCACGAGATACAGCTGAACTTTTATACAAACTTCCTTGCACCGAGTGATGTCCTCTCTCCCCCCCCCCCCCCCCCCCCAATAAACACATCACTTTCCACCCTTACAGAACGCATAAAATACATAGCCCAAAATTTGAAGCGACTCTGTTCAGTAGTTCACGAGATACAGATGAACTTTTATACAAACTTCCTTGCACCATGGTACACCACCACACAAAATTTGAAGCGATTCTGTTCACTAGTTCACGAAATAAAGCTGGGGGGAAATTACATAGCCCAAAGAAGGAAATTTCGGTTTTCAAGGTCAAACTTCAAGGTCAAAGTCAGCACGGTGTTGATTAACGAAAGGAAGCTTCCTTTTCAAGCTGTCTACCCCTCTGCCAATTTTAATCAAAATCCAAACAGTAGTTTTTAAGATAATCGATACACAGACAGACACACAGACACACAGGACACACAAACCGATCGCAATACCTCGGCCTCTGGCCGGGTAACAATCATGCAAAGGACGGGAGAACGCCAGAGAAAGACTGAAAAGACGACACAGGCAGCACGACGGGCGAAACCACCAGTACCTAAGGGTAAAAAGCCTTCATCCTCACCAAGACACAAAAGCCAGGGACGAACCAAATGATTCGTAAGGGGGGGTGGGGGGGGGGGGGGTAGGTTCTGTGTGTGTGTGTGTGGGGGGGGGGGGGTCCAGGGAGCAGCATAAGTCCTGGGTTAAATTAAGGGGTAGTGGCCCTGTGGGAGCCCAGGGGAAAAAGCCCCCAGAATATTGAGCACATAAGTGATTATTAAAGCAAACATTGAGCTATTTTCTTACTTTTTACACTTGTATAAGGTACATGCTTGGAGAAAATGGTGTGGTTGGGGGGGTGGGGGTGGGGGGTCCGGAAACCCTGTAAACCCCCCTCTCAGATCCGCCCCTGAAAGCAGACGTAACGAACGAGAGGAAGAGAAGAAAAATGGGAGCAAAGAGAAAGGGGTGGTTGGGGGTGGGGGTGGGGGGGTCCGGAAACCCTGTAAACCCCCTTCAGATCCGCCACTGAAAGCAGACGTAACGAAACGAGAGGAAGAGAAGAAAAATGGAAGCAAAGAGAAAGGGGTGGGGGTCCGGAAACCCTGTAAACCCGCCTCAGATCCGCCCCTGAAAGTAGACGTAACGAACGAGAGGAAGAGAAGAAAAATGAGAGCAAAGAGAAAGGGGGGGGGGGGGGGGGGGGGACGTGAGGGGAGGTGTAATAACAAATAAAAGTTTAATCTAACGCAAA
>CM065698.1:24261356-24263856 GCA_017654935.2 Phymorhynchus buccinoides
TGTCAATTTCCTGTTGTCTTGTCAACATCTCTCACATTTGTGTTTTTTTAAGACACTGACGCACCACAATTAAGTCCCTTGGGCTTTTTTTTTTTGGGTAGCTGTGACCCACATACAAATGTCCCCAACTTCAAATTGAGGCTGCTCTTTAAAATGATGTTTCGTTCTCAATTTGGGGGCATTTGTATGGGAGTCAAACCAAGATTTCGTACCAGCTATAAGAGGGAACACACGTGAAACCCGTGATTTTGACACGTGATCTGGTGGGTCTTAAAGTTCGTGACGTCAAACTTAAAAGTGCGGACGAACAAAATCAGCCAATAATGATTAACTTCATTGACGTACATGTACTAATAAGTGACTGTAAAGTGTAATACACGTGAAACCCGTGATTTTGACACGCGACCTGGTGGGTCTTTAATACAGTAACAAATTTGGCGAGTCCAAGTCCATAGAAGATGTAAAATATTGATGACCTTGACTACCGTGACCTTTGGCCTTGTTGTTTCTTTGTAACCTTATGAACCACTGCATACCTGAAGCTGGGTGGACCAATGTCTTGCTGATCTTGACCCTTGACATTGCTTCTTAGTCTGTCGCAATATCTTACGAACTGCTGCACACAATCACTTCAAATCGTGTAGGGTTGCAAAGGCCTATAACCAGAAGCTAACGTGACCCGTGTCTTGCTGACCAGGCATGAGATTGCGAAATTGTGATTTAGGCTGAAAAACATCCGAAAAAGGCTGAGAAAAGGCTGAAGCCCCCCTGAAACTGGAGCCTTTTTAGTAATCTAAGCCTTAACCCTTTTACCGCCAGCCATCTTTGAGCCAAACATTTCCATTAAGCTTACTTGGCTACAGAAAAGATTTCATCTGCAATATTGTGGGATTTCTCTATGACACATTTAGAATAGGGTCAATCCTTACTGCCCAAATTTAGGAACACAATATCATTGAATAACAGACCCTGATTTCGAGGGTGTTAATGACATCATTGTGGTGCAAAAATGCGACGTTGGCGGTGAAAGGGTTAAAGATACACAGACGCGCCACGATTAAGTCCCTTGTTGTTGTTTTTTGGGTAGCTGTGACCCACATAGAAATGCCCCCAACTTCAAATTGAGGCTGCTCTTTCAAATGATTTATTTCTTTTAATTTGGGGGCATTTGTATGGTAGTGAGACCTGGTCAAAACAAGATTTATTTCCAGCTATCAGAGGGAAAACACGTGAAACCCGTGGTTTTGACACGTGATCTGGTGGGTCTTTAATTTAAAAACAGCAACAACACAGCATTAAAAGTGGTATTGATACATTTAGTTCATTGTTATTAACTCATATTATAAGAAGCATTTCTATACTCAAAGAATGAAATAGTGAGGCCAAGAGAGGAGATGACGAGTAATTACCCTTTGTTCAATTTCTATACTCAGTTGGTTTCTTTTCGATCTCAAAATTTACCTCTGGGGCCATCAAAAAGCCTGAAATCAGCTCAAAGACCCACTGAGCCGGCTGGATTAAGTCCCTTGTTTTTTTTCTGGGTCGGTGTGGCCCACATTCAGACATTCCTCGTATCCGATCGAACAACACTTGGTCAAAATAAGATTTCTTACCAGCTATAAGAGGGAAAACACGTGAAAATCGTGATTTTGACACGTGACGTACTGGGTCTTTAAAGAGCCACCCGATCACGTGTCAAAATCACGGGATTCACGTGTTTTCCCTCTTATAACTGGAAATAAATCTTGTTCTGATCAAGTCTGACTCCCATATAAATTACCCTAAATTGAAAGCGACACATCAGTTTAAAGAGCAGCCTCAATTTGAATATGGGGAAATTCGAATGTGGGTCACAGCAACCCAGAAAAAAAACCAAGGGACGTAACCGTGGCGCGTCACGGGGTCTTTAAAGGCTTACAAATATCTTGCCTGCTGACCTTTGCCTTGAGTGTGGGGCGAGGACATGTCTGCCGCTCAGCACCACCGTCTAGTTCTTTAACCCTTTCACCGCCAGCCATATTTCAGCCACAAATGTCCATTACATTTACGTGGGTGGAGAACAAAATCCATCTGCAGTGTTGGGGATTCTTCTGTGACATATAAACAATAAGGTCTATCCTTACTTCCTAAAAACTAAGAGAGATAATAGACCCCAATCTGATGCCTTTTGGTGACATAGGTGTTAAATCACTGTGGTGCTAAAATGCGACTTTGGCGGTGAAAGGGTTAATATCATTATAGGCATGCTAGCAGCCTACTGCTCATAAGTATATCCACCCCCTATTTTTCAAGCCACTTTTTTAAAAATTTGCACAGTCAATGTATGCCTAAAAATAGATAATGAAACAAAAGCCGAAACAACAACGAAAACAAAACAACTTTTAAACATAAAGATTTATTTTAAAATACTCTTTATTTTAGAGTACTTACCAACACAGGACTTTTAGGGAAGGGTAACATCCGAAAAAAACAGAATGGAAAAGCCACATCAACGCATTCG
>CM065698.1:24271356-24278856 GCA_017654935.2 Phymorhynchus buccinoides
GTGTGTGTCTGTGTGTCTGTCTGTCTGTCTGTCTGTCTGTCTGTCTGTCTGTCTCTGTCTGTGTCTGTGTCTGTGTGTGTGTGTGTGTGTGTGTGTGTGTGTGTGTGTGTGTGTGTGTGTGTGTGAGTGAGAGACGAGAGAGAGTGTGTGTGTGTGTGTGTGTGTATGTGTGTGTGTGAGAGATAAATAGAGAGAGAGTGTGTATGTGTGTGTGTGTGTGTGTGTGTGTGTGTGAGAGAGAGAGAGAGAGAGAGAGAGAGAGAGAGAGAGAGAGAGTGACAGAGAGAGGAGTGTGTTGACACACTGTGTGTGTGTGCGTGTGTGTGTGTGTGTGTGTGTGTGCGTGTGCGTGCGTGTGCGCGTGCGCGTGTGCGCGCGCGCGCGCGCGTGTAAGCGCTTGCTTGCTTAGCTATCTTCCTGTACAGTATAATGTTGATGCATTATGTCGCACTGATGTAGGCGTTTCTTTATTGTTTATCTCTGTCTTTTCCCCTGTAAGCTTACAGCAACAACAAAAGTGTTTTATTTCAAACAATAATAATTGAACACTATAAATGTATGTAATTAATCATTTAATTTCTGTTGTTCTCCTCACTGTCGTTCGTGACAAGCAGCACTCTGATAGACCACTATATATTTTTTTGTTTTTTGGAGAAGTTACAAACAAATTCATGTTTCCACGAAAACGTGCAGGAATCGCACTATATTAGGAACCTCTGGGGGAAAACGTGAGAAAAAGCACGTCGTCAGGTCTTATAAAAAAACAACCCCACCTACAATCTTCTCCTTCTTCATCATCATCAACTTGTTCTTTTTTTCTTCCAACTTTCTTTTCTCCTCCTCCTCTTCTCTCTTTCTTAAAAAAAAAAAAAAAGACTAATTTTTTAATCTCCATCCGTAACTGCCTTTATCCCCCTCCCCCCCCCCCCCCCCCCCCCCCCCCCCCCCCCCCCCCCCCCCCCCCCTCTCTCCCTCCCTATTCTCCTCATACTCTTTTTCTGCCCCTTTCCTCTTTTTTTGGTATTTGTTTTTTGCACTCGCAGTTCTTTTAGAGCTAGAGTATCTTGCGAGAGGAAAGAGGACCTAAGAGTTTCCTCTGTATATCTGGCTCTGTGTCAACGAAAATGTGTGGCTAGAACACCGAGGCTACATCGAAATGTTGCTATGCTGTGCGTAGTCATGCGGGGGTTGTCTTTAGCCACGACAACGCTCCTAGCGTAACATCATCAGTCTGCACGTGGCGGGGTAATCCACAAACGGTCACGCACGTAATGTTCTCATCCCCAGCTGGTGCATTTTGTACCATAGTGTTCAAGTGCTTCGACTGTTGGATTGATCCCTGGAGCCTTTTTAGTCAGGATACGACAATAACAACAACAACGAAAATGTGTTCCATTCACCACTGCCTAAACTGCTGTACCGATCGTGGTGAAATTTGGCATTATAGTCCCTGACCCGCCTAGGATTATGCCCGATGTTTTCGTTTTACTTGAACAAGTGAACGTTTTCATTTATTTATTTCCGATCATCCAAACTATGTTCTTTTACAACTAAAATGAGTTTGTTATCGCATTGTGGTATAGGGTGTGTGTGTGTGTGTGTGTGTGTGTGTGTGTGTGTGTGTGTGTGTGTGTGTGTGTGTGTGTGTGTGTGTGTGTGTGTGTGTATGTGTGTGTGTGTGTGTGTGTGTGTGTGTGTGTGTGTGTGTGTGTGTGTGTGTGTGTGTGTGTGTGTGTGTGTGTGTGTGTGTGTGTGTGTGTGTGTGTGTGTGTGTGTGTGTGTGTGTGTGTGGGTGGGGGTGTGAAAGAGAGATTGTTGCAATGACCAGAAGTAAAAGATGGTTCATGTTTACAGCATCCCTATTTGTGTTACAGGAGAGTGATCATTAATTGACCTTAATATTTATTAATGGAATTTGTTGATTGTACTAGGCATGGTACTGGAAGAAATCTTTTTTTGTATTTTTTTTTGTTGGGGGAAACGGGGGGGGGGCGGGGGAGGGGGGGAGGGGGGGGGGGGGGGGGGGGGGGGGGGGGGGGGGGGGGGGGGGGGGGGGGGGGGGGGGGGGGGGGGGGGGGGGGGGGGGGGGGGGGGGGGGGGGGGGGGGGGGGGGGGGGGGGGGGGTGGGGGGGGGGGGGAGGGGTGGGGGGGGGGGGGGGGGGGGGGGGGGGGGGGGGGGGGGGAGGGGGGGGGGGGGGGGGGGGGGGGGGGGGGGGGGGGGGGGGGGGGGGGGGGGGGGGGGGGGGGGGGGGGGAGGGGGGGGGGGGGGGGGGGGGGGGGGGGGGGGGGGGAGGGGGGTGGGGGGGGGGGGGGGGGGGGGGGGGGGGGGGGGGGGGTGGGGGGGGGGGGGGGGGGGGGGAGGGGTGTTCAGAAGTGTTGCTTCCTGGTTGGGGCTAAGGCCTAGAAGACTTTCTTTTTTTTTTAGTAACAGGGAACAATACCCCTTGGTTTAAACAAGAATTTATTCAAGAATAGAAAATCATAACAAAGCAGCAATACATTTATGAACTTCGAGTACAACAAGCTAAGAGCTTATAAAGCGTACTCTAATATTTAAGTTGCACAGTAAGGACTGCACACGCAAAACTAATCTAACATTGAAAAAATAATAACATAAAAGCAACAACAGTAGTAAACACTTATATACAAAAAGGAAAAAAAAGAACAGAAAAAAAGAAAATACACAACAAAATTAAGTAAATCTAAACTACATGAATTTTAGGGGCAATATAAAACATAATGTCAGCTTGCATTGAATCAGAGTCATCACAAAGCTATACCTACCAGGGCTAAAAAAAACCCAACAAATACCCCTTGAAGCAACAACAAAATTTGAACATTTAAAGACCCACCACGTCAAATGTCAAAATCATGGTTTTCACGTGTTTTCCCTCTTATAGCTGGTAAGACATCTTAAGAAATCTTCCAAGCAATAGGGGGAATGTGGCACGTGACGTGGGGGATCATTACAAATATTGGAAATAAAACCAAAGATATTCTAAAAGGGTAAGATGGATTACTTAAAAGCTCGGCGAACCGGGCTGATATAGTTATCGTTAATGGGGACGTGTACACTATTCACAGTGGAGGCTATCCAAAAACTCGGACTGGAACTTAAACGGAGAATTCAACTGGCCTATCGATGTGTAAAATGTGTCACGTTTCAAAGGGACATAACCAGTGTTTCTGTCCTCACTACTCATATAGGGAAAAGAGACCGGATGTTTATCTTCCCTTGTACAGTCTTTGATAAAACTCCTCCTTGTTGGCATTGGTATTTTCTTATAACCCTCCTCGCACGTGTCGTCATGAACTCTTCCAGAGAGGGATCTCCCCGAACCAGGTCCATTGAGTTATTGAGTTGCCCCTTTTAACTTAACTACTTTATTCCCTCTTCTTCAGGTTTTTTTTTTATAATGAATTATTAGTTCTTAAAATAATTTTTCATGACCTTGATATTCATGTTTGTTTAATATATTGTTCGCTTTTTCCCCCGAAAGTCAGTTGTATTGATCATTATTTAGTTTATCTTACACAAAGTGTGACTGACTTCCATCAACTGTCAAATGTGATGCAGCCTGTTGCTAGTACTGTCTATATGTGTTGAGTACTTTTATAAGCCTCGGCTTGTTGCACTCTTGTCTATATATATTTTGTTGCTGCACAAGTGTGCTAATAAAACCAACCAGGCCCCACGTGGAGTTGACTGCTGTTGCGGGGTCTGCAGTAGGATGGTTTTTACGGGATGGGGTTGCTACTTGCTAGCCCCATCCATGCCCGAGCCTCCTCCTTTTTTCCGGGCTTGGGACCGACCAGTGTGGCATTCTCAAAACGGATTTTGTTCTCAACATGTCTGCGCATGTGCGAAATCGACCAATATCAACTAAGTACTGTTCAGGCTGTAATAACGAGCGGTACATACTATATAGGGGGGGGGGGGGGGGGGGGGGGTGGGGGGGGGTCGGGGGGGGGGGGGGGAGGGGGGGTGGGGGTGGGGGGGGGGGGGGGGGGGGGGGGGGGATGAGAAAGAGAGATTGTAGCAATGACCAGAAGCAAGTCTTTGCCAGAAGTAAAAGATGGTTCATGTTTACAGTATCCCCATTTTTATGAATGAATGCTAACGTGCGCGTGCGCTTTGATTTGATTTCTATCAAGATTCACGCCGTATATAATTAAATACTGTATGTTGTTGTGTTGTTGCGACAGGAATAAGTCTGAATTCAGAGAATTTGCAGACAAATACCATACCATGCTTTCTATAAATAAGTTACTGACAAATTATTTAAACGCTTGCCGCCTTGCCATCCCTCGTTTCCCCTCTGTTCCATCAACCTCCCCCACCCAAAAAAAAAATACAAAATCCTTTTTTCCCCCCTTCGCTTCCCTCCCTCCGTACCAGTAGGAGCCAATAACCGCAGCCAGTGCAATGACCTTGGTAGGGTGGATATCTGATACCAAGCTTGACGTCAGGGGGGGACGCCCACTGACTGAGTGAAAGCTCGTTGAAAGGCTCCGATTTGTCCAGTTGGTTTTTATCTATTTTTATATGAACTTACGTGCTCCGAAGTTGGAGTATGGCTGCTCATGTGACGGGGTAATAAAAAGCCGGTGACGCACGTTATGTTCTCGTCCCTAGTCGGTGCATTTGTACCATAGTGTTCAATTAATTGCTTCGGCTGTTGGGATGATCCCTGGAGTCTTTAAGTCAGGGAACGACAACAACAACAACAACAACAACAACATACTAACTTACGAAGAGGACATAGCATTCCATGCTGTGTGTAGTCATTAGGATTCTCCTCTTTGGGGAGAATACTATTTTATTTGTAAGAGTTTTCTTCTTCTTCTTCTTCTTCTTCTTCTTCTTCTTCTTCTTCTTTTTCTTCTACTTCTTCTTCTTCTTTTTCTTCTTCTTCTTCTCCCCCCCCCTTTCTTTCGTCCGACTTAATAAACTACTACTACTACTACTACTACTACTACTAATAATAATAATAATAATAATAATAGTGAATCATTTAAATAGCGCACTCCTCCACCAAATGTGGAGCTCTATGCGCTTAACAACAACAAAAATTAAAAGCAAGAAATTCAACAAAAACAAATAATCGCTCAAATAATGGCTGCAATTTTCAGGAAAATGGATTGCTTTGCATTTGCAATATTAAATGATTCTGCCTGCCAAAAGCTCCGCGAAATACGAACCAATCAGGAACAGCACAGGGGGGAAGACTTGAGTTTCACAACAATATTATTTCAGCTCTTGTACAGTTGTGTTCATGCAATTTCATGCACAGCTGTATCCTTGCAATTTACGCGCAGCTGTTTTCTTGTACTTCTTATACACCGCAATATTCTTGCAATTATTGTACAGCAATATTCTTGCCATTCCTGCACAGCAGTATTAAGGGAAGACGGGGTAAAAAGCCCATGGGCGGGTAAGAAGCCCATGCCAATTATCTCATGAATTAAAGCAAATTTCAGTCAAATTTGCCCATGAGACGAATGCTAAACATTAACACTCGTCTCATGGGCAAAATGTGACTGACATTTTCTTTATTTCATGAGATAATTGGCATGGGATTCTTACCCGCCCATGGGCTTTTTACCCCGTCTTACCCTATTCTTGCTGTTCTTTGCATAGCAAATCTCGTGCAGTTTCAAATAGGCGGGTTGAAGTGTACCTTTAAAACTCTTGCCAGTCACAACTGCACTACACAGATGGCGAAGAGTAACGGCGTAGTAAGTAATACAGCGGTGTAGAGTGGCACAAAGGTAACGCGTTCGCCTTGTGTCAAGTAAACCCGAGTTCGAACCTGGGTACAGGGGATTTTTCCTCTAACTTTGCACTAGGCCTTACACAAGTTCCTGCAAGTTTCAGATACAAATCAAGAAATCCCCCAATTATCTATGTTTAACAGTTGTCCAACTATATTGTTTTGTATTATATGTAACTATGACACAATATAAGCTTCTAGCTTGTTGCTGCTGATATTTTATTATAATTATATGTTAGTTCATGTACTGTGGACCTAATAAAATTGCTTAAACCAAGAAATCCCCCAAACGGAAATCGGTGAATGTCACACAACGCAAATCCAGACTAGTTCATCCCCTAACTCTTTTCAGACCTGGGCCAAAGGAAAGGCTCTAACATCCAACAGTTAGGGTGTTTTTTTTAATCCAAAATCTGCAGGAAAACTGAAGGACAAAATAATTTACAATATTAAACCGATTGGCTAAAGTCATAATGACTTGGGGAGCAAAACAAAACAAAAAACAAAACCGTTGTGACTTGACTACGCGCATGTGTGTGTGTGCGCGCGCGCGCGTGTTCGTGCGTGCGTGTGTGTGTGTGTGTGTGTGTGTGTGTGTGTGTGTGTGTGTGTGTGTGTGTGTGTGTGTGCACGCGTCATGTGCACGCGTGAGTGTGTTCAGGTTCACTCAATGTCGAAAAGATATTGGAAGTGGAAGTCTTAAATACAAATTGACTATCAACGAATCTGAGCCTTTTTTTCTGCTTTGGCGTTTGGTCATTTAGTGTTCTGGCATTTTGTCCTTGAAGTTCCCACGTACAGCACGCGTCCCGCGCTGTATCCCTATGAACCAATCCATCCTTCCTTTTCTGTACTTTTGCTCCACCCCCACCACCCCACCCTCTCTCTCTACCAGGGAAGAAAAGTTGGGTTTAGGATACACAGAGCACATGCGAGACGAACCATCAACCAACCACAACCATCATTCAATGCTTGGAGCAGACACCCTGGAGGTACTGTGTAACACCAGTTTACCCTGACTCCGCCAGGGAAAGAGAAACGCTTAAATAAAAAAGAAGAAGAAAAAAGTACGGTTAATTAAAAACGGACGGGATGAACCGTTTTGGGTTTGTTCCACGAAGGTCGCAAACAGCTGCTGTTGCTTTATGCAATAGGCCGATAACCTGTGATAGATAGAAGCACGACTCCATCTCGCTTCGGCCCCACGCTCGCTTCATTCCTCTCTCTCTCTCTCTCTCTCTCTCCTCTCTCTCTCTCTCTCTCTCTCTCTCTCTCTCTCTCTCTCTCCTCTGTCTGTCTGTCTGTCTGTCTGTCTCTCTGTCTGTCTCTCTCTCTCTCCCTTCTCTCTCTCCCAGCTCTCTCCTACTCTCCTCTCTCTCCTCTCTCTTCTCTCTCCCCCCCCTCTCCTCCCTCTCTCTCTCTCTCTCTCCTCTCTCTCTCTGTGTCTACACCCCCCCCCCTCTCTCACACACGCACACACACACATGCCACGTTTTCAAGCCCACACATTTAATCCATAAAGATACACTCTCACACGCATGCGATTGCGCGCGCACTTTAAAATCTGAAATTTCAGTACACGAAAAATTCTTTTTAGGCCCAAAGCTTAAAGACACACTGACGCGCCACGATTAAGTCCCTTGGTTTTTCTGGGTTGCTGTGACCCACATACACATGTCCCCATCTTCAAATTGAGGCTTCTCTTTAAAATGATGTTTCGGTTTGA
>CM065698.1:24288856-24293856 GCA_017654935.2 Phymorhynchus buccinoides
TCTCTCTCTCTCTCTCTCTCATCTCTCTCTCTCTCTCTCTCTCTCTCTCTCTCACAACTTTCAAAAGCATACATATAAAAACAGATAAAAACTCAACACAATCCCATCCCGTGGGCACTATTATCTGTCTCTGTGTCTGTGTCGCTCGTAAAGGTCAAGATGTGCCACCCCCCCTACCTATCTCGGTTAATTCTATTTTTCCGTTATTGCCTTTCTTACCATACATAAAGCTGTATTTTAGGAACATTTTTAGCTAATAACCTTTTTGGAATACTAACCCTATCCCTAACCCTAGCCCTAAACCTAACCCTACCCCCCACCCTATAAGACGGAAAAACGCAACGAACCACAACACTGTGACAAATCGCGGTGTACTGCAGTACATAGTGGGGGGGTAGGGTTAGGTTAAGGGCTAGGGTTAGGGATAGGGTTAGTATTCCAAAAAGGTAATTAGCTAAAAATGTTCCTAAAATACAGCTTTATGTATGGTAAGAAAGGCAGAAACGGAAAAATAGAATTAACCGAGAAATGCAGGGGGTGGGGTGGGGGTGGGGGGGGGGGGGGGGGGGCACAAAACATGTTGAAAATGTCCGGCTTGAATGGATTTTAAAGTTACAGTCTAGTGATCGTTTTTCGACATATTGATTGTTTGAAACATTTCACAAGCAGGAAAATACATGAATGACATTACTACTAGAAAGCTTAGGGACTGTTTGATCCGATTTCCGTTTGGTATAAATGAACTAGCTGCAAATAAGAGATACCAGGCTTCCAACTCCACTGATTGCCCGGTTTATTAGAAAACGAAGATCACTTTCTCTTTTATTATTGTCTTATGCACACTGAATTCAGAGGCAAATATCTTAGGCAACCATTAAACAGTGTATCCAGTCATGGTGTTAGTAATGTGTTATCTATTCGAGATGTTGACATAAACAGAAAACTTGCCATGTATATTTATTTATTTACTAATTTAGGAAATTTATATATAGCGCATTACCTTAAAGCTCAATGCGCTTTACAAATCTACTGTGCCTTCAAGAAGCGAGAAGATCAGTTGAACATCGAGCAATCTTGTGATGCAATAATTATATGAGTTAGTTGTTATAGCAAGTCGAGAACAGCAGACCAATAAGCATATTCTTTACTAGGTGTAGTCATAATGCATCGAGACCTATGGTCATTTGATACGCACGTGTTGTCTTTTTGTAGACCTATGACCACTATGCATGCAATGCTTAGGTTGTGTTCTTTGTGACGTAAGTGTCCCGCGCGACCCGCTTTCTTTATTCCTTATCTACACCCCCCCCCCCCCCTTCTCCCCTCCCCACCCCCTCTCCTTTTCATTTCTCGACCAACCGCCACGTTAATTGCCCGGCTACTTCAAAACGAACGCCGACTAAGGCAATTATCCCTTTTGAACCACGGTTATCTCCCTTTGTAAGACACCGCGTCCTTACCCGTGACAACCGAGGTTATCTCCCTTTGAAGAAGGTTTTGCTTTTCCGAGCACGAGAAGGATTTGAATGTCGGCACGTGATAAGGATGTAATAGGCGCGTGATTGTTCGGTACATTTAGAACAGCAATCTTGTGACGTGTGGACTGTAATACACCAATAGCAGGCTTTCATTGTTTGAAAGTGAAGGCTATAATTGGCGTAGTGAGAAAAAGTTTTTCACACAAGATGCTGAAACGTAGCTAGAGCAACACTCACAACCAGTCATCATAAGCCCACTAGTAAGTATTATTGATGGCAGGTGATTGAGATCTTGTTTGTTTGACTCTAGTTTTGATCTAGATCCTATGTTCAATGATGAATAAGGAGTAGATAGATATGTTATAGAAAAGAAGTGGTAAACATTCTATTCTATTTATGTGCACTGATTATTTGTGTGTGTGTTTTTTGACTTGAACACTTTTGGTACCAGAACCGGAGTTTATGCCTACTAACCCTTTTGTCTATTTTTAGTAGGAAACCTATGGGCCGCAATCTTGCACTATTTTTAGTAGGAAACCTATGGGCCGCAATCTTGCACTTTATGATACCATTCCTTTCCAGGTGTTGGATGGAGAGTGATGATGGATTGATCACCTTTTATGTTTTACTGATCTCAGTTTGTTAACTGAAATTCAGTTTATTTATTAACTACATGTAGTGCTATTGTACAAGGGAAGCCTTCAAGCCGGTTGGGATTCACTAATTCCCTGCCGACTGAAGCCCCTTGTCTCTAAGCCATAGAGATCTACATCCACCTTCTCCTGTGATTATCAGCAGGGCATCGTGGGCCGGAAGATCATCCCGGACTCCACCAAGCACCAAGACGGGATCGCCGCCAAGACGACCCGCACCCAGAATCCGCGAGGAGACCACGCCTGAACCGTGCCATCCCGCGAAGCCGTAATCGGAACGACTGGGAGCTACTCTCACCTGACGAGCAAGCCCAGAACTTCAAACAGCTAAGTCCACCTGACTGCGCCAATCATTTGAACTTTCCTACGGACACCGAAGATAATTAGTAACCCTTCCGGCATGGGGCGAACCTTATAGAAAGACAAAAGTCTTGTGAATCCTTTCGGATTTCATTGTTTTTTATCCATATTTTGTTTTGGCGCCATTGAGCTGCTTTATTATTATTGTTGCATAATCTTATGCAGATTTTGGGAGTAAATAAAATACAAGTGTCAAATAATCCTGAACCCTTTGGTCAGACTGATGAGAGTGGGAGTCTTGTAATTTCATGTAAAACCCTACTTCTCTCTGTCTGCCATTTAGAGCAATTCAACCACTTGTATTTCTTACAACCATACGAGCCAGAACCCGGGCACAAATATAAATTTATTAGATGAAAAGGGGCCGGGAAAGTTGCTCATCTCCCATACCCTAGAGAAGTGGGCTAAAGGCAAATTTTCTAAAGTCTTCCCTAGGGACTTAGCCTTTTAACCCATTACCTCGTCACATCTAATTGGGGGCTCGCGTCCGGGATATTTTTTTTCATAAAGTCTAACAAATTTCAATTCAAACTGTAGTTCCTTTTCAAAACTTATCTTGTGTCCACTGGGAAAGTTATTGTGATTTGGTTCACTGTGTTTTGATTTGATTTGTTTGAATGCTATTTATGACTTTATTTTGATGTGCATGCTATTTCTGTTTATGCTGAAATAGTTAAGTGTTGTTTGATACATTCAACTCAGCAGCTTTGTTTTTATTTTGAATAGTTGTATTTACAACCATGGCTGAGATTGTTAAACTTAGGAGGGAACTTAAAGAATGGGGAGAATCTCTAGGATTGTCAGGCCAAGAGTTAGCAAATTTTGTCATATCTGAATATGACAAAGAGAAAACTCGCGAGGAGGCTGAGAAAGACAAACAGAGAGCTCGCGAGGCTCAAGAGGCTGACAAAGCTCGGGAGGCTCAAGAAGCTGAGAAAGACAAACAGAGAGCTCATGAGGCTCAAGAGGCTGATAAAGCTCGGGAGGAGGCTGAGAAAGACAAACAGAGATGAGGCTCAAGAGGCAGATAAAGATCGCGAGGCTCAACAAGCAGATAAAGATCGCGACGCTCAAGAGCAAATCCGTACTCATGAGTTAAGGCAGAGACAACTAGTGCAGGATGCCAAAAATAAAGAACTCGAACTTGAGGCCACTGAGCGAGAAAAAGGCGCGAGACCATGAGCTAGCTATGAAGCAGCTTGAAAACTCAGCAGACTCTGAGACTGCTGCCCCTCAAAATTTTCCCCCTCCCATTCATACCTCAGCCATGACCTTCACATTGGAGGCATTCAATGAGGCAACAGAGTCTATCGATGCATTCCTCGATAGATTTGAAAGACTGGCCCAGGAATTTGAGCTTGCTCCGGAAAAGTTCAACCTCAAGCTTGCCCAAAGTCTCAGGGGTGTGGCTTATGAGGTGTACAGCAAACTTCCGTCAAGCCAAATTACCGACTACCCAGCTTTGAAAGAAGCCCTGCTCAACAGATACGAGTTGACAGCTGACGCCTACCGGAAAAAGTTCCGGTCAACCAGAAAAGGTAGGGGAGAGTCCTATGCCCAATTTTCAGATAGACTGGGGAACTATCTGACAAAATGGGTGTCCCTTTCTGCCAAAACTGAGTCCTATGAGGATCTCCGGGAACTGATGGTTGGCGAGCAACTGCGCGAAACCATGTCCCCAGAGTTACGCACCTTTACTGCCGAACAAGGTGCCACAACTCTGGCTGACCTCATCCAGCTAAGTGACCGGTACACTCTAGCCCATGATGAACCTAGCGCCCCTAAAAGGCCAAAACTACAGCAAGTAGTTGGGTCCACTGCTTCACAGCAGAGCAGGTTTAACCCCAACTCCAACAGTGGGTCAAACAGTTCTACCCATGAACGACAACCACTGGGACAACCCTTATTCTGCTCATACTGCAAGTCGAACACCCACAATCGGGATGACTGCAGGAAACTTGCTTACAAGCGGCAAAATGTTGCAACTATGCAAGTCGTCTCGACTTCGCAGAATTGCACAAACCCCTCCCCAGTACAGTGTCCAGGCACACCGTCAGTCGTTGGACAGGCGACTGTCAACAACATCCCTGTTCAGTGTCTCTATGACACTGGACTGTCATGCGACGCAATCGTCTGCGGATCCTTAGTCCCCGCGTCAGCATACACGGGAGACTTCATCTCTCTGCAAGGCCCTGATGCTGCAATCCCCCCATCCACTTTGCCAGTCGCCATAATCAATGTCGACACCAGATATGTTAAGGGACCCATCAAGGCAGTGCTCATGGACAGTCCTGTCTATGACCTCATACTGGGATCACAGTATGTGTTTTTAGGGCACCCCTCTCAACCTGCCCTTGTTTCAGCAGCATTCCCTTCTCCCCAAACCACAAACCAACTCCCTCCCTCCTTCCCAAAGAGCAAATCTCCCTCAGCAGGGAAGAAACCTCTCAACGCGGCAAACCAAATTGCCGCGCGAGCCAATCCAGATTGTCCCAAGTCCCCAAGTCCG
>CM065698.1:24298856-24301356 GCA_017654935.2 Phymorhynchus buccinoides
ATTGTTTTTGTCTGGTCCGTCCGTCCGTCCATCCAGCGTGCCTCCGTCCGTCCGTCCGGCTATTCGTCCGTTTTTCTCAAAACACTATTCAGTCTATCATCATCAAATTTGGTATACTAGTTTGCCAAGATGCAAGCTATCCATTGATGTATTTAGTTTTACATTAAGGTCAAGGTCGCGCCAGTTATGGGGTTCAAACCCCAAAACTCATAATCGCTAATATCTCGCGAAGTTTTGCATGTATTTCAATGCAGTTGTTTTCACAACATTTCTTGATGAATGGTCTATAACACAGTTGTCATGAATTTTTCTGTGCGCTCGTTATTAATTTTTTTAAATTCTTACAGATAGTGGGTCGATCCTGGAGATACTGCAATACCAGGAAAGACCACTTTGAGGGAATATTTATAGTGTGTGCTTAATATAATATTACCTATCACGCTGACTCTAAACTGACGCTAACCCCTATCTTCAACCCAGTCCTTCTCTGTCACACAACCCTACCCCTTTCCACAATAGAGATGGCATGGGGGGTTTGACCTCTCGACCCAGCAGACACCCAAACATTGCATCACAGGGCTTGACTGGCTTGACCCCCATCTGCACTCGATACCTTTCCCCTTGTTGTTGCTCTCACACCCCCCCCCCCCCCCCCCCCCCACACCCACCCCCCCCCCCCCCTATCCTCTCTCTCCCCCCCCCCCCCCCCCAATCCCCTCTGTATTCCTTTCTCGTTACTCCCCCCCCCCTCTCCCTACATCCCCGCCCTTTCCATTCCCTCCTTTTCTCTCCATCCTCCATCGCCCCCTTTTTCTGGTCAGTTATTGGCCGACGTCACACAATAACTGCATAACTGCCTCCATTTTCTCCACTGGATCAAGCTGGACTAGAGGTAAGGAGTGTGGGTGGGGTGGGGTGGAGGTGGTGGTGTGTTGGGGGGGGGGGGGGAGAAGGGAGATGGAGGTAAGGTGGGGGGAGGGCGTGTATTTCAATGCAGTTTTTTTCCCCACAACATTTCTTGATGAATGGTCTCCCCGCTGTGTGTACAGCCGACACATTCCGATTTCGGAGTAGCTCGGGGATGCTGCGAGGGGATTTTGCAGCCGCTCGGCGTTGCACTTGTTACTTATTTCTTGTTGTTGTCAATGAAAGTTAGGTTTTACGTCCACTCGGCTGCATGCTGCAAAACAGCACATATGGGACGAACCATCAACCAACCATCATTCAATGCTCTGAACAGATACTGGAGGTACTGCAATACCAGGTCTGATCCGAGATCATATTTAAGACACCAAAGTAATGACTTAAACAGAACGTCCATAAGGGTCGACGACCAATTGGACGTTAATCTCACTATCTTGGGGACTTAAAAATTAAACAACGAATAATAAATCTTGTTGTTGTTACCGATGTTGTTACTTTCCAACCACCCTGCAGCCGTCCACAAACAATTTATTGGGAAATATATTTTTCATCAAGTTGGATTTTGTTTAGGTGGGGTTTTTTTTATGGTAATACTATGCTGAAATAAACATACACAGAAACGAATCTAAATCAACAGCGGTAATAATTATTGTTATTTAACGACAGTGGGACCTCCCTAACAAGACCTTTCCTATTAAGACTCCCTCTAAGATGTGACCATAACAATTGTTTCACTAATTTCCCCCATACATATCCGACCGGTTTCCGAGAGTCCACCTCCCTATTAAGACCTTTTTTCGACTGTTTGTTTCCAAGGACTTCATAGAGAGGTTCCACTGTACATTGCAGCGCTTTTCAAGAATCAAATATGATACTGTTTTCGTGCTCTAAATACAGTGGGACCTCCATTTTAAGACCTTCAAAAATCATCCACAATGAGGTCTTATAAGGGAGGTGGTTGTAACACTTACAAAGAAGGGCAATGTCTCAGAGAAGTAGGTCTTATGTGGGAGGGAGTCTTATAACGGGATGTCTTATAAGGGAGGTTCCACTGTAGCACTAATATATAGGCTAGCATTGCCTTTTATCATTATACTATCATCATTGTTATTGCTGATGTTGATGTTGTTGTTGTTGTTGTCGTCGTCGGTGTTGCTAGCTGTTCCACTGTGGACCCGCCTACTTGTTTTCATCCTCGTTCAGAAGCCAGCCACGCTCCAACAATTATATTATTGATCAATTAAAAAGAAACAAAATATCTGTGACCCGGAAAAACACTTTTTGCGGTGGCTGGATTGTTTGTGGCGACTCCTACGCAAAGCACGCGCTGTCAAACCCTGTCAATGGCCACGTGCGCACGTGCACTCTTACGGCTGTCAAAGCCCATTCAGATCCACGGGTGCGTGCGTGCGAACCAATCAGCTTTCAGAACGATATCGATCTCTGAGCGGCAGGGCAGGTCAGGGCTACCGGTAAACAAAACTGGTAAAGATGTGCCCCCCTCCCCCCCCCCCCCCCCACCTTCCTCCATTTCTCGGTTGTTTCCATTTGTTCAGTCTTGCCTTTCTTACTGCAG
>CM065698.1:24313856-24316356 GCA_017654935.2 Phymorhynchus buccinoides
TAATATATAAAACATATTTGAAAATTAAGATAGCGCTTCATTACTCTGCTTGGCCGTCCGTCACTATTATTGTCTGTGCACTTTTTTCTTTAAGATAGGGCTTTATAGTTTATATCAGTTTTCTTGTTGCCCTATCTAATGATCATTGTTGATTTTCATTTGTGACTTTCAGAAATAAAATGCTATTTAAATGAATCAAATAAAATATCTGATACAAAAACATTGATATTTCACCATATTCGTGTACGGGGGGAGGGGGGGGGGGGGGGGGGGGGGGGGGGGGGGGGGATCGTATAAGAGATATAAACCACAGTGAACAAAACTAGTAGGATTTCATCAGATTCGTTTAGACAGTTGAATTTTAACATGGATCATAACTCACAAATGTTAAAACCGCATTGCAATCGCATTGCATCGTATGTAGTGAGGCCGGTCCTTAAATACTCGTCGTACCATCTCTTAGCTTCCACTTAGCATACTATCTGTATCGTTAAAAATCGGGACTTTCCTGGAGTTGCACTGCCTCCGGACATTGCCTCCAGGATCGTTCCCACCATCTTTATATCTACTAATGTCCCATATGTGTCTGTTTCAGACCGGAGGACGTTCAACGGATTTTCATTAGCTTCCACGGTCATACTCTTCCAATCCTTCCTCTTCTTTTCCCTGGACATTGATTGTTCGCTTCTTGCCTTAAAGATACACTGAGGCACCACGATTAAGTCCCTTGGTTGTTGTTTTTCTGGGTAGCTGTGGCCCACATACACATGTCCTCAACTTCAAACTGAGGCTGCACTTTAAAATGTTTCGGTTTGAATTTGGGGGCATTTTGTATGGGAGTGAGACCTGGTCAAAACAAGATTTATTTCCAGCTACAGTGTATAAGAGGAAAACCCCGTGAAACCCGTGATTTTGACACGTGGATCTTTAAGCTAAAGTTAAGGATGTGTTTGAGCGCCTGGCATAATTAGTCCGTCACCAGACGGACTATTGCGATGGGCTGGTTTGTATTTTTTTTTCTTTTTTTTTCTGTCTGTCCCAAGGATATCTCCCGAACCGCTTGACCGAATCGCGTCAAAGTTTGTGTGAAGGTGTGCCTCCTTAATAGGAAGAGATCGGCACAAACCATTTTGCCATCGTGACCTTGACCTTGACGTACGACCTTGAAAACCGAAAATCTATTTTTAGCCATATCTCGGGCACCGATCAACATAGGATGTTGAAACTTGGTATGAAGGTGGTTTGGCTTATGCCCCTTCTGATGATGGCATACCGATCAAGGTCAAGGTCAAGGTCAAAAAGATCGCTGAGCCTGAAAATCGGAGGGTCATTTTTTTCTCCTTCTGTCTGTCCCAAGGATATCTTTCGAACGGGTTGACAGAATCACGTCAAATTTTGTGTGATGGTGTGTCACCATAATAGGAAGGCATCCGCGCAAACCATTTTGCCGTCGTGACCTTGACCTTGGCGTACGACCTTGAAAACCGAAAATCTTTAAGGGGCCATTACTCCCACACCGTTGGTGTTAGAGTCTTCAAATTTGGCATGCAGGTACTTTGGCGTATGCCCGTTCTGATGGTGGCATACTGATCAAGGTCAAGGTCATGGTCCGGGAGATCGTAGGCCTTGAAAGTGGTAGGGGTCTACAAATTGGGTTTTAAGCCATATTTTCCACATTTGTACTTAACAGAAGCGCTTCATATTGTGTCTGGCACTGTATACCCTAGAGTAGAAAACACCTGAGCATACATTATCGCCATGCTGACCTTGACCTTGAAGTTTGACCTTGAAAACGAAATTTCCTTCTTTGCGCTATATATTATTGTTCAAGCTGTATCTCGTGAACTACAAGACATAAGTTCTTCAAATGTTGTGTCAGGATGTGGATGAATGAAAATGTGTTTAACGTCCTCCAGAGAGAGAGAGAGAGAGAGGGGGGAGAGAGAGAGAGAGAGGACAGACAGACAGACAAACAGACAGACAGACAGACAAGACCACACACAAGAGAGAGAGACAGACAGACAGAGAGACATAGACAGAGAGCAAAGAGGACAACTGCTGTTCCAGTTGGATGAATGAAAATTTGTTTAACGTCCTCCGCCCCGGAGCAGCAGGCACAGAGGAGAGAGAGAGAGAGAGAGAGAGAGAGAGAGAGAGAGAGAGAGAGAGAGAGAAGAGAGAGGAGAGAGAGAGAGAGAGAGACAGAGACAGAGACAGATAGACACAGAGAGAGAGAGAGAGAGAGAGAGAGAGAGAGACAGAGAGAGAGACACATAGGCATACAGATACATGAGACACATAGAGAGAGATAGACAAAGACACAGAGAGAGAGAGAGAGAGAGACAGAGAGAGAGAGAGAGAGAGACAGACAGACAGACAGACAGAGACAGAGACAGACAGACAGCGAGACATAGGCCCTACAGACAAGGGCAGAGAGAGAGAGAGAGAGAGAGAGAGAGAACGGGGGGGGGACAGAGACAGAAAGCGAGAGAGAGAGACA
>CM065698.1:24331356-24341356 GCA_017654935.2 Phymorhynchus buccinoides
ACATGTTAAATACACGAGGGGGGGGGGGGGGGGGGGGGGGGGGGGGGGGATGCATTTGATGACGAAAATGTCGACTTTTATTTCTTCTCCTGATATGTTGCAATAGAGGCGTAACCGTAACCACCGTGTGTTAAGTCCTCTCGCGCACTTTTAATCATTATGTGCACATTAGTCTAAAATGACCGTTTCTGTGGTTTTTTAAATTTATTGCAAGTATTTATTTGGTATGTTACAATTACCTCACAAAGTTGGCAGCCATTCTACCCACTGGTTCATTCGAAACAGCTCGGACATGAAGGAAGGAAATTTCGGTTTTGTGAGTCTTCCTTGGCGGAGGTTTGCATTGGCGGTTCAAAATCCATGATCTGAATAGGTTGGGACATGCTGATCAAGAATATATTTATATGGTTATAGGAGACCCTAGGCTTATTGTATGTCATGGTATCCACGAGAGGACAAAATGTTCTCTCGCGACAAATGTACGCGAAAGGACTTAACCACCGTGTTGCAACAAAACTATAAGTCCTCTGAGTGTATTGCTATTTTTGATTCGAGTTTCTAAATCTGTTCGAGTATTATTCCGTCCCGCTCCCTACCACGGCCTTTCATCCTTACTATGCCTCTCTTCCACACTTATCTGTGTTGACCCTGTCCCCGCCCTTAGCCTTGACTGATCTATCACCCCCGTCACAGGCCCTCTTCGCCTGCTTTCCTTCGTTCATAAGGAAATAATGGTTAACGCCCTCTTTGGCCTTTCGGCCATGTGGGGCTACTTCGTTCATAACTGACCGAAGTCCTGTTTTATTCCTCGGGGAGTGGAGATTGTAGCAAAAGCCACTTATTGTAAAATTAGAATGATCTCCCTTGAATTTGATCAAACAGGACCAACTGATCAAAATTCAGGGGGAGTTCATTTTGGACTCTATGGTCATTGTGCATTTTTGTGTTTAACCCTTTGAACGCCAGCTATTTGTCAGCCAAAACTGTCCATTAAACTTACCTGGGTAGAGAACAGATTTCATCTGCAATATTTGGGATTCCTTTGTCACATCCATAAAATAGGGCCTAGTCTTACCTCCCAAAATTAAGAACATTAAGGTCATTAGATAACAGACCTTCATTTTAAGCCTTTCAGTGATATGGGTGTTCAATCATTGTGGTGCCAAGAAGCGACAGTGGCGATTGTGACGAGGTAATGGGTTAAAAGGCTAAGTCTCTAGGGAAGACTTTAGAAAATTTGCCTTTAGCCCACTTCTCTAGGGTATGGGAGATGAGCAACTTTCCCGGCCCCTTTTCATCTAATAAATTTATATTTGTGCCCGGGTTCTGGCTCGTATGATGGTTGTAAGAAATACAAGTGGTTGAATTGCTCTAAATGGCAGACAGAGAGAAGTAAGGTTTTACATGAAATTACAAGACTCCCACTCTCATCAGTCTGACCAAAGGGTTCAGGATTATTTGACACTTGTATTTTATTTACTCCCAAAATCTGCATAAGATTATGCAACAATAATAATAAAGCAGCTCAATGGCGCCAAAACAAAATATGGATAAAAACACAATGAAATCCGAAAGGATTCACAAGACTTTTGTCTTTCTATAAGGTTCGCCCCATGCCGGAAGGGTTACTAATTATCTTCGGTGTCCGTAGGAAAGTTCAAATGATTGGCGCAGTCAGGTAGACTTAGCTGTTTGAAGTTCTGGGCTTGCTCGTCAGGTGAGAGTAGCTCCCAGTCGTTCCTATTACGGCTTCGCGGGATGGCACGGTTCAGGCGTGGTCTCCTCGCGGATTCTGGGTGCGGGTCGTCTTGGCGGCGGACCCGTCTTGGTGCTTGGTGGAGTCCGGGATGATCGTCCGGCCCACGATGCCCTGCTGATAATCACAGGAGAAGGTGGATGTAGATCTCTATGGCTTAGAGACAAGGGGCTTCAGTCGGCAGGGAATTAGTGAATCCCAACCGGCTTGAAGGCTTCCCTTGTACAATAGCACTACATGTAGTTAATAAATAAACTGAATTTCAGTTAACAAACTGAGATCAGTAAAACATAAAAGGTGATCAAGACAACATCATTCTCCATCCAACACCTGGAAAGGAATGGTATCATAAAGTGCAAGATTGCGGCCCATAGGTTTCCTACTAAAAATAGTGCAAGATTGCGGCCCATAGGTTTCCTACTAAAAATAGACAAAAGGGTTAGTAGGCATAAACTCCGGTTCTGGTACCAAAAGTGTTCAAGTCAAAAACACACACACACAAATAATCAGTGCACATAAATAGAATAGAATGTTTACCACTTCTTTTCTATAACATATCTATCTACTCCTTATTCATCATTGAACATAGGATCTAGATCAAAACTAGAGTCAAACAAACCAGATCTCAATCACCTGCCATCAATAATACTTACTAGTGGGCTTATGATGACTGGTTGTGAGTGTTGCTCTAGCTACGTTTCAGCATCTTGTGTGACAACTTTTTCTCACCACTCCAATTATAGCCTTCACTTTCAAACAATGAAAGCCTGCTATTGGTGTATTACAGTCCACACGTCACAATTTGCTGTTCTAAATGTACTGAACAATCACGCGCCTATTCCATCCTTAGCACATTCCTGACATTCCTAACCTTGTGATTAGAACAGCAAAACCATCTTCAAAGGGAGATAACCGTGGTTGTCACTTTCTTGTGATGAGACGGTAGAAAGGGGGGGGGGGGGTGAAGGGAGATAACCTCGGTAGGTGGTACGTGCCGACCGGGGAGAAAGAGATAACGCCCTTCCGCGGCGTTCGTTTGAAGCAGCGGGGCAATTAACGTGGCGGCTGGACAGAGAAATGAAAAGGCGAGGGGGGGGGAGGGGGGGAAAGGGGGGGGGGGTAGATAAGAAATAAAGAAAGCGGGTCGCGCGGGACACTTACGTCACAGAGGCCCCCCGAAGAAAAGATTCTGGTACCGGAATCTTCCTGTGGAACGCCGACTCCACTTTCGACTTGGGCGACAGGGACAAATTAGTGGGGAGACTGGGTCGGCTGGAATGGTGGAACATCTGGTCGCAACACAGAGTTCAAAGGAGCAGGTGGGTTAGAGATCAGTGGAATGGATTCCGACTGAGGTTGGTGCGGCAATCCTGTGTTGAGTTGTCCCAAGGTTGATTGCAGAATAGCAAACACCTCTTGCCTGAGTTTCCCCTTTAGCCTGGATTCATCATTGCTGATGATGTGGTTTGGTAGGCCGATTCGGGCGAAAATGGCTTTGAGTGCCGCGGCTATCTGGCTAGCATCAAGTGAGGAGATTGGGGCGGCATCGCACTGCATGGTACATATGTCGACCACGGTGACTATATACCGGAATTTCTTCTTCCGTTTAGGTAGAGGCCCGACCAAGTCGACTGCCACTCGCTGAAAGGGAGGGGTAGGTGACGGCTGTACGTGCGGCGGCCTGTCCCGATAGTACCTTCGGTGGGTGTTTGCGGGTACAGTGCTGCCTTTCACCTGAGGTACCTGTGGCGAGTGGTCTTGGGTCGTTAGGCGGACATTCCTTGGGAAGGATTTTCCAAGTTGTGGCGGACTTGGGGACTTGGGACAATCTGGATTGGCTCGCGCGGCAATTTGGTTTGCCGCGTTGAGAGGTTTCTTCCCTGCTGAGGGAGATTTGCTCTTTGGGAAGGAGGGAGGGAGTTGGTTTGTGGATTGGGGAGAAGGGAATGCTGCTGAAACAATAGCAGGTTGAGAGGGGTGCCCTAAAAACACATACTGTGATCCCAGTATGAGGTCATAGACAGGACTGTCCATGAGCACTGCCTTGATGGGTCCCTTAACATATCTGGTGTCGACATTGATTATGGCGACTGGCAAAGTGGATGGGGGGATTGCAGCATCAGGGCCTTGCAGAGAGATGAAGTCTCCCGTGTATGCTGACGCGGGGACTAAGGATCCGCAGACAATGGCGTCGCATGACAGTCCAGTGTCATAGAGACACTGAACAGGGATGTTGTTGACAGTCGCCTGTCCAACGACTGACGGTGTGCCTGGACACTGTACTGGGGAGGGGTTTGTGCAATTCTGCGAAGTCGAGACGACTTGCATAGTTGCAACATTTTGCCGCTTGTAAGCAAGTTTCCTGCAGTCATCCCGATTGTGGGTGTTCGACTTGCAGTATGAGCAGAATAAGGGTTGTCCCAGTGGTTGTCGTTCATGGGTAGAACTGTTTGACCCACTGTTGGAGTTGGGGTTACCCCTGCTCTGCTGTGAAGCAGTGGACCCAACAACTTGCTGTAGTTTTGGCCTTTTAGGGGCGCTAGGTTCATCATGGGCTAGAGTGTACCGGTCACTTAGCTGGATGAGGTCAGCCAGAGTTGTGGCACCTTGTTCGGCAGTAAAGGTGCGTAACTCTGGGGACATGGTTTCGCGCAGTTGCTCGCCAACCATCAGTTCCCGGAGATCCTCATAGGACTCAGATTTGGCAGAAAGGGACACCCATTTTGTCAGATAGTTCCCCAGTCTATCTGAAAATTGGGCATAGGACTCTCCCCTACCTTTTCTGGTTGACCGGAACTTTTTCCGGTAGGCGTCCGCTGTCAACTCGTATCTGTTGAGCAGGGCTTCTTTCAAAGCTGGGTAGTCGGTAATTTGGCTTGACGGAAGTTTACTGTATACCTCATAAGCCACACCCCTGAGACTTTGGGCAAGCTTGAGGTTGAACTTTTCCGGAGCAAGCTCAAATTCCTGGGCCAGTCTTTCAAATCTATCGAGGAATGCATCGATAGACTCGGTTGCCTCATTGAATGCCTCCAATGTGAAGGTCATGGCTGAGGTATGAATGGGAGGGGGAAAATTTTGAGGGGCAGCAGTCTCGGAGTCTGCTGAGTTTTCAAGCTGCTTCATAGCTAGCTCATGGTCTCGCGCTTTTTCTCGCTCAGCGGCCTCAAGTTCGAGTTCTTTATTTTTGGCATCCTGCACTAGTTGTCTCTGCCTTAACTCATGAGTACGGATTTGCTCTTGAGCGTCGCGATCTTTATCTGCTTGTTGAGCCTCGCGATCTTTATCTGCTTGTTGAGCCTCGCGAGCTTTATCAGCCTCTTGAGCCTCATGAGCTCTCTGTTTGTCTTTCTCAGCCTCTTGAGCCTCCCGAGCTTTGTCAGCCTCTTGAGCCTCATGAGCTCTCTGTTTGTCTTTCTCGGCCTCCTCGCGAGTTTTCTCTTTGTCATATTCAGATATGACAAAATTTGCTAACTCTTGGCCTGACAATCCTAGAGATTCTCCCCATTCTTTAAGTTCCCTCCTAAGTTTAACAATCTCAGCCATGGTTGTAAATACAACTATTCAAAATAAAAACAAAGCTGCTGAGTTGAATGTATCAAACAACACTTAACTATTTCAGCATAAACAGAAATAGCATGCACATCAAAATAAAGTCATAAATAGCATTCAAACAAATCAAATCAAAACACAGTGAACCAAATCACAATAACTTTCCCAGTGGACACAAGATAAGTTTTGAAAAGGAACTACCGTTTGAATTGAAATTTGTTAGACTTTATGAAAAAAAATATCCCGGACGCGAGCCCCCAATTAGATGTGACGAGGTAATGGGTTAAAAGGCTAAGTCTCTAGGGAAGACTTTAGAAAATTTGCCTTTAGCCCACTTCTCTAGGGTATGGGAGATGAGCAACTTTCCCGGCCCCTTTTCATCTAATAAATTTATATTTGTGCCCGGGTTCTGGCTCGTATGGTTGTAAGAAATACAAGTGGTTGAATTGCTCTAAATGGCAGACAGAGAGAAGTAGGGTTTTACATGAAATTACAAGACTCCCACTCTCATCAGTCTGACCAAAGGGTTCAGGATTATTTGACACTTGTATTTTATTTACTCCCAAAATCTGCATAAGATTATGCAACAATAATAATAAAGCAGCTCAATGGCGCCAAAACAAAATATGGATAAAAACACAATGAAATCCGAAAGGATTCACAAGACTTTTGTCTTTCTATAAGGTTCGCCCCATGCCGGAAGGGTTACTAATTATCTTCGGTGTCCGTAGGAAAGTTCAAATGATTGGCGCAGTCAGGTAGACTTAGCTGTTTGAAGTTCTGGGCTTGCTCGTCAGGTGAGAGTAGCTCCCAGTCGTTCCTATTACGGCTTCGCGGGATGGCACGGTTCAGGCGTGGTCTCCTCGCGGATTCTGGGTGCGGGTCGTCTTGGCGGCGATCCCGTCTTGGTGCTTGGTGGAGTCCGGGATGATCGTCCGGCCCACGATGCCCTGCTGATAATCACAGGAGAAGGTGGATGTAGATCTCTATGGCTTAGAGACAAGGGGCTTCAGTCGGCAGGGAATTAGTGAATCCCAACCGGCTTGAAGGCTTCCCTTGTACAATAGCACTACATGTAGTTAATAAATAAACTGAATTTCAGTTAACAAACTGAGATCAGTAAAACATAAAAGGTGATCAAGACAACATCACTCTCCATCCAACACCTGGAAAGGAATGGTATCATAAAGTGCAAGATTGCGGCCCATAGGTTTCCTACTAAAAATAGTGCAAGATTGCGGCCCATAGGTTTCCTACTAAAAATAGACAAAAGGGTTAGTAGGCATAAACTCCGGTTCTGGTACCAAAAGTGTTCAAGTCAAAAACACACACACACAAATAATCAGTGCACATAAATAGAATAGAATGTTTACCACTTCTTTTCAATAACATATCTATCTACTCCTTATTCATCATTGAACATAGGATCTAGATCAAAACTAGAGTCAAACAAACCAGATCTCAATCACCTGCCATCAATAATACTTACTAGTGGGCTTATGATGACTGGTTGTGAGTGTTGCTCTAGCTACGTTTCAGCATCTTGTGTGACAACTTTTTCTCACCACTCCAATTATAGCCTTCACTTTCAAACAATGAAAGCCTGCTATTGGTGTATTACAGTCCACACGTCACAATTTTGCTGTTCTAAATGTACTGAACAATCACGCGCCTATTCCATCCTTAGCACATTCCTGACATTCCTAACCTTGTGATTAGAACAGCAAAACCATCTTCAAAGGGAGATAACCGTGGTTGTCACTTTCTTGTGATGAGACGGTAGAAAAGGGGGGGGGGGGGGGGGGTGAAGGGAGATAACCTCGGTAGGTGGTACGTGCCGACCGGGGAGAAAGAGATAACGCCCTTCCGCGGCGTTCGTTTGAAGCAGCGGGGCAATTAACGTGGCGGCTGGACAGAGAAATGAAAAGGCGAGGGGGGGGGGAGGGGAGAAGGGGGGGGGGGTGTAGATAAGAAATAAAGAAAGCGGGTCGCGCGGGACACTTACGTCACAGCGATGAAAGCTTAAACAAAATTTTTTCCTGTATTGGCTTAGCATTGTTTAGAAATAAGGTAATTTGCAACTAAATAGTATTAAGTAACCCCTTTTCAGTATACTTACTTTGGTTTAAATCCACCCATTATCTTTTAAATAATCAGTGTTTTTTTTTAATATTCAAAATTTCCTCACTGGGATTACGTTGATATGGCTTGTCGTTCTGTGAATCTGACATAGTGGGCAACATCTGCAAGATCTAAGGAATCATTGTACCAAGTTGTATTACGACCCGTCCAGTGGTTTAGGTGCTATGGACTAGAACACATTTTGGTTACACACACACACACACACACACACACACACACACACACACACACACAGAGGCCTCGTTCCCGTCGTAATGTAGTCCCTTTCTTATAGAACTGGGACTACAACAAAGGCAATGGTCAACTTAGGACGATGATTTGACCGCCAGGGGGCAATCAAACCAGTAGGTGCTTAGCGCGTTTGGGCGTAGTGAGAGAGAGAGAGAGAGAGAGAGAGAGAGAGAGAGAGAGAGAGAGAGAGAGAGAGAGAGAGAGAGAGAGAGAGAGAGAGAGAGAGAGAGAGAGAGAGGGAGTGAGTCCCTAAGAATATCACGCGCTAAGCCCCTACTGGTTTGATTGCCCCCTGGCGGTCAAATCATCGTCCTAAGTTGCTCATTTCTTTTTTTCTTTCTTTGTGGATCGCTCAGTTTCCTGTCATAATATGAGCGCTGATTCGTCATGCTGCCGTCATGCACCTAAGAAATAGTTTGGCCCAGCATGTCCGTCTTCGGTTGAAGAAAATCTTTGTAAGGATTCCCAGAAAAAAGACAGGAGAATGGAGTCAAGTAAGGCAGAACGATAGTAGATGACAGTAAGCAAAAGGGAAAAGGCAAGAGTCAAAGAGAGTGATAGATTGGAGGATGCTATAAGCGCATAACTTCCAGAAGGTGGTGGAACTATTTGTAATAGAAAGACCCCCCCTAGCCAGTATCCACACGGAGAGACTTATGGAGGGAAAGGGGTCATGCAGCTCCCCCGCATGAAGGTACGAGGCATCCACCACTGCCCCGGAAAGGCAGTTTTCAATTAATTCACAGCTCCCTTACCCCCCCACCCCCCCCCACCACCCCCCCAACCCTCACCCCCCCCCCCCCCCACGTCCACCCCCTTGGAGCATCTTTAGTCTGTCTTTGTTTCTGTCTGTCCCAGTGTCTCTCTTAATTTTCTTTTTTTGCTGCCCCCCCCCCCCCCTCTCTCTCTCTCTGTGTCTCTTAATCGCTCTGAGGATGTTTTCATCGAATAGCGCTGTATAAGCTCCATTTATTATTATTATTATTAATCCCCGAGCCGAAGGTTCGGGGAGCTATTGTTTTTGTCTGGTCCGTCCGTCCGTCCGACCGTCCGGCGTGCCTCCGTCCGTCCGGCTATGCGTCCGTTTTTCTGAAAAACTATTCAGTCTATCATCATCAAATTTGGCATACTAGTTTGCCAAGAGGCAAGCTATCCACTGATGTATTTAGTTTTACATTAAGGTCAAGGTCGCGCCAGTTACGGGGTTCAAACCCCGAAGCACGTAATCGCTAATATCTCGCGAAGTTTTGCATGTATTTTAATGCAGTTTTTTTCACAACATTTCTTGATGAATGGTCTACAACACAGTTGTCATGAATTGTTCTGTGCGAGCGTGTGCGCATGATCGCGCGCGCTCAAATCACGGGTCCGAACCCCAAGGCTATATATAAAAAAACTGTTCAGTTACGTGCTGTTTTCATGCGTTTTTATGTAGTTACGTGCTGTTTTGATGCGTTTTTATGTATGTGTACAGCCGACACATTCCGATTTCGGAGTAGCTCGGCGATGCTGCGAGGGGACTTTGCAGCCGCTCGGCGTTGCACTTGTTGTTGTTATTATTATTATTATTATTATTATTATTATTATTATTATTATATTTCATCTTCATCTTCTTTCGTTCCCAATTGTATTGGGAACCTCTTCCTCTCGCTGTTTATCTTTCTGTCTCTCTTGTGCCATAGTTCAGTATTTTATTTTCCTCCATGTCTTTCTTCTCTCTTTCTTTTCTCTGCCACCCCATTTTTTCCCAACCTCTTCTCTAAAAAACAACCGCATGCGTATTAATATTTTTAAAAAAATACATAAAGTGTTCTTGTCCCATCCCCTCTTCATAGAAGGACAAGCTCTATTTGAATAATTTATTTTAAACAAGGGCGTCGCCGAGCGGCAGACATGTCCGTCACCAGCAATGCCACGCACTTGCGACACCCCGTCGAGTGTCACATCCTGACACAAAATTGCAAGGGATTCTGTCTTCTAGTTCACGAGATACAGCTTGAAGAAGAAATACATAGCGCAAAGAAGGAAATTTCGGTTTTCAAGGTCAAACTTCAAGGCCAAGGTCAGCATGGCGATAATGTATGCTGGGATGTTTTCTACTCTAGGGTATACAGTACCACATACAATCTGAAGCGCTTCTGTCAAGCACAAATGTGGAAAATAAAGCTTAAAACCCAGTTTGTAGACCCCTACCACATTCAAGGCCTACCAATCTCCCGGACTGTGACGTTGACCTTGATCGGTATGCCACCATCAGAACAGGCATAAGCCAAAGTACCTACATGCCAAATTCGAAGACTCTAACACGAACGGTGTGGG
>CM065698.1:24346356-24358856 GCA_017654935.2 Phymorhynchus buccinoides
AGCATTATTAATTATTATTATTATTATTATTATTATTATTATTATTATGCAAATGGCCAGGGTCTTCATCATAGCAGTCACCACAATAGTGTGACGTAAGTGTCCCGCGCGACCCCTCTTTCTTTATCTACACCCCCCCCCCCCCCCTCTCCTTTACATTTCTCTGTCCGGCCGCCACGTTAATTGCCATCCACCATCAAACAAACGCCGATTAAGGGATTGGTCCCTTTGAAGCGCGATTTCCCTCTCCGGTCGGCATGTAACCCCTACAGAGGTTATCTCCCTTCACCCCCCCCCCCTCTTATCTACCCTCCTCACCATGAGAAAGTGACAACCACGGTCAATTCCCTTTGAAGACGGTTTTGCCTTTCCTATCATGAGCAAGGTTAGGAATGTCCGGCATGTGATAATGCTGTAATCGGCGCGTGATTGTTCTGTACATTTTGAACATCATCTTGTGATGTGTCAATTGCTATAAACCAATGACAGGCTTTCATTGTTTGAAAGTGAAGGCTATAATTGGAGTGGTGAGAAAAAGTTTTCACACAAGACGCTGAACCGTAGCTAGAGCAACACTCACAACCAGTCCTAATAAGCCCACTAGTAAGTATTATTGATGGCAGGTGATTGAGATCTGGTTTGTTTGACCCTAGTTTTGATCTAGATCCTATGTTCAATGATGAATAAGGAGTAGATAGATATGTTATAGAAAAGAAGTGGTAAACATTCTATTCTATTTATGTGCACTGATTATTTGTGTGTGTGTGTGTTTTTGACTTGAACACTTTTGGTACCAGAACCGGAGTTTATGCCTACTAATCCTTTTGTCTATTTTTAGTAGGAAACCTATGGGCCGCAATCTTGCACTTTATGATACCATTCCTTTCCAGGTGTTGGATGGAGAGTGATGTTGGATTGATCACCTTTTATATTTTACTGATCTCAGTTTGTTAACTGAAATTCAGTTTATTTATTAACTAGTGCTATTGTACAAGGGAAGCCTTCTAGCCGGTTGGGATTCACTAATGCCCTGCCGACTGAAGCCCCTTGTCTCTAAGCCATAGAGATCTACATCCACCTTCTCCTGTGATTATCAGCAGGGCATCGTGGGCCGGAAGATTATCCCGGACTCCACCAAGCACCAAGACGGGACCGCCGCCAAGACGACCCGCACCCAGAATCCGCGAGGAGACCACGCCTGAACCGTGCCATCCCGCGAAGCCGTAACCGGAACGACTGGGAGCTACTCTCACCTGATGAGCAAGCCCAGCCAACCCAGCACTCGCCGATCACTACGGAGGAACTCAACCACAGCTAAGTCCCCCGGACTGCGCCAATCATTTTTACTTTCCTCTGGACAATGGAGAGAATTAGTAACCCTTCCTGCTTGGGGCTAACCTTCTAGAAAGACAAAAGTCTTATAAATCCTTTCGGATTCCATTGTTTTTTTTATCCATATTTTGTTTTGGCGCCATTGAGCTGCTTTATTATTATTGTTGCATAATCTTATGCAGATTTTTGGGAGTAAATAAAATACAAGTGTCAAATAATCCTGAACCCTTTGGTCAGACTGATGAGAGTGGGAGTCTTGTAATTTCATGTAAAACCCTACTTCTCTCTGTCTGCCATTTAGAGCAATTCAACCACTTGTATTTCTTACAACCATACGAGCCAGAACCCGGGCACAAATATAAATTTATTAGATGAAAAGGGGCCGGGAAAGTTGCTCATCTCCCATACCCTAGAGAAGTGGGCTAAAGGCAAATTTTCTAAAGTCTTCCCTAGGGACTTAGCCTTTTAACCCATTACCTCGTCACAAATAGCACTTCAAAATGTTTCCCACTGTATGTTGATTTGTAGTTTTCTGTTAAATTAATGATTTCCTCATCCACATGTGTGTGTGTTTATGTTCTAACGCCCTATCATGATGGGCTATGGCCTTTTAAGTGATTAAACCATCTTGAGTCTGTCTTTCTATTCTTAAAGAATCAAGGTATATCTGCTTTCCCCTCACCCCCCCCCCCTTTCTTCAAGACTATAAGTCGATCCGCTTTCCCTCCCTGCTCCCCCCCCCCCCCTCTCTCTCTCTCTCTCTCTCGCTCTCTCTCTCTCTCTCTCTCTCAATGAAAGGTGAGTGAGTGACGTACAGTAAGCGTGCTCGTCTAATACAGACCTGTTTACCGCCTACACAAGTCTCGAGTAGTCTGGACAGCTGAAATGAGTAGTTTTGGTGTGAAATGAGTAGTCCTCTTCATTAAACCATCACATAATGTTCACTGAAAATGAGTAATTAGAGCATTATTTTCAATTTTGAAGAGTAGTAGAGGTCCAAATTGAGTAGAATACTACTCAAAAGTAGAGTAAACAGGTCTGCTAATATAATGACTAGAAAGCCACTCCCAGAGGTAGCCTTGGATAGTCAAGGCTTTGACGTCGTTAGGCCTGTATAATGTAGCAGTGGGCATTTGTGTACTGTAAGACACATGGCCTTGATTCATCTCAAGGTCGATCCTTGAGTGAAAGGCTGAGTCAGTTGTACTTGTATGCCTACTTACTTACTCGCTGAACCCTGTGTCAGTACATTCGTGTGCAAGCTGACCTTGGGTATGGCCAACGTGTATATATACTTAGTAATAAGGCTGATAGGGGATAGGCGAGAGAGAGAGAGAGAGAGAGAGAGAGAGAGAGAGAGAGAGAGAGAGAGAGAGAGAGAGCGAGAGAGCGAGGGGTGGGGTGGGGGGGGAGGGGAATGGGTTGAGAACTGGGTGGTGGAGGTGGTGCTCAAGACAATGTTTGGGTGTTGAGATGAGAGAGAGAGAGAGAGAGAGAGAGAGGGGAGAGAGAGAGAGAGAGAGAGAGAGAGAGAGAGAGAGAGAGAGAGAGAATATGTATGTGTGTGAGAGACAAGAATGAGACTGTAAGAGTAAGAGAGAACGTGTGTGTGTGTGTGTGTGTGTGTGTGTGTGTGTGTGTGTGTGTGTGTGTGTGTTCTTTAATTTAACGTCTTTTCACTTAGAAGTGATATTAGACATGAAAGTGTGTGTGTGAGTGTGTGCGCGTAGGAATGTGCATGTGTATCTGTGTGTGCTTAAAGTGCATATTTATAAGTAACATTAGGGGATGTATGCTTAGTTAAAACAGTTTAAAAAAAAAATTAAAACACAAAAAACATAATAATAATAATGATAATAAAATAAAATAAAAACTCCAGAATTGAACTATTATAAAATAAAAATGCAAACATTCTATCAACAAAAACCCAACAGCAATCATAGAAACGAGCCAAATGGACTTAACATTAAAGTTTGTACAAAATTCAAAAGAGATACGGCATCTTGGAATATACATTTGGATTCATCTTTTCTGAATTCTGAAAGGGCCGATTCAAAATAAGGGCAATAATATAGAATGTGTGTTGTACAATTATCAATAGCACCGCATACACATTGAAGATTTTTTGTGAATTTAGTTTTAAAAGCATTTAGCTTAAGTCTATAAAGTAGTGAAACAAACTTTTTAAGGCGTCTTGGATGTTTGTTTACATTTCTATTAAGAAATACATAATTTACTAAGGAATCTCTTTTCTGAGACTTCCATGATCGGGAGTTTAAACAACACTTTATGGAAGATTCAGGTTTATGTATTTTGTGAAGCATAGATTCTTTGTAGATTTTATCAAAATGTTCAAAAGAAGCTCTTTGTAAGAGAGAATAGCCTTCTTGCAAACTCCAGGGAATGTGAATATCCGTAGAATTAGCAGATTTGTTTGCCCCTGCCCGAGCAGTACGATCAGCCCATTCATTTCTCATGTGTATGTGTGTGTGTGTGTGTGTGAGAGAGAGAGAGAGAGAGAGAGAGAGAGAGAGAGAGAGAGAGAGAGAGAGAGAGAGAGAGAGAGAGAGAGAGAGAGAGAGAGAGAGAGAGAGAGAGAGAGAGAGAGAGAGAGAGAGAGAGAGAGAGAGAGAGAGAGAGAGAGAGAGAGAGAGAGAACATGGGCTCTTGGTGTGAGCGTAGGTAGAAAAGAATGCGAAGAATCTGAATGCGAACAACGAAGCAAGAAGGAAAAGCTACATTGTTCTTTTAGACACCCACCTTTGACCAAAGATCTTACCATAATTATGCACAAGCCTGTTTCAGCTAGAAAGACATTCAACGACAGCAACAGAGGCGGCTCTGGGAAAAGCCTATAGTTACACCAAAAAGCATAAATGTCACACACCAAGTTAGTCGATACTATTACTTATGTGGCGGTAGGATAGTCGATGAGGTTTAACCGAGGCGTGGTTACCGTTACACCTATCTATATTGTCAAAAACTCGGGACTTTACTGGTGTTGCACTGCCTCCGGGCATTGCAGCCAGTATTGTTCCCACCATCTTTGTATTTACAAATGTCCCATATGTGTCTATGACCGAGAGGACGTAAAACACCATTTTTCATTCAGTCGTAGACTAGGGCCCTACAAGAGCTACAAGACCCCCCCCCCCCCTCCCCCCCCCCCCCCCCCCCCCCTGATCGCTTCTCGGCCTTTTGGCTAACACAGTGATTCAGGAACATAATGTTTTTTTTTATAACTTGGTTGGTTTGTTCAGCCCGTCGTACATGGCGAAAGCCGATACGCGACGTTAAACTGAACTTCCATCCAACGAAGAAAAAGAAGGGGGAAATCCAATCCTTATGCAATTTCAAGCCAGAGTTTTACTTCTTCTTCTTCTTTCTTTTACCCCATGGCCCAGGAGAGGCCTTCTTTGCATCTTCAACATTCAAATATTATGGTCAGCTTCATGGGGCTCTCTCGGACAGCTGGCGTTAGGGGAATGTCACCAAAGGCCAACTTTGGGCTGCAGCATTAACCCTTTCACCGCCAACCATATTTCAACCAAAAAATGTCTATTAATTGTACCTGGATAGAGAACAAAATTAATCTGCAGTATTGTGGATTCTTCTGTGACACATATAAAATAAGGTCTGTCCTTACTTCCCAAAACTAAGACAACAGGGTCCTTGGATAATAGACCCCAATATGATGCCTTTTAGTGACATGGGTGTTAAATCACTGTGGTGCTAAAATGCGACTTTGGCGGTGAAAGGGTTAAAACACTAGGCGTTCAAAAACGAACGTGATCATCTCCAAGTATGTAACACTCAATTTGTTTTTTTAGTAAAGTTTTAAAGATACAAATTCTAAACTTTCGCTGAAAACCGACATTGTCGCGCGAATGGCATCACTTTCCATATTTGGAGATGATCGAGTGCAGTATTGAACGTCTTGTCATTAATTAAAACTGGCAAATGTCTTTTTTTCTTTCTTTTTTTTCATTAAAGACTATAATACACAGAAAAATAAAGCATACGAAGAATAGAACCACGAAGAAAAAGCCATTTACTGTAAGAGAGATAGTCATACTGTTACTTTGGTCAAGGTGCAATATTCAGCAAAATGAAACAGGATTGGTCGGTTCACGTTGTATCTGATTCTTATTCTTCTATCTGCGCATTCTTCCTTTTCTTTCCTTCACACCCATTCCTTTTTTAGTCCCCGAGCCGAAGGTTCGGAAACTATTGTTTCTGTCTGGTCCGTCCGTCCGGCTATTCGTCCGTTTGTCTCAAAAACTATTCAGTCTATCATCATCACATTTGGTATACTAGTTTGCCAATATGCAAGCTATCCACTGATGTATTTAGTGTTACATTAAGGTCAAGGTCGCGCCAGTTACGGTGTTCAAACCCCAAAACACATAATCGCTAATATCTCGCGAAGTTTTGCATGTATTTCAATGCAGTTTTTTCACAACATTTCTTGATGAATGGTCTATAACACAGTTGTCATTAATTTTTCTGTGCGCTCGTGTGCGCATGATCGCGCGCGCTCAAATCACGGGTCCGAACCCCAAGGCTATGACTTGAAAATTTCACAAAGCATTGTTGGAAACTTCATGGTTTGAAACTCTATCTGTTGACTGATGATTTGATGTAAATATTACAAGTGAACCCGTAAGCCTAGACTCCACCAACATGGCTGGAAACACCCAGAGACAGAGACAGAGAAAGAGACAGAGAGCGGTGAGGGAGAGAGACAGAGACAGAGAGAGAGAGAGAGAGAGCGGTGAGAGAGAGAGAGAGAGAGGGAGAGAGAGAGAGAGGGGGGGGGGGTAGCAAACAGTTGGCTGTAGCACTGTGGCTCACACTTGACTACTGAGTTCCTGCATGGGTGTGCTAGCTTGCTGGCATCGCCGAGTCTTGCTTGCCTCAGTGACTGGCTGGATGGGGGAAGGAGATGCATTAGGGGAGGAGGTGAGTGGGTTTCACGATAGTGCATAGGTGGAAACTAAATTATCCCAATTGAACGGCCGTGCCTAGGCCCTTTGTGTCACAGGCCCGATATGCCCCACTTCTTTCCGGCCGTCCATCCGGCCGTGCGTGCGTCCTGTTTTCAGTTCTCAATGGTCTCCCCGCTGTGTGTACAGCCGACACATTCCGATTTCGGAGTAGCTCGGCGATGCTGCGAGGGGACTTTGCAGCCGCTCAGCGTTGCACTTGTTCTTCTTTTTCTCTTTTTTGTTGTTGTTTTCACTTCACAGTTCTTCTGCTTTTCATTCTTGTATGATGTTCGTTCATAATTAATCTGGCACACTTTCGTTCTAATTTATCTCTCACGATGAAAGTCCGCTTAACGTCCTCCGACCTGGAACAGGCATATGTGGAACAGTAATAACCATAAAGATAGTGGGACGATCCTGAAGGTACTGCAATACCAGGAAAGTCCAGATGATTTTGAATGATCCACCACGATTCCTTTGGCATTCATCACATCTGCGCCTCATGGAGTTCACCAGCTTCACGAAGAACTCCTGTGGGATGGCCTGCCACTCAGCACGAAGCATCTGGAGTAGGTGCTGGATATTCCTGGGGGGATGATGATTTGCCCTCACCCGCCTATCAAGTTCATCCCATGCCTGCTCTATGGGGTTTGAGATCTGGGCTGCAGGCCGGCCAAACAAGCCTGACAACACCAGCCTGTTGAATGAAGTTGGTCACCACCCTGGCTCGGTGTGGGGTGGCGTTGTCATCTTGGAAGATGGCCTGGGGTCCCATCTGTTGGAGCATCGGCAGGACGAGTGGGGCCACAATTTCGTCTCTGTAGCGCAGGCCTGTAAGATTGCCAGCCACGTGTCGAAGGACTTGCAATTTTCGTTTTGAACCCCTATGTTGCTTGAGGGCTCGCGGAAAGCAAACAGATAATTAAATCGAATAGAAATTTGGTACTCTGATTGACGAGATAATGAATTAAATGCTTACCCACAACAATTGCATTGTCATTCGTGGTTGGAAAGTTGTGTGTGTGTGACTGGTCTTTTTTCCATCAGTATATATAGAGTTTGCTTTAATAAAACTTTGTTTGTGTCCAGTGTATCAGTTTGTGAACCTAAGAAAGAAACTCAATAACTTTAATTTTAACTTTACGATTTGTTCTGTGTTCTGAAAAGAATAAAACAAAATAATGTGCTGTTTTACTTTTTCTCCCAATGGGGGAGATAGACAATGCCTACGCAAAGACAGCTGTTTCGTCTTTGAGAAAGACTCTTCAGTCTGCATATCGGCCTGCAAAGAATGTCCACAGTGAACATTTAAACTGAGCTAGAAAACTTTCTCCAAGAGAAAGGTTGTCCTCTTTGCACCAGATTGAAAGTCCACAATAAAAGCAAACCAGCACTTAATTCAAAAGAAATGGTAAGAATGTTGTGTAAAATAACAAAAATAATAATGTTCTAAAATTACAATCCCTTGAAGAGAGTAGAAGAGATGGGATGCCATGTTGGTGGATCCAGTGAAGGATTCAATACGGGAGGTCATAGAAATCGTAGTAAACACCAACATACTCCCAGTGAGGAGGAATGTAGAGAGGTGTGCCTGGATCAGGTAGACTGATGCGCTTTCCTTCTTCGAAGTATGATATAAACGTACAAGAATTGAAGAAGAAAAAACAACCACACCATTAAACTTTCCTCTTATATATATAGAGTTTGTTTAATAAAACTTTGTTTGTGTCCAATGTATCAATATATATATATATATAACGTGACCTCGGTACACAGACAAACACCGAACTAACGGTTTACGAGTTATTTAACTGACCAGGTGGCTTTGCCGTTTACGGACCTCGAACCAAGATTGTTTTGTTGATCACCGAAGTCCTCAAGGACAGTTAGCTAACTGGCCATCATGTACTAGTACTGTACAATAACAGGCTTTGTTGACCAGCACTAGCGTCAATCTTTGCCATGGCAACCGAGAAATGACCATCATGCAAGCAGACCCCCAAGAGAGTCACGTGCGTTTGCTTGCTGAGCGAGGTGGTGTTGGATTCAACTTTAGTGACGTACTGTACAAGTACTATAGCCTTTTTAACGTTTCGTTTGTTCTCGGCCCCAATATAGAAGTGAGAAATGAGTATAGATTACAAAAGTTTGTCGCGGTCTGCCGCCCCCCCCCCCCCCCACACCCCCTCCTCCGTTTCTTTCCCCTCCCCACTTCTATAAGAATGGGGGTACGTTTTCAATGAAACAAAGTCGTGTGCGTTTCTGTGTGAGCATGTTTCTATTCTGTGTGTGTGTGTGTGTGTGTGTGTGTGTGTGTGTGTGTGTGTTGTGTGTGTGTGTGTGTGTGTGTGCGTGTGCGTGCGTGCGTGCGTGTGCGTGCGTGTGTGTGCGTGTGTGTGTGTGTGCGTGTGTGCGTGTGCGTGTGCGTGCGTGTGCGTGCGTGCGTGTGCGTGCGTGCGTGCGCGCGTGCGTGCGCGTGTGTGCGTGCGGTGGGTTGAGGACACGTACACTGCACCTGATGACACCCTTTTCTTCATAGAAGTATGGTGATGCTGCTTGCACACCCAACGGAACATCGTCAATGAATGAATCAATGAATCAATCAATCAATCAATCAATCAACTGATCAATCAATCAAATAACCTTAATGATCCCTGAGGAAATTACAAAGTACATTCACAGACTCGATAAGCAAACAATACTAAAACATACATTATATATAGCTCACACACCACAGAGGGAAACAGCAAAAACATTTAACATTGTCCAATGAATAAAATGTAGACATTGACTAAATTTACATATAAGATATTAGGACAGAGGAAAACAGTAAATACATTAACATCGTCCAATGAATAACATGTAAATATTGATTAAATTTACATATAAGATATGATCACACATACAAAAGATAAGACATTAAGAAGCAGTATGCATAAATCGAACATCACAAAGGAATTTATAGTTGTTATCGCCGAACTAGGCGTGCATTCAGTTGCGATACTTAAAATTGAAAGAAAGAAAAACCGCCACATAATAGTAGGACAGTTTGCGTCCAATGGGGAATGACAACAACTACTAGCATTTTTTGTTTAGTTTTGTTTTTTAACTTTTTACAAAGGACACTTTGTGGGAAGTTGTCGTTGCCTCTCACCCACTTCATATACATTATATGCAAACGGCGGACCAACCCTGAGTACTCGTAGGCCTAAAGGGTGAATACGGCCTTAATTCGTACTTTTGTAAAACGTTAATCACTGATGCTTCGACCAAACTTAAAGGCACAGCCGGGATATAAAAGAAACGAGTCGAACCGCGTGCCGCAACTTTTTCCCTACCCTTTCATCTGTAGCGCGAGACAGCAAGTGTCGGACAATCGTTACCCGATTCTATGGATCGGGTTTTTTGGCTTTTTATGTACTAAGCAGTACTAAAGGCCACTCACTACTAATCCACTCCCCCACCTCCCGCAACTGACCGACCCCCTTTCCTGTTCCTGACGACGCCGCTCCCTCACCCATTAAGTGTTGTCCCCAAGGACACGGTGACGTCACGGCATTGACCGAAGGTCATTCAGAAAAGTGCAAGCCAGAAGTCGTGAAGAATGTGGTTCGCTTTGCTGCACCGCGAGCACGCGTGACGAGAATACCAGTATTGTGTACCCTACGTGGTACACCTAGTTAGGATTTAGTTCATGCCCTCGCCCGGCCCTTACGAGGTCCCAATAAGAAGCAGTCAATGGTCAACCTATGGAGATATTTTTCACGCCAGAGGGCAGTCAATGCACTAGGGGCTTATCACGCGATTTTCTTACTTGGGCGTAGTGAGAGAGAGTGATGGTAGGACCACTCACTGTCTCTCTCTCTTTCTTTATCCCCAACTAATAATATAGAGAGGATTAGCCCCACACGAGCGTCATGCCCTCTGGCGTGAGAAAAATCGCACTAAGTCTCTCATTCTCTCAAGCAGAACGTCAATTCTCTCAAGCAGAACCTTCTGGAAACTTTTTTATTATACAAAAATGAAAAAGAACCTTCTGGTTGTCCCCTTTAAGTTATGATACGATAGAATGCAAGAAGATTATAGTGGAAGTATGGATGGATCGGGGAATTGGAGGTGTGGGTTCGCACTCTCTCTCACTCTCTTTCTCTCTCTGTGACAAAAACAACAACACAACTAGATTGAAAAGTTATCGAATGTAGCATCCGAGAATCACCCGCGGAGTTACGCAGCCACACCCCGACTTCGGAGGATGACTATTAAAAGTCAGGATGACTGTGATTATCTTGCTGCTGCTGCATACTTACTGTTTCTGCTGCTGACTGTCCCTATGTTGCTGAGTAGATTTCCCATAAAAGCATCCGAGAATCAGCCGCGTTGCTAGTTTTCATGGTCACACGTCAAGGTCATGACCTTGACCTTGACCCCCAAGGCACATTTACAATACCCAGCCAACATTCCCACCTGATTTCATCTTGGGAACTCCATTTTTCCAACCCCCCGATTTTGTCGACTAGTGCCCGAGATATGGCTAAAAATACATTTTCAGTTTTCAAGGTCATACGTAAAGGTCATGACCTTGACCTTGACATTGAAACCAAAAGGCACATCTACAGTACCTAGCCTACATGCACATCAAGTTTCATCTTCCTATCCTTATTCCTTCATGGTGATATGCTGTTATCTTGGGAACTCCATTTTTCCGACCCCCCGATTTTCAGGGTCCAGCGATCTCCTTGACCTTGACCTTGATTGGTCAACAATATGCGGAAGGAGCATAAGCCAAACCACCTTCATACCAAGTTTCAACATCCTATGTCGACTGGTGCCCGAGATATGGCTAAAAATAGATTTTCAATTTTCAAGGTCATACGTCAAGGTCATGACCTTGACCTTGACCCCAAAAGGTTTTACGTCCACGCAGCTGCAAAACAGCACATAATATGCGACATAACCATCAACCAACCATCATTCAATGCTCTGAGCAGATCCTGGAGGTACTGCAATACCAGGTCTGATGAGCTATGTGTGTACGATGATGATGCATCTTTTCAGTTAATAGGCCTATAGGCCTACACTTTTTATTTGTTTATAGATTTTGTTTTCCCTATAATTTTCCAGCCGGCGAGAAAAGGGTCCAACATTTGTGCAAGGAATGCGAAAATCGGACTTTTATTTCAAGTTTAAAATAAAGTTTGAACGAACTACTAACATTTGTGAGACCCTTGACGTTTTCTCTTTATCTTGCTGTTAGGCTCGGTGTACATCTTGTGTCCTGGCTAATATAATACAAAGCACCTGTTTTGTTCTGTGTTTTTTTCTCACACCTCTTGCCATGTCATTCACACCGACTGGCGTGCGTTGTGTGCGCATTTGGTCTGCTGTCGCCCATGTTGTTTGGGTCTTGGGGCAGGGAGACAAAAAGAAGCAGACCTGCTTGTGTGTATAACCTGTCAGCAAGTCAAAAGCAACAAGGCGTGTGCTACCTTTCACACGACTGTCAAACATGCTGGGTCCTCAGTAGAACACAAATGGACACCGAGCATTAAACGTGAATAACTATGGTAAGGCTAGCCGCCCCCCCCCCTCCCCCCCCCCCCCCCCCCCTCCCCCATTAAAATCAATAAAACAAAACGAATACGAAAACAAGCAAAACGGTCAATAAACAAACTAATAAGAAAACAAACAAAATAGTGACCTTCAATTATCTTATAATAATTTTATTAGTTTATCAGATTTGTATATATTATGTGTGGACGCTTGATAAGCATTGTTCTCCTGTTAGTCTGTAGGCCTATCTCCAAGACTAGCATTGGCGGTATCATGTTGGTTTTTCCTTTTCTCCCAGCAGGTTGTAAACGTCAATCATCAACGAAAGTACCTTTCAAGGTCAAACCAGAACACTGACGCGACTCCTCTCTCTCTCTCTCTCTGTGTCTGTATCGTATTATCTATACTAGCAACGCCTAGTACTGGCAATGCACCGTACTGGTAACGCCTAGTAACGGTAACGCAAAGTACTGGTAACGCTGAGTACAGCAAATTTGAAGCGATTCGGTTAAGAAACGGCGGAATAATAAGGCCCCGTTTCCCGTTGGCGCTGCTCTGAGAGTGACGCGCTCTCCCGATTCTCTTCCAATTTTCGGCCACGCTTTGCCTGGGCCATAGCAAGCCTGACAG
>CM065698.1:24363856-24383856 GCA_017654935.2 Phymorhynchus buccinoides
TGGGGTGAGAAGGGTGGGGTGGGGGAAAGGGGGGGGGGGGGGGGGGGGGTAAAGAAAGAAAGGAAGACTGAAAGGAAAGAGAGTTGGCAGTTTATTGGGGATGTTCGAAAAAAAAGCACTGTATCTCGTGTAGCTAAAATACATCCATACATTCATAGATACATACACACACACGTACACGTGTATGCATTACACACACATACATAGGCCTACATGCAAACATACATACACACATACAAACATATTTTACTGTCTATAAGAGGCTACGCCTAATTAGACGTAAAACCAACCATCAAGAGAGAGAGAAATATATACAAATACAAACAGAATACTGGAATAATGTTGTAATGTATTCACTAGCTTTGCAAAACAAAGCTAAGCTGTTCAGCTTAGCAATGCCAGTAGCTAGCACTGAACCACACATTCCTCCGCCAAGGAGGCTCTGCTTCTCTTTCTCTGGTTTGTCGTTTTGCCAAGACATGTTGTTTACGGCCCGCCGCCGACTTCAGAGGTCATATGATAGCAGGAATGTCACCAATCTGTGTACATCAGAATTATTGAAAAGCTTTGACTGGCTTCCAATAAACTGTCAGGGCTCCCAATCGTCCCGCAAAACAAGGGGTCCCAGGGACTCCTTCACTTACGGTATAGAGGGTCCTAGAGGCGGGATAGAGGGTCCGAGTGGCATTGCGAATGCTAAAAAGATTTTTTCTAGTGCATCCATGGGACCCCCTGCATATTCTTTTAGAGGGTCCTTTAGAATTTTAGTACTTCATAGACCCCTAAATGGGGGTCCCTGGGAGTAGAGCCCTAACTGGAACTGAAACTGCGTTATCGCCTGAAACATATCGAACACAACAAGACAACATTTCATTACATTTTGTAGTAAATCTGGATTGCATACGTTCAAATACAGCAGATTTGCTTTGCACAATATGTGACTATTGATTCGTCTTGGAAGCATGGGCACAAACTTTCGCTTTTGTAAAACATTTTTTATGAGACATGTGGGTTGGTTTGTGAAATTGTAAGCTAAACACTGAAATCAAGACACTGAATAGAGAATGTGAGCGTTACATTGAAATCATTATTCTCACTCGGTTCTACCATTCAAGACTTCGTGTTTTTCGCTTCTATCATTCAAGACGTCGTGTTTTTCACTTCTACCATTCCAGACCACGGAAACCTCTGTGCTCCAGACTTCATGTTTTTCGTTTCTACCATTCAAGACTTCATGTTTGTCGCTTCTACCATTCAAGACTTCATGTGTTTCGTTTCTACCATTCAAGACTTCATGTTTTTCGCTTCTACCATTCAAGACTTCATGTTTTTTGCTTCTACCATTCAAGACTTCATGTTTTTCGCTTCTACCATTCAAGACTTCATGTTTTTCGTTTCTACCATTCAAGACTTCATGGTTTTCGTTTCTACCATTCAAGACTTCATGTTTTTCGCTTCAACCATTCAAGACTTCATGTTTTTCGCTTCTACCATTCAAGACTTCATGTGTTTCGTTTCTACCATTCAAGACTTCATGTTTTTCGCTTCTACCATTCAAGACTTCATGTTTTTCGCTTCTACCATTCAAGACTTCATGTTTTTCGCTTCTATCATTCAAGACTTCATGTTTTTCGCTTCTACCATTCAAGACTTCATGTGTTTCGTTTCTACCATTCAAGACTTCATGTTTTTCGCTTCTACCATTCAAGACTTCATGTTTTTTGCTTCTACCATTCAAGACTTCATGTTTTTCGCTTCTACCATTCAAGACTTCATGTTTTTCGCTTCTACCATTCAAGACTTCATGTTTTTCGCTTCAACCATTCAAGACTTCATGTTTTTCGTTTCTACCATTCAAGACTTCATGTTTTTCGCTTCTACCATTCAAGACTTCATGTTTTTCGCTTCAACCATTCAAGACTTCATGTTTTTCGTTTCTACCATTCAAGACTTTATGTTTTTCGCTTCTATCATTCAAGACTTCATGTTTTTCGCTTCTACCATTCAAGACTTCATGTTTTTCGCTTCTACCATTCAAGACTTCATGTTTTTCGCTTCTACCATTCAAGACTTCATGTTGTTCGCTTCTACCATTCAAGACTTCATGTTTTTCGCTTCTATCATTCAAGACTTCATGTTTTTCGCTTCTACCATTCAAGACTTCATGGTTTTCGCTTCTACCATTCAAGACTTCATGTTTTTAGCTTCGATCTTTGATCAACAAGAAGACGGATAATGCCTGCGAGGTAACCACGAACAGTGTGTGTGTGTGTGTGTGTGTGTGTGTGTGTGTGTGTGTGTGTGTGTGTGTGTGTGTGTGTGTGTGTGTGTGTGCGTGTGCGTGTGTGCGTGCGTGCGTGCGTGCGTGTGCGTGTGTGTGCGTGCGTGTGTGCGTGCGTGTGTGTCCGTGCGCATACATGCACCCACAAGCATATGTTTCGTACACACACACTGACACACACACACACCTACACCTACACGCACACGCACGCACACGCACACACACACACACACACACACACAGAGTCTCTCCGAGGCTATCTCACTCTTTCTCTCTCTCTCTAAAGAGCAGTTCAACAAGCCTCTAATTACTAATAGCGCAGCCACTCCTCTCAACTTACTCGAGACTCTTGTTTACCACAAATCGACGCCGCAGTGCTATCTATACAAGGTCTACTATACATGCTGACCATTCTGGCAGTTAGCTATAACCTGCATGCCCTCAGGTCACCAAAGGGTGAAAGGTCGAGCTCAACTCAAGGATACAGCCCGTATAGACCTCACAAACACATCAACATCAAAACATCCTCCATCTCCCCAACTCCAACCCCCCTCCCTTTCTCCCCCTTCACCTCTTCTCCCCCCCCCCCTCCCCCCGCCTCCCCGTGACATGACTTTGCTGACCTTCCCCTCTCTCTCTCTCTCTCTCTCTCTCTCTCTCTCTCTCTGTAGGCCTATATGAGTACATTATGTTGGCATCCAGCTCAAGGTCACTTTCCTCACTGGCTGACCACTGGCGATAGTTCCGGAGCGAAGCCATGTCAATAACATTCACAACAATAAACCTTGTAGGTCAGAAAAACAAGGCAGCCCAGTAGTCCCAGCTGGCTACAGCAAAACAAGGGTGATGTAAGAAATTGAATAACGCCCGTCAGGGTTTGACAGATGGGAGGGGGAGGGGGGGGGGTAGAGTGGTTGAACAGGGCAGGTAGGGTATGACCTTCCTCTCGGTAAACGTGGGAAGAGGAAAGGGATGAAGGGTCAGGTCAAGACAAAATGATCTTTAATGACGATACAGGAATAAGCTAAGCAAAGCTTTTTTTTGTTCATCCTGTCGTCATAAATAAATGAGAAACACAACTGAAGCAAACAAGATGAAAAACAAAAACTGTAAACAAAAAATCAATTTGCAATGAAAGATATGGGGGAAAATACACATATTATGTTCCGCAAGCACAATACGATAATCATGTACAAAATACTGACAAAAGGTAATCATAGTGGAAAGGGAGAGGGGAAGAAGGAGTTGGGAGGGTGAGGGAGGGTGAGGGAGGGTGAGAGTGGGTGAGGGGGGTGGGGTGGAGGGTGTGTGTGTAGAACACGGAAATGTGATGATGATAATGATGTGATTGTCGGGAAAGGAAACAGTGAATATAGAACTGAGAGGGCATAATAATATACAGACAGGGGCCACGATCGTGTGGACTTTAATTGGACGTTAAACTCGCCATCATCGATTGTGGGGACGAAGGATTTGGGAAGAAGGGAAATGAGGATAGGGAAGCGTGTGTGTGCGTGTGTGTGTGTGTGTGTGTGTGTGTGTGTGTGTGTGTGTGATATAGAGGTGTGTGTGTGTGTGTGAGAGAGAGGGAGAGAGAGAGAGAGAGAGAGAGAGAGAGAGAGAGAGAGAGAGAGAGAGAGAGAGAGAGAGAGAGAGTGAGTGTGTGTGTGTGTGTGTGTGTGTGTGTGTGTGTGTGTGTGTGTGTGTGTGTGTGTGTGTGTGTGTGGTATAGTGAGTGTGTGTGGTATAGTGAGTGTGTGTATGTATCATGTGTGTGTGGAGGAGGGGTACGTGTTGGATCAAAACACTTTATAACAAGAGAGAGAGAGAGAGAGAGAGAGAGAGAGAGAGAGAGAGAGAGAGAGAGAGAGAGAGAAAACCAAATTACAAGAGTTCAAAGTGTCGTCAGGTAGGCCTATACTCTGCAGAATGGTTCCTTGGACAGTGTGCAAAAAATGTTTTTTTTCTCCCCTCAGATTCGTCTCATGGGCAAATTTGACTGACATTTTCTTTATTTCATGAGATAATTGGGGTGGGCTTCTTACCCGCCCATCCGCTTTTTACCCCGTCTTCCCCTATTCATAAGTGATGACTCTTTGACGCGCACATACACTCATAGGTTAACACATTTAAGTGTGTGTGTGTGTGTGTGTGTGTGTGTGTGTGTGTGTGTTTGTGTGTGTGTGTGTTATGTGTAGGGGCTAATGTATATATGTAGGGCTATCTGTTTGTGTGTCTGTGGGGGGGGGGGGGGGGGGGGGGGGGGGGGGGGGGTAGGGGGGGGGGGGGGTGGGGGGGGGGGGGGGGGGGGGGGGGGGTCTATGACATTGTGCATGTAGGCCTAATTGCAGCGCGCACTCGGTTTAACCCTTTCGCCGCCAGCCATTTTTCAGCCAACATTTTCCATTAAACTTACCTGTACATGGATAGAGAAAAGATTTTTGTCTGAAATATTGGGGATTCTTCTGTGATATATTTGAAATAAGACCTATCCTTACCTCTCGAAATTAAGAACCCAAGATCATTGGATAACAGACCCTCATTTCAAGACTTTTAATGACATGGGTGTTCAATCACCGTGTGGTGCAAAAATGCGACTTTGGCGGCGAAAGGGTTAATATAGAGAAAAAAGTTCAAAAGTAAACAAACCGAGAACAGACTTATAACCACATTAACCCTTTCACCGCCAGCTATTTTTTAGCCGAAATATACCATTAAACTTAACTGAGTACAGAAGAAAAAAAATCTGCAATATTGTTAATTTCTCTGTGACATGTATAACATTAGGGATATCCTTACCTCCCGAAAATTACGAAAATAGGGTCTTCGGATAACAGGCCCTGATTTCATGCCTTTTAGTGACATGGGTGTTAAACCATTGTGGTGCATACATGTGACATTGGCGGTGAAAGGGTTAATATGTGCTGGCAAATAGTTACTAGGGATGAGGTGGGCGAAATGAGACACTCAGTGATATAGCTAATAATTATCAGTACTTAGCTAAATCTGCACCTTTGCCTACAAAGTTGTGCAGATATTTTAAACACAGTGGCTACGGGTACGGCATTGCTGCAACACTCAGACAATGTACAGGGAGTGTAACTTTTCCTAGTCGAATTTTTCGTCAACAACATGCATAATTTTCTTATTTCGTATATTTAACGCATCTTGGTAAGGAATATGGTTAGGAACATGTCAGAGTTAATATTAGTAGTTTTTGAAGACATTTGCGCACAATCATTGTGACAATGTATGCCAGGCGTTGGACATCCTGTTCAAAAGAGCAATGAATTGATGTACGGTTGTATTTTATAAGTAAATTAGGGCAAACACTGATAATAGAATCAGAATGACTGAGTAAGCTAAAATAGAAAGTCACATCTAAAGGGCCAGCCAAACGTCCACTAAAATCGCAAGACTGTACGATACGATTCGATCGCGTGGTCTCCATCGAGATCACGTGATCGAATCGTATCGTACAGTCGTGCGATTTTAGTGGACGTGTGACTGGCCCCTTAAGCAGACGTACACCGTAACACTAACATGAAACTGACACCCATCATGTTGATGGCACACGAAGAATACTAAACCTGAGTCTTACCTCAGAATATCTGACCATAAACACGTACCTTTTTCTTTTTGTTCGTGGAAAACGTAGAAACTATACTGTTGCATGCATTTCACCCAGGAATAATAGAACATGTAACCGCCAAGAGCTGCCAGGTAATCCAGAGAAATAAACACACCAAACACAATCACAAAGTTCACCAAGGAATGGTCGTCTGCCGAATCCTACTTAATCAAATTCAAATCAAATCACGTGACATTTGAGAGCAAGTGCTGCAAAATGGGTAACAACTTCCGAAAGAAGACGAAGCCTGATTTATTTTATTTCATAGAAAAGCATAGCATATCATATATAGCATAAAGTAAATGTAGTATTAATATAGGTAAAAGTAACCAAACATATAAGAAATAAAATTCAATTCTAAAAATAGATATGAAATTATTTCCTTCGAGTCCGGTGTCACGAGAAATAAGTAGCTCCCATGAAATAAGTACCCTTCGCATGCGAACTATAGCCATCCTAACCCTAACCCTATCCCTAACCCTAACCACGGAAAGAACCAAGAAATAGAGTAGGAGGGTGTAAATCTACATCTTTGCCGAAAAATCGATGTACAAAGCCATGCCACTTAGTTTCGTAAAATTCAAAATGTCGGACAAGCAAACAATTCGAATGAGGAATGGGTACTTATTTCATGAGGTAGAATATTCTCTTCACACCGGCAAAAGAAACAATGCGTGACGTGGTCACGTGACAGAAATGGTTTGAAGACATCTCGGAAGAAGGAAACTTCAATGGCTCAATTTAAGTTGCAAGTAAGATTATTGTAGGCATATTTTGTAATCGAAACACGCAGCATCTTGAACTTGAGTCCCCCCCCCCCCCCCCCCCCCCCCCCCCCCCCCCTCATGTTTATTCTACGACCTTCAATCTCAAAAGGCTGCTTCTTTCAGTTTTAGGAAAATGATCCTAAGCTGATCCTAACCGTATCCCGGGACTTTCCCGAGAATGACAGAATACTGTAAAATACAATTCAATACGAAAATTTGAGAGGAGGGGTGTGTGTGTGTGTGTGTGTGTGTGTGTGTGTGTGTGTGTGACTAATATACAAGATAGCCTTAGACCTGTCGTCGTCGTGACTAATTAGGGGAAGACGGGGTAAAAAGCGCATGGGCGGGTAAGAAGCCCACCCCAATTATCTCATGAAATAAAGAAAATTTCAGTCAAATTTGCCCATGAGACGAATGCTAGACATTAACGCTCGTCTCATGGGCAAAATGAGACTGAAATTTGCTTCATTTCATGAGATAATTGGGGTGGGCTTCTTACCCGCCCATGCGCTTTTTACCCCGTCTTCCCCTAAGTCTCTTCGGATGAGACTTTAATTTAACCCTTTGAACGCTAGCCATTCCTCAGCCAAAATTTACCATTAAACTTACCTGGGTAGAGAAAAGATTTCGTCTGGAATACTGGGGATTCCTCTGTGACGTGCATGAAATAGGGCCTATCCTTACCTCCCAAAATGAGGAACATAATGTCGCTGGATAGCAGACCCTCATTTGATGCCTTTCAGTGACATGGGTGTTAAGTCATTGTGGTGCCAAGAGGCGACAGTGGCGATGAAAGGGTTTTAAAGACACACTGACTCACCACGATTAAGTCCCTTGTTTTTTTTTCTTCTGTGTAGCTGTGACCTTTATACAAATGCCTCCAACTTCAATTATTGAGGCTGCTCTTTAACTGAAAATGATGTTTCGTTTTCAATTTGGGGGCATTTGTATGGGAGTCAAACCAGATCAAAACAAGATTTCTTACTAGCTATAAGAGGGAAAACACGTGAAACCCGTGATTTTGACACGTGATCTGGTGGGTCTGTAACCCTTTCACCGCCAATGTTGCATTTATGCACCACAATGGTTTAGCACCCATGTCACTAAAAGGCATCAAATCAGGGCCTGTTATCCGAATACCCTATTTTCTTAATTTTGGGAGGTAGGGATAGGCCTAATGTTATAGGGGAAGACGGGGTAAAAAGCGCATGGGCGGGTAAGAAGCCCACCCCAATTATCTCATGAAATGAAGCAAATTTCAGTCTCATTTTGCCCATGAGACGAGCGTTAATGTCTAGCATTCGTCTCACGGGCAAATTTGACTGAAATTTTCTTTATTTCATGAGATAATTGGGGTGGGCTTCTTACCCGCCCATGCGCTTTTTACCCCGTCTTCCCCTATAAAGCCCATTCCACTATTCGTAGTAGGAGTAGGACCCACATGGCCGAAAGGCCGAAGAGGGCGTAAAGCCTTCTTTCGTCAGTAGGAGTAGGCCTTGTTGCGCCGGTGGAATTATTTCACCGCCAAGTCGCATTTCGGCACAACACATCAAATTGGGATAGGCCTATATTATCCAAAGACCCTATTGTCTTAGTTTTGGGAAGTAAGGATAGACCTTATTTTATATATGTCACATACGAATCCCCAATACTGCAGAGAGATTTTGTTCTCTACCCAAGTAAATTTAATGGAACTTTTGGGCTGAAATATGGCTGGCGTTGAAAGGGTTCTAAAACTTGTGTCCTAAGCACCTAGCCTTATGCTTGTCCTCCCTATAGTTGTTTATTGTCGTTCCCTGGCTGAAAGACTCCAGGGACCATCCCAACAGCCAAAGCAATTGAAGACTGTGGTACAAACGCAACAGCTAAGGATGAGAACATTACGTGTGTGTGTGTGTGTGTGTGTGTGTGTGTGTGTGTGTGTGACCGTTTTTGATTACTCCGCCACGTGGGCATCCACACTCCGACTTCAGAGGATGTCCTCCCTAATAATTGTAGTGGCAAAAGCACTGGCTAAGTGAATTGACAGTTCTTTAATCTCGTCCCATGCGATTTTCAAGGACATACTTCAGAATAATGAAGCTAGACTGGCATAAATCAAAATATAGGGGAAGACGGGGTAAAAAGCGCATGGGCGGGTAAGAAGCCCACCCCAATTATCTCAAGAAATGAAGCAAATTTCAGTCTCATTTTGCCCATGAGACGAGAGTTAATGTCTAGCATTCGTCTCATGGGCAAATTTGACTGAAATTTTCTTTATTTCATGAGATAATTGGGGTGGGCTTCTTACCCGCCCATGCGCTTTTTACCCCGTCTTCCCCTATTATGAATTTATGATCCTTCTTTGCAAATATCCCAGGACAGGAAACGCTATTAGGATTTCTGAGGGTTTTTTTTCAATGTTGTTTTTTTATATTGTGCGTGTGTGGGTCCATTAATTTTATGCGCATACTTGTGTGTTTGTTAATAATTATTTGATATATCGTTTGTCGATTGAAGCCTTTTATATAGATCCAAATTTCCAAACACGTGCTTCTCCAAAGCATGTACATGCATTGATAAGCGATCGCGTGAAAGTTTACAAAGCTGTTTGTGGGTTGAATCAGAATGTCATTTCTTCCTAGACAAAGTTCGAAAATGAAGGTCATAGGTCAAAAGTCAACGTCACTGGCGCCGAAAATGCTGCCGAGCACCTGGCACGATAACGATTGAACGGAGGGACCTAGAATGCTCACATTGTGCATGCAGATAGGTACTAAAGATATCTAGACCCAAGTCCGAAAATCAAGATCATAGGTCAAAGGTCAAGGTCACTGGACCCGAAAATGCTGCCGCGGGGCTGGTGGTGTAGCGTCTTAGCGCTCTAGTTCCCAGAGAAGATGGACCAGTGCTGGAAATGTTTGTGTTTTGGGGTGGTTCTGCTGTCTGAGCGGCAAGTTATGCCATGAAATGCAAATCCTGCAAGCCGTTTTCAGTACAGTGGAACCTCCCTTACAAGACCTTCAAACATCATCCAAAATGAGGTCTTATAAGGGAGGGGTCTTAAAGGGAGGTAATTTTAATACTCACAAAGAAGAGCAATGTCTCAGAGTAGGTCTTATACGAGAGGGAGTCTTATAATGGGAGGTCTTATAAGGGAAGTTCCACTGTACTCAGTTCAGAGAGAGAGAGAGAGAGAGAGAGAGAGAGAGACAGACAGAGAGAGACAGAGAGAGAGAGAGAGAGAGAGGGGGAGAGAGAGAGAGAGAGAGAGAGAGAGAGAGAGAGAGAGAGAGAGAGAGAGAGAGAGAGAGAGAGAGAGAGAGAGAGAGAGCGAGATCAGCACTTTACGTTAACAAAAAAGCAAGGCAGAGTGAGAAAGACAGACAAAGGGAATAGAGACATGGAAAGAGAAGAGGAAGACGAGAAATGGCTGTGTGATGGTGTGTGTGTGTGTGTGTGTGTGTGAGAGAGAGGGGTGCACTTTACATACAAAAAAAGAGACAGAAAGTGAGAGAGATGCAGACAAAGAGAAACAGGGAAAGAAAAGAGAAAGACAGACTGAGAGAGAGAGAGAAAATGTGTGATGGTGTGTGTGAAAGAGAGAGAGAGAGAGAGAGAGAGAGAGAGAGAGAGAGAGAGAGAGAGAGTTTCTTTTGACCACATTCTGTGTTCACCTCAGTACATACAGCGCACACACACACACATGTTCTCATGCAAACACACGCTTAATTCTGTTACAATCAAAATGTTCAAATGTCTATGAACACCCCGTCATCATCTTCAATTAATTTATTCACCAATAAATTACACAATCCAAACTGACTACAAAACATTGAAGAACGCACAAAGTTCATGTTCTGTGGCCTTTCCACGAAGCACCACCACAAGCAAGCATTGCAGAGAAGGAATAAATTAATAAATACTCAGGCATCATCATAATCATCAATTCATTTTCACCCTCATTTTGACTGAAGCACACTGAAACATGCATACTGATAAATTACTTTTTGTCGTCTGCAGTGAAACTGGTTTTTGTTTGTTTGTTTGTTTGTAAAATATGGTTACAAAACAACAATCTCTGTGCAATCTTTATATTCAAAGATATATTATTTTTCTCTCTCTGTTGCAAATAAAATAACAACTTTGATTTGATCTCCCAGGCGCTAGGCCTCTTCACCTCATATCTCCCTCATCTATGATATCTTAAGTCTTAAAATTGTTGGAAACAGATCACCTTTAGCTGAAAATCTATAATAAGAACAGAAATCCAGAACTCGAGTCTAAGCAGAAGAGAACATTGAATGCCTTTACAACAAAACTGTTTGCTATCTTTCCACCAAGCCCAAATTTTCCTAGCGTCTGAAATTGACACCAGAATCATACACCTAAGAAGTACATAAAACCATACTATTTGAATACTTATGTAGCAACAGTTCGATTTAAAGTTCCTCTCATTTTAGAAGTAAATAATGAAGGAGAAAAAACCACACATAAAAAGTATAGAGTAGTGCAATCTATGAAATTAATTTGAATTATTTTGAAGTGGCACATGTATGCTAATGAAGCATGTTTGATAAAGATCTATCAAGCAATGAAAGACAACAGCCACCTCGAGTGGATGTAAAGTAGGTGGCTATAAATGGCGGACAATTGACCAGACGTGGGGGACAATTGACCAGACAATGAGCAATGCGGTATGCCATGCAATGAGCATAAGGAAGAGTTAGGACAATGGTATTTTTTCTATCTTGCATCACCTCTTTTGACATATTGATTTGGGCCAAGATAATGTAGCTTCAGGAAAAGAACTGCAGGCAAATAGAGAATAGATATAACTTTAGTCAAAAAGGGCAAACTATGATCGAAGCAATTGTGACTTTTTTTATATTGGTCGGTGGTTCGACGGTGGGACAGTGTGGACCTAAGCAATTAATATAATATGTACTTGCAAGTTTGCAGAACAAAATCAATGATAACTGCAACTCGTTAGAATATTAATTAAGAAAAACAAACAAACACACACACTATTGGTAATGCAGTTAGGCAGCGGGAACTGACTTTCAACAAAATTATATGCATTCATCCGCATTATCAAAACTCGATTCACAACATTTGTACACAATTATAAATAGTTCCAGACACTGTTAACATGGCAAGATCAGGCATTAAACAGGCGATTCGTTAGCCTCATCCAAAAGGAGCATTTATCAAAACAAATATCAATTTTCTATGCATTTTAACCCCAATGCCATTCTACTGGATCGCATGGTCAATAAACAATCTTTACATAATAATACAAAAATCACAGATGGTGGAAGTTACAGTATTTTTCAAGTAATGCTTTTCGTTTACATTAATTTCTTACTCTGTGAACACCTATTGTTGCCACAATCCCCTTCTTCTCACCCCCACAAGGTAAAATGTACATTCAAAATAAATGTTACCGACACATTGAGAAATGTGTGGTACAAATAACATCAAACTGAGCAGACATTTTGAAGTTGATATGTTTGAAGCTGATTGGAATTATAACTAACAAATATTTTATAATTACTTTCCACATTTCGGTGCGTGTAAGCAAGTCTGTGTCACTTGACTTGTTTATGTTTTCAAGTCAAGTCAAAGTTATCTTTATTGCGGGCTAAAGAATAAGCTAAGGCTTTTTTTTCATCCAGCCCTCGAGTATGTATGTACATGTGTGTGATTCACATGCTGGAAAGCATAATTAAATAAAACGTGAGATTCTTTTGAGACCGAGAAACTGTACATGTTTTATACAATCAAATAGAGAAGAAGGCCCAAACATTCATTTCATTTCCATCCATCAAAGAGAAACCATCCTCCATCAGCTTTATTAAGAAAGACCCCCCTTCCCTGAACCAGTCTTCAATTGGATCTAACGAGGTATGCATGTTCTGGTCTGTTCTTTCACTCGGTTCTCAAACAAAATCATCTCTTACAGACAGACATTCACTGAGTTCAAATGCAAACATTCCAAACTGATGCTGTACAGCCAAGGTAAAAACCAGGGGGAGGGAATGGGGTGGGGGTGGTGAAAGAAATATGATCCGTCTTTTGAGTGTCAGTCTTTGCAAAAGGAGCAAACAACCTTCTGTCCACCAAATGTCTCAAAGAGCTGCAGGCCACCAGCTTTCTCAGAATCCACAACTTTCTTAAGACCAAGTCCTGTTACAAAGCAAATGCAAGCCTTCGCCTTAGGCCTTCTATCACTATCGGTCAGCAAAAAACCCCTCTCTGGTAGCGTTTCTAACTTAACCACCCAACCACCCGCAAAAAGGTGGAACAAGTTCAAACCAGTGCCAGTCTCAGGGAATCAGCATAATTGAATAGACTTTCTGTTCGTGGTAACTGTAGTTACATAGTAGGCAAGTCCATTCTTCAGAGGATTCTTTTCCCTCGTCTTCTTCTTCTTCTTCGCCTGTCCATATTGTGCATCAGGTCTTTCAGCAAAGCGGAGACGTTGGAGGTGTCCATTCTTCAGAGGATTCTTTTCCCTCCAGTCTTCTTCTTCTTCACCTGTCCATATTGTGCATCAGGTCTTTCAGCAAAGCGGGGACGTTGGAGGTGTCCATTCTTCAGAGGATTCTTTTCCCTCCAGTCTTCTTCTTCTTCACCTGTCCATATTGTGCATCAGGTCTTTCAGCAAAGCGGGGACGTTGGAGGTGTCCATTCTTCAGAGGATTCTTTTCCCTCCAGTCTTCTTCTTCTTCACCTGTCCATATTGTGCATCAGGTCTTTCAGCAAAGCGGGGACGGAGGAGGTATAGTGGTTAGAACCTGAAGAGGAAGAGGATGAGGACGAGGACGGTGACGATGACGATGAGTTCTTGTCGATGTGGCGGCAGAAGAAGCGTTCCACCATGTTGGCGCTGATGCCGTACAGCGAGGGCAGGCACATGAGCAGGCGGGAGTAGTGCATGACGTCACGGGGCCGCGTGGTCTGCACGTGCTGCTGCAGGGACTTTTGGATGTGGGAGTTGAAGCGCTCCACCTTGCCGGCTTCGCTCACCCCTGTGGCGTTACCTGCACAGCACAGAGAGAAAACAAACACGGGGCGTTGAGTACCACAATTGAAAATAGAACAGGGCACGAGAGAGAGAGAGAGAGAGAGAGAGAGAGAGAGAGAGAGAGAGAGAGAGAGAGAGAGAGAGAGAGAGAGAGAGAGAGAGAGAGAGAGAGAGAGAGAGAGAGAGCAAACTTTTTCACATGAGCGTTAAAACCTTTTTCTGTTTTTAGGCTGGACCTTGACTGAAAAAGGAAACAGCAAACTTCCCTTGACGAAAATAGGGCGACAACAAACACAAGTTCTGTCAACAGCCCGACTCCCTGGTCCCCAAACAAAGCGTCTTAAAATAGGGAATAGCCACACATTTGCATTGGACATTTTCAAGGTTGTCAGAATGAGCGAGAAAGACAGAAGGGGCCCCAGTGGGGTGGGGATGGGGGGTGAGAGGAGGGACAAAAGAGCGAGCAAAGAGAGCACAAGATGAGCCGAGGAAAAGAAAAGAAAGACTATTAAAGATCTTTAGAGTTGACAAGATGAGGGTTATGAAGTGGTTTTCCTGGACAGCTTCATACCATTAAAACTAAAACAAAGGAGGATCGCTTAGAATTGAACAGCCTCCCACGCATACTAAGTAACACCTGCACTGTCAACAGCATTTTTGTGTGAGGGTAGAACATTAGAAAGATTCAGTACAGCATGGTTAATTTAACAGCTCCCATTCCCCACCCTGCGCAATACCTTTTCCAATCCTCGGTTTAACGACCAATCATTACAACTCAACTTTCGGCTAATAATCTAATGACTTGATCAATCCTTGCTTTTTATTTAACCAAGGGCGAAGCAAAAGCTGGTTAACTTAATCTTTTATTTCTTGTCACTGTTGCCCTCAAGGTACATGATACAGGGCGGGACAAGTGATTCCTATGTGTGTGTGTGTGTGTTCTACCGGGGTTCCCGGGCGCTGCATAGGTTTCGGGTTAAGGGGCAATGTTGTTTTGGGGTCCAGGGGGCAAAGCCCCCGGAAATATTTGCAATTTAGTGATTATTAACGCAAAAATCAAGCCATTTTCTTACTTTTCACGCTTGTATGTAAGGTACATGCTTGGGGCAGAGGGTGATGATAGTGTGTGTGTGAGAGAAATAGAGAGGGAGGAAGAGAGAGAGGCCAGTATCCTATTATACTTGGGGAGACTTGTTACAATGAAAGGATTGCTTGGGGGGGGGGGGGGGGGGGATGGGGGGGGGGGGGGGGGGGGGGGGGTAGGGGGTAGGGGGGAGAGAAAAGTAAAGGGTTCAGGGGAGAGTGCAAAAGACAAGGTAGAATAAAGAGAAGAGGAGAGAGTTCACACAACCTGGTTAGTTGTTAAAGTGGAAAGAAAAAGAAAGGAAACAGAAAAAAACGAAGGAGGGGAAAGCAGTTGACAAAGAGCCAGTCAACTGAGCACCATCCTCACCATCAATTTGGTAGTTAGTGCTCCGCATTATACTATAGCAACAAGGGCCTTCCAGTGTGGCTCATAGAAAAAGAGAAGGGGGTCGGGAAGGGATGGGGGTGGGGGTAGGGCCGAGACAGGTCATTGACCCCGTACCAAGTGGCTCCGTGTGAATGTCCTATCAGTCTGAGCCCCGCCCCCCCCCCCCTCCCCACTTTTACAAATCTTGTCCCTTTCCCTCCCTATTTATACCCCCCCTCCCCTCGATTCTTCAACAGTCGCCAGGGCTTTCAAATGACAATCCATATCTTAGCTCTGTCAATTTGGCCTAGCCTTCCTTTCAAATTTAACAATCGATCTACACAATGTTTTTTTTGTTTTTTTGTTACAGCAAACTTTGTAATCATCGTTTCACTTTTTTTTTAAATTCCATTCGTTGGGTTTTGCATTTCATTCTTAATATTAACGCCGTTAACTTTGAACAGTTGTCAATTTTGATAAAAATCATAAGACAAAAACGTGTTGCTTGCTTAGTTTTAAAAACCCATCTTTTTTAACTTCTCGGAACACAGATTTTATAAACTGGCAAGCGCGGAGAGAGAACAGCCAAGGACAACCCTAATAAGGCAATCATGTAAATTAACAGTGCTCCCTCTTTCCCAGGGACAGGGAGAGGAGTGGGGAGGGGAGGGGGGGGGGGGGGGGGCAAAACAAGGAACAAGGAAGCACAACAGCTCGATATGTGGCAAACGTGTGCATCATCGCATTCATGATCCTACTTGACATTGAGACTCAGGGACGCTCCTACTAGTCCTTCCCGCAGCCTAGCCTTGCTTTGTTGACAAGCGCAGCAGCAGTACTTCGCTCAGCTGAGGAAGAAGACCCGTGATCGATCACATGTGCGCATGCAGCCAACTATCAGTCAAACAGCAGGGGGGGGGGAGTAAAGGACTGATGATGAGCAGGCTAGCCACTTGATCTGACGCCTAGGCCAGCTGTTCGCTTTGTGTCGTGCGTGTGCGCGTGTGTGTGTGTGTGTGTGTGTGAGAGAGAGAGAGAGAGAGAGAGAGAGAGAGAGAGAGAGAGAGAGAGAGAGAGAGAGGAATGAATGGATAGGTGTGCGTTAGTGTGTGTATGTGTGTGTCTGTGCGTCTTATGTGAGTAGCATAATATACATCGCCACGGGTAAAATCAAACGATCCCTGACCTTGATTTACACTACGCTTCGCCCCTTTCTACCTACCCTCCTCTCCCACCCCTCAATCTATTATTATCTGTAGCCACCGACCTTCCTCCACACCCCCGTTTTTCTGCTCCATTCCAAATGACCGCTCGCTCACTGCTTGACCACTTGTGTGTCCTACCGTTGCCGACCTTTCACCCTTTGCCCTCTGGAGCTCCGGCCACGGGCTACCCCCCCTCCCCCACTTTTTGGCTAGCAGCAGGCCAGGCATGGTATGGGTCCCGAGAGGTGGAGGGAGAAACCGGTGATAAAGTGGGGGTGTGGAGGGGTGATTAGGGGGAAAAGGAGGGGAGGGGGGCATTGAAGGTCATCTCAGAGAGAGAGAGAGAGAGAGAGAGAGAGAGAGAGGGATTGGTCTAAAGTAACTGTGAACCTATACATTGAAGATCCCTCAAACAACCTATCCTTATTCTTCTCAAACTCAACGGTCATAGCTATAAATACAAGAATGATAACATACAATATTGGGTTTTTTAAAAGGCGACCACAAGCAAAACATAAACTAGGCTTTCATCAATTATAATTCACACACACACACACACACACATTGCAACACTGACATCAAACATTCAAAAAAGAAAAAAAGTATATATAAAATAAACCTCCCTCCTCCACCACATACTTCTGCCCAAGGATAAAACAAGGCTCCCTGTACTCACCAGAATTGAAGAGCACCAGCATGCGCAGGTAGTGGTACTCCTCAGCCTCCACGCCCATGTGCTGGCACTTGCGGATGAAGGTCTGCACGGCCTCCACAGACTTCACGGTGGGCTCGTCCGGGGAAGGCAGCCCCCCGTCCACAGACGCCGCCTCCGCCTCGGACTCCCTCCTGAGGGGCGTCACCGCGAACTGAAAGTTGCTCTCGGCCATGAACAGCAGCAGCAGGCGGCTCCAGGAGTTGAGCAGCAGGGTGAACCGGTCGCCGGGGTTCAGCTCCTCCCTGAAGCACTGGACGGAGTGGGCGAACTGGACCAGCTTGACCATCCAGTCGGACACGCGTGCCGACACGGGGTACATGTTCTTTTTGGCCAGAGTCACGCGGGTGGAGCCGCACAGGTGGCGGGCGGGGAACCCCGACTCGGAACTGCAGGGGGAGTCGCAGCCCCTGTCGCTGGACGAAGATGTAGCGAGGGAGGGGGAGGGGGTGTGGAAGGGTGAAGAGGAGGATGAGGATGAGGACGAGTGCTGGGGGGACTTGCCCACCTGGAGGAGGTTGCGCAGCAGGGAGAACTCACTGCTGTGCCCGTGATTGTCCTCAGCGGGGGAAGGAGGGAAAGTGTGGTGGAAGGAGGATGGGGAGGAGGCGTCGGAGGAGGTGGAGGAAGGACGCTTGAAGGACAGGTCCATGGGCTCCGTCTGCATGTCCTCGGGGGGTGGGGACAGCACGGTGGTGGTCATGCGGCCCATGGAGGCTGGGGAACAAGAGGCCTCCACCTCCACAAACGGACATTTCCTTTTCCCCAGGGGGCTGGGCTGCTGGTGATGATGACGCACTGAAGGAGGGGAGCTTGGAGATGACGACGACGACGTTGACGTTGACAGGAAGTGGGAATAGGCCTCGGGAACCTCCCCTCTCAGCACAGACTTGAGCGTGGCGCCTTCCGTCCTCAGGCTTTCGTGGTTGCTCCTGGACCAGCCGGGGCGCTCCGGGGTCGGGGTGCGGGAAGGAGGGTGCGGCGGGGAGAGCGGGGAGGGGCTGGCCTGGAAGGAGTAGCAGGTGTAGGGCTGGGAGGGGTTGGAGAACATGGGCGGGGACAGGGAAGGGCAGCTGGGGGAGGGGAACACCATGGCGGCAGGCTGGGCTCCAAACACGGGCTGGTTGCGGTACAGCACCTCCATCCACAGTGGGCTCCCTTCAGGGGTCCTGCAAACAACAGCACGCACATGGTAAACCATTGTCGGGCATTGGTAAGTTCGCAACAATAGCCAGATTTCTACCCCCTTCATGTTCATGGCTTTCAATTTCAAAGGGTCGTTCTTTCCACAACTAAACCAACCACAACCTGGTAAGTGTTAAAAATTTAAACTAAGAATTCATATAGCAACACAGGGAACTGCAACAACAAAAACAAATTGCGACACATTGACCAAATTTCTGAAAGTGCAAAATAACAAAGGTGTGTGTGTGTGTGTGTGTGTGTGTGTGTGTTAATGATGGACATGCATGCCATGGTACACAAAGTGTAACATTATGTCAATAGCATACTAAGAATCCTTAAACGTCCTCGAAAAAATACACTTGACGAGCCAATAGATAAGAGCCCACAACTGTATGAAGAGGACAAAAGCACACCTTATTAGTCAATAAAAGTTATATTATTAAATGGCATGCTATTGTCGTATTGACCGTACGAGACTGCTTTGACTAAGATTAAAAAAAAGAGCAAGTGCAGTTCTGAGAGTTTCGTTTTAATGATGAATTCCTTGGCAAAATACGTAACTAATTCCAAGTAACACGCGAAATTTAAAAAAATTACCGAGGGAAAAAAAGAGCTAAATATTGTAAACAGTAAAAAATAAAAACCAGTCAAGACTAGTAAAAAAAAAGAAGAAGAAATGACTTTTACGTACCTCCAATAAACAAGCAAAGGAGTTTTCTTTTGTAATACCGATAAGATCCAAGCACTTTTCAATAATTATCCCAGCAAGAGGATCGATCAACAATGATGACAGTAGATCGACTTGATCACAATTGGTTATAAATACAAAAACAAAGTTGAAAACTATTCCACAGGGCTTGCTTCTAAGTAAAATACGTCCGCTCTCGCCAAAGCTCCGGGTGTGAATGAAGCCGACGACCGCCCTGCGAAGCTATTTTGCGTCAGCTAGCCTATCCCCGCACGCGGCACGAGGCGATAAAAATAACCTTGACTAGAGAGTGCAAAGACCTCACCTCGATTCTCGCTTCGGTCATCTCCGCCAGCGCTCGGGAGCTTCGTTTTCAGAGAGAGAGAGAGAGAGAGAGAGAGGCTCGCGATTGGCTGCCAAGTCAGGCGCTTGACCTCGCTCGCTTTTAGTGCACTTCGCTTGCGTCAAAAGACATCGAATCGAGCCGCTCGATTCGTTGGAGAGGTTGTTTGACCGACCTACTTCTTTTTTTTGGTCCCCCCCCCTCTCTCTTTCCACCTCTCTCTCATTTTTCATAAGCTCCACCTACAGTACTCTTGCAACGCTGGCTTTTTTTGTGTGTGCCTGTGTGGTTGGTGGGCTGTTTAGAGAGCTAGTAGTGCTAGTAGTCTTTGTTGCTAACAGTACTAGGTAATGTTGCGCTACTCCCCCTAACCTATTTTATTTCTCTTTCTCGTCTAATGTAGTGGGGCGGGGGTTTAGAATGTGGTAAACAAGCGCCCCATTTCGTGGGTCACGGGGGCAAACCACTCTCACCTCTGATGCCCCACAGTAGCTTTAAGAGTAGGTCATCATTTTTGAGTGTCGTTAACCTGGTTTCACACACCTGGCTCATCACATAAATTATTCATCACTTACAATTATGCCCAAGCTCCCTCCCTTCCCACGCTCTCTTATTGGTAGCTAATTAGCAACTGAATACGAACAAAAAGAAGCCAACAAAACGACCTCAAGGTACCAAAATAATGCAAACATTTTAAAGTAATCAACCACCATAAAACCAGTCCAT
>CM065698.1:24388856-24391356 GCA_017654935.2 Phymorhynchus buccinoides
ACCATATGCAAAGTACCTCGGGTTTGGCAAACTCGCGAGCTGGGTGTCCTTGAACTAGAACGCCAAGGGCTTGGCAGAAGCTCGCTTCACGAAATCGAGCCTTTACCGTTAATAAACGGGTTTTCTACGAAAGTAAACACTTTGTATCTAAATATTGCGATACAAAAATATTGGTGCTTAATAATGAGTCATTCGGTAAAAACTACCCGTTTTCCGGCTAGAACCGAGGAACTGGGTCAAGCTGTACTGATAGGTCGATGGGCGGAGCTTAACTGGCTTTGACGACCTTGGACCGACAAACAAAGACACGTGTGAGTTTGACCCAGTTTTGAACAGTGGGGAAAACATCAGCTTTGTCACGTTCACGTTGGTGTTGTTGGTGTCGTCAGCTTACAACACGGCTTTTTAGATTGTTTGGCAGAAATATTGGAAATGAACGTACTATGATAATTATGTTTGAATGTATTTCTTTAAAAATTAAGCTCTTATAACTAAAAAGCTGAGAAAAGAGCAAAGTTCTCAGGTAAGTTAGTCTACCATCGGCAGTCAGTTTATCTGTCGATGACTGAACTCATAAACGGCTGACAAATGCGAGGACAAGTGTTTTGCGGACAATGACCCAACCAACATTATTTTCCACAAAGTCTTGTCCTCCATTCACCACCCCACCCTCATTCTCTCTTCATGACTATGGATCTAAACTGCGCGCGCGGCCTTTCTACTGCGCGTGAGATCTTCCGCGTGCGTCAGTCTGCTCAGTCAGCTTGGCGACTGAAGCGAAAAATGTTTGGCTGTACGGTACCGCTGAGCAATCGTGGATCCACGACCGTTTTCGCCCTTTCCAGAAAGACTTTACTTCTTTAGCTTTGTAAACGGGGGCGGGTTTTGGAATTTGACGCAAATATTATGTGACTTGACTGGCATTTTGTTGTTGCTCTGACTGTAAAGGGAAGTCCTTTGTTGGGTTGTTTGTGTAGCCTATTTCGTTCCTTGGAAAATTTATACTGGCCTATAACATTTTTTTCGCATTTCTTCTTCTTGTTTTTCACACACAGACACACAGAGACACAGAGACACGCACACAGACACAGAGACACACACACAGACACAGATATACACACACAGACACACACACGCACAAACGCACGCACACACATGCACGCACGCACGCACGCACACGCACGCACACACACACGCGCACGCACACACACACACACACACACACACACACACACACACACACACACACACACACACACACACACACACACACACACACACACACACAGAGAGAGAGAGAGAGAGATGGGGATACAATATAGAGATGGGGGGCACACAGTAGGACAAGGAAGTAGGCCCCAGAGTCTTTCGGATGAGACGATAAACCGAGGTCCCGTGTGCCCATGTACTTAGCATACCCAGTGGCAACGAAAAAGTTGTCATTTTGGTCAACATTTACCACCCCCCCCTTTCCTTCCTCATCAGTCACACAAAAATCGCATGCAAAAAAAATACAACAAAAATTGGGTGGTGCGCCTCTGGCTGCGACGCGCTCTCCAGGTGGGAGCAACCCGAATTCCACAGAGACGTCTCTGTGACCATAAAGTACCTAGTACCTAATACCTAACACACACACACACACACACACACACACACACACACACACACACACACACACACACACACACACACACACGTGCACACGTGCGCACACGCACGCAAGCAGAGTAGTGTGTGTGTGTGTGTGTGTGTGTGTGTGTGTGTGTGTGTGTGTGTGTGTGTGTGTGTGTGTGTGTGTGTGTGTGTATGAGCCCATTTTTGCTCCGTTCCGTTTGTGCCCCGTCCCGTTCTTGTCTCTATGTGTCTCCAGCTCTATGCTACCCATCTCTATATGCCCTTCTCTATGTGTCCCTGTCCCTATATGTGCCCATATCTGTGTGCTCCCCGTCTCTATGTGTCCCCATCTCTATATGCCCTTCTCCCCATCTCTATGTGTCCCCATCTCTATATGCCCTTCTCCCCTTCTCTATGTGACCCTGTCCCTATATGTGCCCATCTCCGTGTGCTCCCCGTCTCTATGTGTCCCCATCTCTATATGCCCTTCTCTATGTGTCCCTGTCCCTATATGTGCCCATATCTGTGTGCTCCCCGTCTCTATGTGTCCCCATCTCTATATGCCCTTCTCCCCATCTCTATGTGTCCCCATCTCTATATGCCCCTTCTCCCCTTCTCTATGTGACCCTGTCCCTATATGTGCCCATCTCCGTGTGCTCCCCGTCTCTATGTGTCCCCATCTCTATATGCCCTTCTCTATGTGTCCCTGTCCCTATATGTGCCCATATCTGTGTGCTCCCCGTCTCTATGTGTCCCTGTCCCTATATGTGCCCATATCTGTGTGCTCCCCGTCTCTATGTGTCCCCATCTCTATATGCCCTTCTCTATGTGTCCCTGTCCCTATATGTGCCCATCTCCGTGTGCTCCCCGTCTCTATGTGTCCCCA
>CM065698.1:24398856-24403856 GCA_017654935.2 Phymorhynchus buccinoides
CTTCTGTCTGTCCCAAGGATATCTTTCGAACGGGTTGACAGAATCACGTCAAATTGTGTGTGCTGGTGTGTCACCATGAGAGGAAGGCATCCGCGTAAACCATATTGCCGTCGTGACCTTGACCTTGGCGTACGACCTTGAAAACCGAAAATCTTTCAGGGGCCATAACTCCCACACCGTTAGTGTTAGAGTCTTCAAATTTGGCATGAAGGTACTTTGGCTTATGCCCGTTCTGATGGTGGCATACCGATCAAGGTCAAGGTCACGGTCCGGGCGATCCGTAGGCCTTGAAAGTGGTAGGGGTCTACACATTGGGTTTTAAGCCATATTTTCCACATTGGTACTTGACAGAAGCGCTTCAGATTGTGTGTGGTACTGTATACCCTAGAGAAGAAAACATCCGAGCATAAATTATCACCATGCTGAACTTGACCTTGAAGTGTGACCTTGAAAACCGAAATTTCCTTCTTTGCGCTATATGTTTCTTCTTCAAGCTGTATCTCGTGAACTAGAAGACAGAATCCCTTCCCATTTTGTGTCAGGATGTGACACTCTACGGGGTGTCGCAAGTGCGTGGCATTGCTGGTGACGGACATGTCTGCCGCTCGGCGACGCCCTTGTTGTGTTTTGTTGTTGTGTTGCTATAAGCTATTTTCTGACCAGTTTATTATTTAAAGGCAATTGCATTAGGCCCCCTCCAAAAAAAAAGTTGTGGTTAAGCTATCCCTACCTACCCTATTTTTTTCGGCCGACCCTATGATTTTTGTGTGGCCTTGTCAAAAAAAAAGAAAGAAAGAGAGAGATAGCAATACGCTCATATTTCTGAAGATATGAGGGTAATCAGCACTTTCATAGTTTCAAAGCATCTTACACGCTCGTGGATGTTTTCCGGGACATTCATCCGGATGTAGGAAAGGAAAACATGATCACATGTCGAGGTGGTTCAGCTATCTTAGCTGAACCTTTCGAACTAGAGTTTTCAACACCACTCAGCGGCGATCTCAAAGAGCTGGGAGTGAAGAACTTACAATTTTGTTGAGAAAGAGAAAGTTTTATTTCTTTGGGTTGTTTACTTTAAATCACTTGATTTTCATGACACAAACCCTGTAGGCCTATATGTATCCCCCCCCCCCCCCCCAAGAGAGTAAGAGTGAGTGAGATAGTGAGAGAGTGAGATCTTGTGTTTTGTCAAATTTGACCTTAATTTTTTTTTTTTTAAATAAATAAAAAGTTAGGTCCTACCTACCTACCCTATTTTTTGGGGCCATGTTACCTTAACCAGAACTATATTTTTTGGGGCTTTATATTGTTGTTTGGTGATCCTGATCCGATAATATGTGTAGCATGCGCGACAAGAAGCGCCGTTCATTAGAGCTATAGGGCGTATAGGCTCAGGTAAATAAAACAAACAACTGTTACACATCCACCTCTGACAATATAAAAGGAAACCGCCTAGACATACAACAAACAAACAACTACACGACAAGTGTAAAGTGACGTTATTTTCATTCACAAGAGACAAAACAAAACTACTGTTTTGCAAACTACGCCTAGAGATAGGAAAGCTTTGTGAAAGTGACACAGAAAGCTTTGTGAAAGTGACACAGCAGCAGCTGATGGTAAGTAATATGTATGCTTACATAATAGTTGTTATGTGTATCATGTAGGCCTATTGGCCACTGCAACGACCAACTTTTTGCAAGAGTGAATGCCCTTGGTGGGTTGGGGAAGATGCTTGAGTACTGACCAAACAAGGGCCTAACTCTCGTCAATAACCCTATTTGAGGCCACTGAATGACTGCCTTTTGCAAGAGTGAATGCCCTTTTGGATACTGACCAACAAGGGCTTGACTCTTGCCGTCAAGGGCGTTAATAACCCTAGTTGTAGTGGCCAATGGTCGACTTATGGCGATTATTTGCCCGCCAGGGGGCAGTCAATCCACTAGGGGCAGGCTTATCACGCGATTTTCTTAGTTGGGCGTAGAGAGAGAGAGAGAGAGAGAGAGAGAGAGAGAGAGAGAGAGAGAGAGAGAGAGAGAGAGAGAGAGGGTGAGACTCCTCCCTCTCTCTCTTTCTTTACCCCCAACTAAGAATATAGAGAGGATTAGCCCCACTCGAGCGTTATGCCCCCTGGTGGTCAAAACCCCCCGCTAAGTCGCTCATAGAAGTCAAATGCAAGGCACACAATATAACCATCAACCCTTCCCTCTCTTCCCCCAACAGAGATCTACAGGCCTGCAACGTTTGATTAAGGGTGCGTACACATACATGCGGAGATTCCGTGCGCCGGGAAACCCGTGCGCAATCCGTAAATAAGTAAAATAAAGAAGGGAAAAGATTTGGGCACGTGTCCGTATTTCCACTAATCCGTAACTTTTTACCCTTATTCCTTTTGCTTATGTACGGATTGCGCATGGGATTTCCGCATGAACTGTGTACGAGGCCTTAGGCTTAGGTTTCATAATTTATACTATATTATACGCATACTCGAACATATCGATTTGTATCCTTATTTCAAAACATTTTTCAAAACAAATTCCATATAAAGAAATCTATTATTACGTTGTTCCTACAGACTGCATGACTTGTCTTCAAAATCATGTTTTAAATGGTCATAACAGCTTAACCCTTTCAGCACCAGCCATATTTCAGCCAAAACAATACCATTAAACTTAACTGGGTAGAAAAGTACCTGCAATATTGCAAATTCCTCTGTGACATGTATAGCATTAGGCCCATCGGATCCTTACCTCCCAAAATTAAGAAAATCGAGTCTTCGGATAACAGGCCCTGATTTGATGCCTTTTAGTGACATGGGTGTTAAATCATTGTGGTGCTAAAATGCGACTTTGGCGGTGAAAGGGTTAAACAGGCTGACGATGAATAAATTATTTTTGTGTCAACCAATCAGCGGCTGTTTTTTAAACTCACTTTCTGCACACCTGGGCAGGACCTTGTCGTTAAAGACCCACTGACCCACCACGATTAAGTCCCTTGTTTTGTTTTTTTCCTGGGTAGCTGTGGCCCACATACAGATGCCCCCAACTTCCAATTGAGGCTGAATTTGAATTTGAATTTGATGTTTATAGCCCCGTCGACTGCTATGGCCATTTCAGGGCTGTCACCACGTTCAAATTGAGGCTGCTCTTAAAAATGACGTATCGTTTTTAATTTTGAGGGCATGTGTATGGGAGTCAAACCTGGTCAAAACAAGATTTCTTACCAGCTATAAGAGGGAAAACACGTGAAACCGTGATTTTGACACGTGATCTGGTGGGTCTTTAAGGAAGCGAAACCCCAATTTGTTTGCAAGTTTCTATTATGCGCGTGTGTTCGTTTGTTTGTTTGTTTTGCCAAAGCTACACATAGTCCTAAGTACATACGTATGTAAATATTGAGGTACCTAGCCGTATATATGTTCAATAATTGTAAATAATGAAAATCGTGCTCTTTAGAAATTGAACTAAAGGGTGAATACTCTCTTTCTAATTAACTCCCCTCCACCAAAGTTGATTACGATACCAATTACCTAGCAGTGCGTGGGTCAGAACCAAAGTGAGATAAACAAAGCATCATTCTCAAAAAAGAATGTGCCAAGTTCATCAACTTTGGTGGAGGGGGAGTTAATTAGAAAGAGAGTATTCACCCTTTGTTCAATTTCGTTATCTCCTCTCTTGGCCTCACTGTTTCATTCTTTCGTGCTATATTTAGAACTGCAGAGGAATGTCGACGCTGCTGGAAGATCACGCCTTACCCGATGGGTCCCTGCACCGACAAGTTTGGGACATTCTGAAGGGGTGCTGGCAGACCGACTTCAAGAAACGCCTGATCGATGTGCTAGAGGACCTGGACACCGGGCTGCGGGAATCCTATCACATTTCCAATGTCAAAAACCTGGAGGACCGTCTGAGATTATACCCCGAGGTAGTTAAAGACCCCCCCCCCCCCCCCCCCCACGTTACGTGTCACATTCCCTCTTATGCTAGGAACATTTCTTAAGATTTCTTACCAGCTATTTTAAGAAGGAAAACATGTGAAAACCGTGATTTTGACACATGACGTGGTGGGTCTTTTTAGACCCACTGACCCACCACGATTAAGTCCATTGTTTTTTTTATCTGGGTAGCTGCGACCCACATACAAATTCCCCCAACTTCAAATTGAGGCTGCTCTTTAACCCTTACACTGCCCCGTCACGGATATTTCCGTCAACTTCCGGTAAACTATAAACTGCCCCGTCACGGAAATATCCGTCATAGGGTTATTCTAAGAGTTTCCCTTTTCCTATCCATACGCTTTACGCAGTATGTTTGAATGCATGTGAGAGTGTTCTCAAAGGATAGTATATTCAATCCCCGTTCAGAAAAGCATAGGTTATATGCACTTTTACTCAGAAAGTTTTGCGATAGTCTCGGCAACCTAAAACGGCTTGGCAAATAGTTGCACCGGAACCGGAACCGGGCTCGGCAGTGAATGGGTTAAAATGAGGTTTCGTTTTTAAATTGGGGGCATTTGTATCGGAGTCAAAACAAGATTTCCTACCAGCTATAAGAGGGAAAACCCGTGAAACCCGTGACTTTGACACGTGATCTGGTGGGTCTTTAACGTGATTGACCAGTGGAGTTGAAGATTACGTTGAAGATTAGAATGAATTGCGTGGTTTTATGTCCTGTATCAGGGACTGTGGGTAAGGGTGTGGATAATGGGTAAGGGTATCGGTTGTTAGAGAGAGTTGACTGTACTTGAGAGAGAGAGATATAGGGAGAGGAGAGAGAGAGTGAGAGTGAGAGAGGAGAGAGAGAGAGAGAGAGAGAGAGAGAGAGAGAGAGAGAGAGAGAGAGAGAGAGAGAGAGAGAGAGAGAGAGTTGTGTTAGCCGGATTCGTGTTGGTACAAATTTCTATACACCTCAAGTATTTCCCTGCTTTCGTTTTTCGTATCAGTTCTCAGCTGCCCCCCCCCCCCCCCCCCTCCCCTCCCCTCCTTAACACCGGCTACAAAT
>CM065698.1:24411356-24428856 GCA_017654935.2 Phymorhynchus buccinoides
TTGAACAAGTCAAAATCTACGTTTGAATGCCCCTTCTCTCACTTATAAAATGGTAGTTGTATTGAACAAGACAACATCTACAAAATGGTAGTTGTATTGAACAAGTCAAAATCTACGTTTGAATGCCCCTTCTCTCACTTATAAAATGGTAGTTGTATTGAACAAGACAACATCTACAAAATGGTAGTTGTATTGAACAAGTCAAAATCTACGTTTGAATGCCCCTTCTCTCACTTATAAAATGGTAGTTGTATTGAACAAGACAACATCTACAAAATGGTAGTTGTATTGAACAAGTCAAAATCTACGTTTGAATGCCCCTTCTCTCACTTATAAAATGGTAGTTGTATTGAACAAGACAACATCTACAAAATGGTAGTTGTATTGAACAAGTCAAAATCTACGTTTGAATGCCCCTTCTCTCACTTATAAAATGGTAGTTGTATTGAACAAGACAACATCTACAAAATGGTAGTTGTATTGAACAAGTCAAAATCTACGTTTGAATGCCCCTTCTCTCACTTATAAAATGGTAGTTGTATTGGACAAGACAACATCTACGTTTGAATGCCCCTTCTCTCACTTATAAAATGGTAGTTGTATTGAACAAGACAAAATCTACAAAATGGTAGTTGTATTGAACAAGACAAAATCTACGTTTTGGTTGAAAATGATGTTTTACGTCCTCTCGGTCATAGACACATATGGGACATTTGTAAATACAAAGATGTTGGGAACAATACTGGCTGCAATGCCCGGAGGCAGTGCAACACCAGTAAAGTCCCGAGGTTTTAACAATATAGATAGGTGTAGCGGTAACCATGCCTCGGTTAAACCTCATCGGCTATGGTATCGCCACATTAAAAAAAATCTACGTTTGAATGCCCCTTCTCTCACTTATAAAATGGTAGTTGTATTGAACAAGACAAAATCTACGTTTGAATGCCCCTTCTCTCACTTATAAAATGGTAGTTGTATTGAACAAGACAAAATCTACGTTTTAATGCCCCTTCTCTCACTTATAAAATGGTAGTTGTATTGAACAAGACAAAATCTACGTTTTAATGCCCCTTCTCTCACTTATAAAATGGTAGTTGTATTGAACAAGTCTCTTGCCACAAAGTCCTTGGTCTTGTTGTAGACACCAACCTGTCTTGGTCTGAACATGTTTCAAATGCTTGCAAATCTCGGTACTGCATAGAGCGCATACTTTTAAGCGCACAGAGCTTAAAGGTATGCGCTATATACATCTTCTTAATAAATAAATAAAAAATAAATATATAAATGTGTCTCGAAAAAAATCTACCAACTGTCCAAAATAAAACTATTTTTTAGACTTACGTTCTCGTGAAATATTGTATTCATTCGTTTATACAGAATCCCACATTGTGACTCAGCACCACGAACTCGGTGGGCTAGTTTCTCAGAACAGGCTTGCAAAGTCAAAAATATCTTCTTTAAAAAAAAAATTCAAATTTGAGTTATGGGTATGTTTGTGCTCTCTAGCATCTCATCTTTCATACTTATAAAGGGTAATCTATATTATGGTCTCCAAATACTCCAAAACGTGCTTTGAAATGAATAGGCTGATGCGTTGTCTACAGCCAGGTTAATACTTTAGACTGCGATTTCTCAAAATGGCCGACATTCACTCTACCAACTGTGAATGCTCATAACTCTACAACGAAAAAGGTTACAAGAATGATTCTTATATCATGTGAAAGAGCATTCGTTGAAGTTTGTAACTGGACCATTGTCTCCAGAATGGTCATTTCGACACTTAATGTCCCTTTCGAGGTGCTAGGTCACGTTATTATACTATGCATCAACTATCTGGGATGGCGCAAGTAAAAATATTTTAAAGCCACTTTCTAGCCTTTATAGAGTCTAGACGTGGTCTGAAATTAGTTCTAGCTAAATCCTCAAAACTAGCAGCTTCAGATTATGTGGCATTAGACACCTTGCCTTTCCATTTGAAACTTAAATTTAATAAGGCTGTTTTTATGTTTACAATATTATCTAGATGCGCTCCGCCATCACTCACAAATACATTTATAACTAATGTTCAACGCCACACACATAAACTTTTGTTACCTTTTCAAGTCAAGTCTAACTTACTCAGGCGTTTATTTGTGGAACACAGTTTTATCTACTTTTACAACAAACAGTAGTCTGACTACTTTCAAACAACATTACCATAAGCTTCTAATGACAGAATTCGTTCATTCAATTAATACTGATTGCTTATTTCCTTTATTCACATCCTGTCACCTGTCATCCTGTGTTATATTATTATTCTTTTTCCAGACATCTCTACTCTTTTCGAGTAGCATTCTACTCATTTTTTGATCTCTACTACTCTTCAAAATTGAAAATAATGCTCTTTACTACTCATTTTCAGTGAACATTGTTTGAATGAATAAAGCCACACATTTTGCACCAAAACTACTCATTTCAGCTATCCAGACTACTCAAGACTTGTGTAGGGGGTAAACAGGTCTGTTATTCTTAATTGCTGATGGTTAATTGCATATGCCACATTTTGTTATGATTGAATGTTTTTCTATGCTTGGCAGCGTCTACTTAAATTTTGATATTGTTATATTTTGTGTTGATAATTATGTCAAGTCAAGACTAGTCAAAATCATCTTTATTGAGGGTTAAAGAATAAGCTAACAAAGATGTCATGAGGATGCCATGATTTCATGTGTGTGTGTATTTGTGTGTGTGTGTGTGTGTGTGTGTGTGTGTGTGTGTGTGTGTGTGTGTGTGTGTGTGTGTGTGTGTGTGTGTGTGTGTGTGTGTGTGTGTGTGTGTGTATGCGTGTGCGCATGTGTGTATATTTTGCGGTGTTCATGGACCTTGTCCAGTTATGTTTTCTACATATTTTGATTGTTTTGCTTCTGTTGCTTTTGTTTCTGCTTTTCTTTGTTTGCTTGCATTTTCTCTTTTCTCATGGCAGGATGGAACACAATAAAGCTTTGTGCTTATTCTTTTCCATCAATAAAAAAAAATTCGTTTGTTCGTTCGCTCGCTCTCTCTCTCTCTCTCTCTCTCTCTCTCTCTCTCTCTCTCTCTCTCTCTCTCTCTCTCTCTCTCTCTCTCTCTCTCTCTCTCTCTCTCTCTCTCTCTCTCTCTCTCTCTCGCTCACACATCTCGCTCCATCTTTCAATATTCTCATATTATTCCTATCTCTTTACAACTATTGATGCTGCCATGCTGCTGACACGTGCTTTGCAGGAAGTAGACGACCTAGAAGAAGGGGAAATAACAGATGATCTCTCTTCGGTATCCACCGCGCCAGACATGGAAGGAAACTATGGCTTTTCAGCTCCACCAGGACTTCGTCATGATATCAGAGGAAGGGAGGAATCACCCCCAGGACAATACATCTCTAGACAGGAGTTACCTTATTGGTCAGAAGATGACGAGGAAGTTAATGAACGAAGAGAGCCTTTTCGGGCGTCAAGGCGGCCAGGCAACGGAAGAGGACACGGCGAACTGCAACTACCAGAAGACGACCAGCTCGCGCACAATTCACTGGATATCAAAGGAAGAGAGGAATCACCCACAGGACAATACATCACTAGACAGGAGTTAACTTATTGGTCAGAAGATGACAAGGAAGTTAATGAACGAAGAGAGCCTTTTCGGGTGTCAAGGCGGCCAGGCAACGGAAGAGGACATGGCAAGAAAAGAAATCCTCCACCTCTGACGTTTAATTATGCAAGGAGACCAGATTCTTTCTCAATGTTGAGCCGAAGTATTGAAGATTTCTTCCAAATGCACGACGACGTGAATGATGATCTCTCCCCACAAAGGTCAGAAGACTACTACAGAGCGGAAGGTCCTTCGCCACGCACTTCAGAAAGAAGACGAGTCAGTCCTCGCACTCCTCGGCTAGCGTCACAAACCACCAGACGTTTCCGAAAGAGAAGAGCGTGTGATTCGCCGCAATCTTCAACCCGCTCAAGGCACAGCGAACGAAAAAGGGAGGAGGAGGACGCACGGCGGATTCAAAGAATGGAAACTTGCTTCGAAAATAGAGATGCTTTGTCCAGCAGCCATTCAGTCTTCAGAAATCGAGAATCACAACAGACGGCAATGCCGCGAGAAGTAAACGAAAGAAGTCAGAGCCTTGGTCACAGGCCAGAGAGAAGGTGGTCTGCGAAGAACGAGGGGATGTACCCACGTTCAAGCTTTCGCGAAAGTCCCGACAGATCGGGAATGAATGGGCAGGGGCCACGCGTAAGAAGCACCGGACCTTATCAACGCCTGGAACCCCGCACAGGACGACTAAACGCGAAACAACGAAGAGCAATGCGAGCCCGATGTTATCGTGGAAAGTAGAACGACAACTGTGTGAAATTAAATGAAACCACGTTTCATCCCTTGTTTCCACGTTGAGAATATTTTTATACTTAATGTTTGTGTGTGAGGCACATTTCGTCGGTGAAATAAAGAAAACCCTCGTATCTCAATTTTGGTAGTTTTGATAAAAATGAAACAAACTGTTTTGAAAATTAACCGCGTTGACCACAATTGATTAACTATGATGAATATGTTGTTCAAGACATTGCGAGTTTAGTCCTGCATTTTGCTAAAATTATTAAAAAAATGTATTACATTTTAGACTTGAAAAGAACGAAGATACGAGGTTTTTGTTCTTAAGTAGATCTGAATTTGGGACTTCCCAGGTTTTTTTTCTATTTTCACCACCTCATTTACCCCAGATAGAAAGTCGTTAGAGATAATTATGAGCTTTTGGTGGAAGGTGGCGAGAACAAATAGAAAGCTGACTATGTATCAAGACGTACAAGAAAGAAAAACACCACCAACACAACAAGAACGACGACGAAACTGCCATGGATGGAGCATTGGTCCCAATTAACGTACAACATGACTGTGATGGATTGTTTCTTCGGTGTATTTCTTGCATCCTTATAACTCTTAGAAAAAACCCAACAATCCCCACAACAACAAAAAAAGCATCGTTTGGTTCTGGATAAAATCGGCGTGAGACTGACTAACTGCGACCAACCAGCCTACACAAGCAGTCAACAGAACAACAGCTCTGCTACCGCAATGGCGGCGTAGAGCAAGAAAGTGTACAAACATTCACCTACTTTCTCACCTCTCACCCATCCACCCCATGTTTTTCCTTTTTACAATTATTAAGATGCCATTTTTTGTTTGTTTGTCTAGTTATAAATTGGTGCATGATGTATTGTTATCTTTGCTTAGTTATTTTTCTTATTCCAATTGTATTTTTCTCATAGCTATTCAAGTAATTTCATGATACAGGCTTTTGTTTGTATCTGAAACGTTTTTGAGTGCGCTTATAAGCTTATAGCTTGTTGTGATCATACAATAATTTGTGTACACTGCAATGTATTATGTTAATAAACTTTGTTTAAGCCAACAACAGCTCTTCAACCGTAATGGCGGTGAAGAGCAACAACATGTACAAACATTCTCCTACTCCCCTCACCCATCCACCCCCATCTCCATCACTCACTTAACCCCCATCTCCTGAAACGTTTGTGTTGCCTTTTGTGTCTTCGGCGTTATTCTTGCATCCTTAAAACTCTCAGAAAAAACACACCCACACACACAGCAAGAGCATCGTTTGGTTCTGGATAAAATCGGCTTGATACTGACTAACCGACCACTCTCTCTCTAACCGACCAACCAGCCTACACAAGCAGTCAACGGAACAACAGCTCTGCTACCGTAATGGCGGCGTAGAGCAAGAAAGTGTACAAACATTCACCTACTTTCTCACCTCTCACCCATCCACCCCATGTTTTTCCTTTTTACAATTATTAAGATGCCAGTTTTTTTAATTATTGTACACTGGCTTCCAGAAGTGATATCTTACGCACTTGAGTGGGCACCTGATGTCCATTCTGCAGTGCATTTTGTTAAAATTATTAAAAAAATGTATTACATTTTAGACTTGAAAAGAACGAAGATACGAGGTTTTTGTTCTTAAGTAGATCTGAATTTGGGACTTCCCAGGTTTTTTTCTATTTTCACCACCTCATTTACCCCAGATAGAAAGTCGTTAGAGATAATTATGAGCTTTTGGTGGAAGGTGGCGAGAACAAATAGAAAGCTGACTATGTATCAAGACGTACAAGAAAGAAAAACACCACCAACACAACAAGAACGACGACGAAACTGCCATGGATGGAGCATTGGTCCCAATTAACGTACAACATGACTGTGATGGATTGTTTCTTCGGTGTGTTTCTTGCATCCTTATAACTCTTAGAAAAAACCCAACAATCCCCACAACAACAAAAAAAGCATTGTTTGGTTCTGGATAAAATCGGCGTGAGACTGACTAACTGCGACCAACCAGCCTACACAAGCAGTCAACGGAACAACAGCTCTGCTACCGCAATGGCGGCGTAGAGCAAGAAAGTGTACAAACATTCACCTACTTTCTCACCGCTCACCCATCCACCCCATGTTTTTCCTTTTTACAATTATTAAGATGCCATTTTTTGTTTGTTTGTGTAGTTATAAATTGGTGCATGATGTATTGTTATCTTTGCTTAGTTATTTTTCTTATTCCAATTGTATTTTTCTCATAGCTATTCAAGTAATTTCATGATACAGGCTTTTGTTTGTAACTGAAACGTTTTTGAGTGCGCTTATAAGCTTATAGCTTGTTGTGCTCATACAATAATTTGTGTACACTGCAATGTATTATGTTAATAAACTTTGTTTAAGCCAACAACAGCTCTTCAACCGTAATGGCGGTGAAGAGCAACAACATGTACAAACATTCTCCTACTCCCCTCACCCATCCACCCCCATCTCCATCACTCACTTAACCCCCATCTCCTGAAACGTTTGTGTTGCCTTTTGTGTCTTCGGCGTTATTCTTGCATCCTTAAAACGCTCAGAAAAAACACACCCCCACACACAGCAAGAGCATCGTTTGGTTCTGGATAAAATCGGCTTGATACTGACTAACCGACCACTCTCTCTCTAACCGACCAACCAGCCTACACAAGCAGTCAACGGAACAACAGCTCTGCTACCGTAATGGCGGCGTAGAGCAAGAAAGTGTACAAACATTCACCTACTTTCTCACCTCTCACCCATCCACCCCATGTTTTTCCTTTTTACAATTATTAAGATGCCAGTTTTTTTATATTATTGTACACTGGCTTCCAGACGTGATATCCTACGCACTTGAGTGGGCACCTGATGTCCATTCTGCAGTGCATTTTGTTAAAATTATTAAAAAAATGTATTACATTTTAGACTTGAAAAGAACGAAGATACGAGGTTTTTGTTCTTAAGTAGATCTGAATTTGGGACTTCCCAGGTTTTTTTTCTATTTTCACCACCTCATTTACCCCAGATAGAAAGTCGTTAGAGATAATTATGAGCTTTTGGTGGAAGGTGGCGAGAACAAATAGAAAGCTGACTATGTATCAAGACGTACAAGAAAGAAAAACACCACCAACACAACAAGAACGACGACGAAACTGCCATGGATGGAGCATTGGTCCCAATTAACGTACAACATGACTGTGATGGATTGTTTCTTCGGTGTGTTTCTTGCATCCTTATAACTCTTAGAAAAAACCCAACAATCCCCACAACAACAACAAAAGCATCGTTTGGTTCTGGATAAAATCGGCGTGAGACTGACTAACTGCGACCAACCAGCCTACACAAGCAGTCAACGGAACAACAGCTCTGCTACCGCAATGGCGGCGTAGAGCAAGAAAGTGTACAAACATTCACCTACTTTCTCACCGCTCACCCATCCACCCCATGTTTTTCCTTTTTACAATTATTAAGATGCCATTTTTTGTTTGTTTGTGTAGTTATAAATTGGTGCATGATGTATTGTTATCTTTGCTTAGTTATTTTTCTTATTCCAATTGTATTTTTTTCGATAGCTATTCAAGTAATTTCATGATGCAGCCTTTTGTTTGTAACTGAAACGTTTTTGAGTGCGCTTATAAGCTTATAGCTTGTTGTGCTCATACAATAATTTGTGTACACTGCAATGTATTATGTTAATAAACTTTGTTTAAGCTAACAACAGCTCTTCAACCGTAATGGCGGTGAAGAGCAACAACATGTACAAACATTCTCCTACTCCCCTCACCCATCCACCCCCATCTCCATCACTCACTTAACCCCCATCTCCTGAAACGTTTGTGTTGCCTTTTGTGTCTTCGGCGTTATTCTTGCATCCTTAAAACGCTCAGAAAAAACACACCCCCACACACAGCAAGAGCATCGTTTGGTTCTGGATAAAATCGGCTTGATACTGACTAACCGACCACTCTCTCTCTAACCGACCAACCAGCCTACACAAGCAGTCAACGGAACAACAGCTCTGCTACCGTAATGGCGGCGTAGAGCAAGAAAGTGTACAAACATTCACCTGCTTTCCCAGCCCTCGCCCTTTTTCTTCTTGTCGCATGGATTTAGAAATCGATTTATGTAACAAAAGGAGAAAAATATTAAACTATTTTCCCACCAAAATTACACGTATTTCTTGGTTTGACATTGCAAATGCGTAAGTTAGAGAGAGTGGATGGATGGACATGTATCCTAATGGCATGCACAAATTCTGCCTGTAGCGTGCAAAGTTGCAGCTCGCTACTATGAGAGTGTGTATCAAAACACTATCTGAACGATCTTAGACGGAAAAAGTGCTGTCTCTATAGGCAATTTGAAGAATGAAAATATCACTTTTTCCGTTAAAAAAAATCACTAATATTTTCTGTCCTGGATATTACACTTGACACTTGGAGCGCAAGTGAAGTTATAGTGCGCGTGCACTACAACTGCACTTGTAGAGCTGCAACTTTGCACGAGCTGCAAATTTGCACGCGGCACTGCCTGTCTGTCTATGTGTTTGTGTCTCTGTCTGTCTATGTCTGTCTGTTTTCTCTCTTTGTATTTCTCTCTCTCTCTCTCTCTCTCTCTCTCTCTCTCTCTCTCTCTCTCTCTCTCTCTCTCTCTCTCTCTCTCTCTCCACACCTGAGAGAGATAGAGATATACGAAGGCGTTGGTCTCGGTTGTAAAGCACTCTCGTTCTTCTAGATCTTGGGAGTACAAAAAATGCCAGAAACAAACAGGGAAACAACACACATGCATTTGTTGGTAGAGAAACAACTTCAAATGCGACAAGCAAACTGGAAAATAAACAACATGCCTTTGATGGAAGAAAAACATCAAATGCGACAAACGGGAAAATAAACCACATGCATTTGTTGATAGAAAAACAACATCAAATGCGACAAACAGGAAAATAAACCACATGCATTTGTTGATAGAAAAACAACATCAAATGCGACAAACAGGAAAATAAACCACATGCATTTGTTGATAGAAAAACAACATCAAATGCGACAAACAGGAAAATAAACCACATGCATTTTTGGGTACTAAAACAACCTAAAACAATTAAGGCGACAAACGAACAGGACAATAAACCACATGGATTTTATTTTTGTTGGTAGAAAAACAACATCAAATGCGAAAAACAGGAAAACAAACCACATGCATTTGTTGATAGAATAACAACCTCAATAATGTAATGCGACAAAAAACCAATAAAAACCCCACATGCATTTGTTGGTAGAAAAACAGCCTCCAACAAGTGCAACGCCGAGCGGTAGCAAAGTCCCCTCGCAGCATCGCTGAGCTACTCGGAAATCGGAAACCGGAAACAAAACAGCACCTAACTGAATGGTTTTGTATGTATAGCCTTGGGGTTCGGACCCGTGATTTGAGCGCGCGCGATCATGCGCACACGCGCGCACAGAAAAATTCATGACAAAATTCATCAAGAAATGTTGTGAAAAAAAACCTTCGTGTGATATTAGCGATTATGTGTTTCGGGGGTTGAACCCCGTAACTGGCGCGACCTTGACCTTAATGTAAAACTAAACACATCAGCTTGCATCTTGGCAAACTAGTATACCAAATTTGATGATGATAGACTGAATAGTTTTTGAGAAAAACGGACGAATAGCCGGACGGACGGACGGAGGCACGCCGGACGGACACCGGACGGACGGACGGACCAGACCAAAAACAATAGTTCCCCGAACCTTCGGCTCGGGGACTAAAAATGTAATGCGACAAACAAGAAAATAAACCACATGCCTTTGGTGGTAGACAAACATCAAATGCGACAAACAAGCAGGAAAATAATTCACATGCATTTTGGTATTAGAAAAACAACATCAAATGCGACAAGCAAACAGGAAAACCCCCCACATGCATTTGTTGATAGAAAAGCAACCTCAAAAATGTAATGCGACAAACAGGAAAACAAATCACATGCATTTGTTGGTAGACAAACATCAAATGCGACAAACAGAAAAAAAAACCCACATGCCGCATTTGTTGATAGAAAAGCAACCTCAAAAATGTAATGCGACAAACAGGAAAACAAATCACATGCATTTGTTGGTAGACAAACATCAAATGCGACAAACAGGAAAATAAAAGGTATTTGGTGGTAGAAAAACAATATCAAATGCGACAACGAAACGGGAAAATAAACCACATACATTTAGTGGTAGAAAAGCAACCTCCTCTGTAATATGTTTGGATTTCTTTTTGAAAGGGGACAGCTGATACTCCCAGAGTGCATTTGGAAGAAAATGGCATTAGACCTCTCATCGACTTCATTTGTACCCCCCAAGTTCTTTTAAAACGGGAGTACAATGCAACGAATGGAGGATTGTGCTTGTCTCTGTCTGTGTGTCTGTCTGTCTGTCTGTCTGTCTGTCTGTCTGTCTGTCTGTCTGTCTCTGTCTGTCTGTCTGTCTGTCTGTCTCTCTCTCTCTCTCTCTCTCTCTCTCTCTCTCTCTCTCTCTCTCTCTCTCTCTCTCTCTCTCTCTCTGTGTTTAAATACACATAAACAAAACTATTCTAGCCTCTACAGCCTACACTAGTAAACCAGTCGTAAGGGAAAGTTGGCAGAACTATCCGGACAATGATGCCCGGTTTGTATTTGTGTGCGTTTAATCAAAACTGAAACAAATAAACAAAAAGTGACGAAAAGGCCTAGAGAGGTTTTTTTTGTACGTTTGTAATTCTTGACACTGACCACAACTACTGACGAGGCCAGTCACGTGCCTCAAGTCACGAGTCACGTGATTCGAATGAGCTAGCACACAGCATCTTCTCTGCAACCTCGCACGCCACAGCCAGGTTGCTGTCCAGTGGACCCCAGCATGCCTACTGCGGTCTGTCAAGGAATGGGGAGGCGGACCGTCTAGCCAAGTCAGGCAGAGCAGCCCGGAGCAGCCACAGCAGCGAGTGTCATACAGAGAGGCCAAAACTTGAGTGTGTAAAAATAAAACCAAAAACACAAAGATGGGACTTTGAAAGCCTAACGGCTATATTATGTTTGTCCCTATCCCTAATCCTAATCCTAAAACTCTGGTCAAGCGGCACTTCAAACAGCAGTGGACCAAAGCACACAACCCACCATCTGATGACCAGATTCGCCTCTTGCCTCGCCACCAGCAGACCCATCATCTTCAGACTTCGTACTGGACACTGCCGACTCCGTGGTCATCCGTACCGCCTTGGCCTGTCGCACACCCCAGACTGTCCTTGTCAAACAGCCCCCCCCCCCCCCCCCCCCCCCCGAGCATACATACCCTCCAGTCCTGCCCCATATACCAGGAAGCCAGGATTCAGTTCTGGGCCCGAGGGTGCCTCAATGGAAGACAAGCTGTGGGGGCCCAAAGGAGTTTTGTCCACTACAGCCCAGTTTATCACCGACACAAACTCCACCGTCTGACTCACGTCCCAGGAACGCAGAAGAAGAAGAAGAAGAATGAACTGGTTCATAGGCCGTACTCCGGAGCCTCGGGCAGCCAGGACAACGGAACTTTCCTGCTATTGCTCTACCTCCAGGATCGACCCACTGTGACATTTGTGAGGCATTGTGTTCGTGGCATTCAACTGTCTAAATGAATCTGATGAAATCCTACTAGTTTAAAAAGAGAGGTGAATGCCAGAACTGCCCATCTGTGCTCTTTATTCCTTTTGAGATAGACCGTTCTGGCAGGCACCCCTCGTAAATTTGTTCACTGTATTTAATAAAGGTGGACTCGGACGGATGAGTTTTTGCAAGAAACACGTCGAGATCCCCAGAAACACAGCCTTTTCAAGGATCGGACCACTCACTTTGCTCTGGTTTCCTATAAATTAAACCGTCAAAACGGCGATTTTTCCTTGGCGGAGATGCCGGAGAGAGTAGCCATTTTGGATGGTGTGGGTGAAGGTCACTCGTTGTGGTTGAATCGTTTTTTTTTTTTTTGTAGTGCAGTAAAAAAAAAAAAAGGAGCGATTTCCTTTGTTGTGAGCGAAACTCCTTTAGATAAACTATAAAAAAAGGAAGAAAAAAAAAAGGCTTGTATTGCGAAAAATTCGTGCAAAAACACAGGCGACCATTAGAAAAGAGACGGCAAACGCCTTCTCTTTGGGTGAAAGAATTTGACTTCCAGCACCTCCGCCAAGGAGGAATCGCCTTTTTGACGGCTTGATTTCTGGGAAACCAGAGCAAAGTGAGAGTTGCGATCTCTGTAAAGGGTGTTTTCCTGCTGATCTGGACGTGTTTCGTGCAAAACCTCATCCGTCAGGGTGCCCCTTTAAGTTGTCCCCCGTACGTGAATCTTTATGATTTGTATCAGACATTTGATGTGATTCGTGTGCTGGGATCTACATGAGTATAGTGAACGAAAACTGTAGAGTTATTTTCTAGACGGAAGTATTTCACGTGAATCATGACTCGCAGACATCGTCACAATCGGATCGCATCGTATCGATGGCTTGGAGTCAAAACGGACTATCTTTAGATAGTCCATTGACGTATTATTGGATTTATTGCAAAAACTAATAACTTGTATCAAACAAAGACTGCGGAAATATAAAAAGGGGGATTTGATTTTCATATTTCAGCAGGATTTTTTTTTTATGCAAGCTATTATTTTTCGTAATAAGTTCAATAATATGTCAATGGGCTATCTAAAGATAGTCCGTTTTGACTCCAAGCCATCGGTATGCAGTGTGTCTGTCCCTTCAGTGGAACTAGGCCTACTGGGATGTTCTTTTAGGGATCAACACAACGTGGATTGCATTGTTGTTCTTCCTTTTTAGCCGGCGCCACACACGCGTGGAATCGTATGGGGATGCGAGACGATTGGGTCACGTGAGTAACGATTCGCGTGAAATACTTCCGTCTGATCATAATTCTGCCATTTTCACTCACTATACTCCAGCAGACCCAATACATGATTTTCACGTGAATCATGACTCACATCGTCAAAATCGCATCGCGTTCAGATCCGATTCGTATGTATGTAGCAGGCCCTTAAAGACCCACTGACCCATCACGATTAAGTACCTTGTTTTTTTCGGGGTAGCTGTGACCCACATACAAATCCCCCAACTTAAATTGAGGCTGCTCTTTAAAATGATGTTTCGTGTTGAATGTGGGGGCATTTGCATGGGAGTCAAACCTGGTCAAAACGAGATTTCTTACCAGCTTTGAGAGGGAAAACACGTGAAACCCGTGATTTTGACACGTGATCTGGTGGGTCTTTCAGAATCAATCATGTGTTCACCCCGATAAGACAGTTTCCATTCCATTCCATTTATATATATAATTATATAAAAGAGGATCCCACTTACTGTGAGTACGTTTGTATGGCGTGCTGTCGTCTTTTCAACTTATTAATTTTTCATCTTAATCTTCTTTTCTTTCTACTTATTTCTTCTTTTTGTCATACTATAATCCGCTTGTTTCGACAGTAATGGGTTGATCTGTTTTTTGCACTGCCACTTCTACTGATAAGAAAGGGAGTATTTTCGAAGTGGAACCAAAGCATCCGTGTTTGTCCTTCACTAATCTCTCTCTCTCTCTCTCTCTCTCTCTCTCTCTCTCTCTCTCTCTCTCTCTCTCTCTCTCTCTCTCTCTCTCTCTGACCCTCTCTCTTATTCTCTCCCACCTCGTCTCATTCTATGATTAAAATGTCTGGCTTAGACATGTGTTTGTCCGAAAACAAAATATCATACAAGACAAGACAACCGTGAGCTCAGTTAAAAGAAATAGTATTACAGCGGACAACATTGGCGGACATGCAATGCAATTGAAGGAATGAAAAAAAGAAAAGAAAAAAAAGAAACATAAAATAATAGTTGTACTACATACATTATATAATTATATCGTCGGTGAAAATTTAAAAAAAATCGTATCTCAATTGTGGTAGTTTTGAGAAAAATGAAAAAAACGTTTAAAAATTAACCGCGTTGACCACAATTGATTAACTATGATGAATATGTTGTTCAAGACATTGCGAGTGGTGGTAAATTTTGACCAAATGACAACATCTCCGTTGCCACTGGGATTAACATGTGCTAAGTGCATGGGCACACGGGACCTCGGTTTATCGTCTCATCCGAAAGACTCCACGTTCAGACCGTAAAGCCTAGTAGTGCAAAGTGAGAGGAAAAATCCCCTGCACCCAGGTTCGAACTCGGGTTTACTTGACACGAGGCGAACGCGTTACCTCTGTGCCACTCTGCCTCATAGACAAGTGCAAGCACTCTAGCCGAGCTGTCCTCTGCTTTTGGGTTGTTGGTGTTGCACGGAGAACCTTGCATGCGTCTCCTGTGGACCCTGCACAAATTACAATCGTCCCTCTCGGGTAGCGGGTCTGCACGGCTTCAGTGCTTTCAACTCTGTTATCCTTCGCCAGTGGGTTGAAACTATTTTCTTCAAGACCCATTAATTTCGAAGACGCCAAGACGCATTATTTCTAAGAAAACAAAAGTCAATCATGAATTATGTTGTTGCTCCAAATTGTCAATTAGGATACAGACATGTTTTTGTTTTTCTTCCCACCAAAGATGTTTCTTTTAATGAACACATCCTCTGGGGTTTCCCACAACCAATACCCACATCCCGACAGGATTAAGAGATAAAACACCCCGTCGGATGTAGGTAGGTCTGCAGACAGGCGAGATTATGGTTTTTGTGTGCTGTCAGTTCCGACGAGGGAAATACCAACTACAGTGATCAAAATAACAACTACAGTAACCAAAATAACAACTACAGTAACCACAATAACAACTACAGTAACCACAATAACAACTACAGTGATCAAAATACCAACTACAGTGATCAAAATAACAACTACAGTAACCAAAATAACAGCTACAGTAACCAAAATAACAGCTACAGTAACCAAAATAACAACTACAGTAATCACAATAACTACTAAATATAGTACTACTATAGTAACCCAAATAACTACTACAGTAATAAAATTAACAACTACAGTAACCAAAACAACAACCACAGTAACCAAAACAACAGCTACAGTGACTAAAATAACAACTACTGTAACCAAAATAACAGCTACAGTAACCACAATAAGGACTATTGTAACCAAAATAACAACTATAGTAGCCACAATAACTACAGTGACCAAAATAACAACCATAGTAACAACTATAGAAAGCTCCGAGGTGAGCCTAAACATTAGCTGAGTGAAACTTTTAAAATTCGTTTTAGCAACTATAGTAACCAAAATAACAACTACAGTAACCACAATAACAACTACAGTAACCACAATAACAACTACAGTGATCAAAATAACAACTACAGTAACCACAATAACAACTACAGTAACCACAATAACAAATACAGTAACCAAAATAACAAATACAGTAGCCAACTACAGTAACCACAATAACAACTACAGTAACCAAAATAACTAATACGGTAACCAAAATAACTACAGTAACCAAAATAACAAATACAGTGATCAAAATAACAACTACAGTAACCACAATAACAACTACAGTGATCAAAATAACAACTACAGTAACCAAAATAACAACTACAGTAACCAAAATAACAGATACAGTAACCAAAATAACAACTGCAGTAACCAAAATAACAACTACAGTAACCAAAATAACAACTACAGTAACCAAAATAACAACTACAGTAACCAAAATAACAATAGTAATCACAATAACTACTACAGTGACCAAAATAACTACTAAATATAGTACTACTATAGTAACCCAAATAACTACTACAGTAATAAAATTAACAACTACAGTAACCAACATAACAGCAACAGTAACCAAAATAACAACCACAGTAGCCAAAACAACAGCTACAGTGACTAAAATAACAACTACTGTAACCAAAATAACAGCTACAGTAACCACAATAAGGACTATTGTAACCAAAATAACAACTATAGTAGCCACAATAAGAACTACAGTGACCAAAATAACAACCATAGTAACAACTATAGAAAGCTCCGAGGTGAGCCTAAACATTAGCTGAGTGAAACTTTTAAAATTCGTTTGAGCAACAATAGTAACCAAAATAACAGCTACAGTAACCACAATAACAACTACAATAACCAAACAAACAACTTCATTGACCAAAATAACAACCACAGTAACCAAATAACAACTACAGTAACCAAAATAACTACTACAGTAACCAAAATAACAACTACAATTACCCAAACAACTACTACAGTATCCAAAATAACAACTACAGTAACCACAATAACAACTACAATAACCAACATAACAGCAACAGTAAATAAAATAACTACTACAGTAACCAAAATAACAACTATAGCAACCAAAATAACAACTACAGTAACCAAAATAACAACTACAGTAACCACAATAACAACTACAGTAACCACAATAACAACTACAGTAACCACAATAACAACTACAGTAACCACAATAACAACTACAGTAACCACAATAACAACTACAGTAACCACAATAACAACTACAGTAACCACAATGACAACTACAGTAACGAAAATAACAACTACAGTAATCAGCAAAGCTCTCGTTCATATCAGCACTGCGGATGACACTCTTTTGTGGCTCGGTAGGTCATTGTCTTGAACTCACAAGAAAGCAAGCGGATGACACAATCTTTTGTGGCTCGGTAGGTCATTGTCTTGAACTCACAAGAAAGCAAGCGGATGACACTCTCTTTTGTGGCTCGGTAGGTCATTGTCTTGAACTCACAAGAAAGCAAGCGGATGACACTCTCTTTTGTGGCTCGGTAGGTCATTGTCTTGAACTCACAAGAAAGCAACTCCAGTTACCCTTAAAGACCCACCAGATCACGTGTCAAAATCACGGGCTTCACGTGTTTTCTCTCTTATAGCTGGAAATAAATCTTGTTTTGACCAGGTCTCACTCCCATACACATTTCCCCAAATTCAAACCGAAACATCATTTTAAAGAGCAGCCTCAATTTGAAGTTGGGGACATCTGTATGTGGGTCACAGCTACCCAGAAAAAAACAAGGGACTTAATCGTGGTGCGTCAGTGTATCATTATAGACACACTGACCCACCACGATTAAGTCCCTTGTTTTTGTTTTGGGTAGCTGTGACCCACATAAAAATCCACCCAACTTCAAATTGAG
>CM065698.1:24436356-24443856 GCA_017654935.2 Phymorhynchus buccinoides
TGGTCAACCACATCAACAATTGTTCATTTGAACTCCTAATGCACTAATTTGCAGTCAAACAGTGAAAATAGGCCAAAGTGACCACTGGTCAACCACATCAACAATTGTTCATATGATCTCCTAATACACTAATTAGCATTCAAACGGTAAAATTAGGCCAAAGTGACCAGTGTCAGTGGTCAGCTTGTTATTCATTTTATTTAACACAGATTTAAAAACAAAAAAAACAAACAAAAAAAACAACCCAGCCCATCGCAATAGTCCGTCTTGGTGACGGACTAAAGAATGTGTTTTTATAACTCCAACTTTCATTTGGACAAAACGGCGGTTCAAAATCGAGCGCCATTTTGTCCAACCCGCCGGCGGATTGTTGAACCGCCGTTTTGTCCAAATCATAATAGAAAATTTGGACAAAACGGCGGATCTAACCCCTCCGTTTTGTCTATAGACAAAACGGCGGAATTTGGACAAAACGGCGGTTAACAGCTTCTTGATCTCAAGTCCTCACGGTCTAATTTCGCTGTTTAACTCTTTCACCGCCAACGTCGCATTTTTGCACCACAGTGATTTAACACCTATGTCACTAAAAGGCATCACATTGGGGTCTATTATCCAAAGACCCTGTTGTCTTAGTTTTGGGAAGTAAGGATAGACCTTATTTTATATGTGCCACAGTAGAATCCCCAATACTTCAAATAGATTTTGTTCTCTACCCAGGTAATTTTAATGGACATTTTTAGCTGAAATATGGCTGGCGGTGAAAGGGTTAAGTTGACAACGTTGTCGATCTCTTGCTGCCGGGCATTGGCGAGAAAGAAAGAAAACGAGACGGAGAGAAAGAGAGACAGTTTATCATCATATACTATCTGTATCGTTAAAAATTCGGGACTTTCCTGGAGTTGCACTGCCTCCGGGCATTGCCTCCAGGATCGTTCCCACCATCTTTGCATCGACTAATGTACCATATGTGTCTGTTTCAGACCGGAGGACGTTAAACGGATTTTCATCAGAGAGACAGCTAGTGTCGCGTGGCTAAGAAACGGTGCCTACGAATGGAACGACACCCTAAACAGCTCATTATTCAGAGGCAGACGGACGGTGACAGCATGCAGCGTTCCTGGAACTAAACAACAGCAATGAAGGTCAAGTTTGGGCGTCGTAGAGTTGACATCCTAGAATTGGCACTATCTAATTTATCATTATAATCGCTTCCGTCAACAAGGTTATTTAGAATGTCGTTTCCATACTAACCTGCTTTGTTTCCTATGTTTTGATTTGTTTGGTCTGTTCGTTTGGAGGAAAAAACAACACTTCGGAATCTATGAATACATTTGAATGTAATTTAGAAGAGATTTTGGATTTCAGTCAACATATTCTATTCATTGTGACACGTCTGTTGTTATTTTGTTTCCATTTTTTTGTTTATTTCTAAGAATCTGTTTTTCTCGTTTTCGTATCACACTTTGTTTTGAAGCAATGTTTTTAACCCTTTCACTGCCAAAGTCGCATTTGAGCACCACAGTGATTTAACACCTATGTCACTAAAAGGCATCAAATTGGGATCTATTATCCAAAGACCCTATTGTCTTAATTTTGGGAAGTAAGGGTAGACCTTATTTTATATATGTCACAGAAGAATCCCCAATACTGGAGAGGGATTTTGTTCTCTACCTGGGCAGGTATATTTAATGGACATTTTTGGCTGAAATATGGCTGGCGGTGAAAGGGTTAACAGAGTCTAATTGAAGAATTGTTTTTGGGCGGGGGTTGGGGTGGATGGATGGGTGGGGAGCTTCATGGGTGATACACATTTTTGGGACACCAAATAGGACTATTGTATTGTGACCCAGCACCACGAAAGGGACATTAAGTGTCAAACTGACCACACTGAGACAAGTATAAATGTGAAAACTTCAGACAAGTCTCTTTCGAATGATACAAGAACCATTATTGTATCTTTTTCCCGTTTCATAGTTATGATCATTTAAAGTTAGTAGGGTGAGCGCCGGGCATTTTGAGAAAAAACCCTGTCTAAAGTATAGCCTAGCTGAAGACAATGCATTGACCTACTCATTTTCAAACACTTATAAGATCATGTAGAGACCATATTAAAGATTGTCCTTTATAAATATGAAATATAAGATGTCAGAGAACACAAAACTACCCGTAACACAAAATTTACAAAAAATGATATTTTTGACTTTTTGTTGTAAGAAACTAGCCCAGCGACTTAATGTCCCTTTCGCGGTGCTGGGTCACATATTATGTCCTGGCTCAGCATTATCAATAGGACAAAGTCCTGAACCTGCAGTTTTAATAGGACATACGAGACACGGCCAACTGATAGAATAACTTGTTTTTAAGCACCCAAGAAACGTTGTCTTAAATCAAATGTACACCTTTTTAAAAAACCCAACAATTTCAGTCATTCATTTTATCATTAAATATATTTTCAATAACAACGACTATTTATCTGAAACTTCGTCTGTCATTCAGTAAATCACATTTTAGTAAAGAAGTAAAACGGGAAAGAGCAGCCAAGTCTGAATAAATTATTAACTTTTATTAACCCTTTCACCGCCAGCCATTTTTCAGCCCCCCCCCCCCCCCCCCCCCCCCCCATTAAACTTGGGTAGAGAAAAAACCCCTATCTGCAATATTGGGAATTCCTTTGTGACATGTATAACATTAGGCCTATCCTAACCTCCCAAAATTAAGAAAATAGGGTCTTTGGATAACAGACCCTGCTTTGATGCCTTTTAGTGACCGTTGTGGTGCATAAATGCGACATTGGCGGTGAAAGGGTTAAAACATAATGACTTTAGTCTTTTCGTAACTCGAAGGAAAACCAAAAGACGTATATCATTTTTTTTTTAAACGAAAGAGAGAGAGAGAGAGAGAGAGAGAGAGAGAGAGAGAGAGAGAGAGAGAGAGAGAGAGAGAGAGAGAGAGAGAGAGAGAGAGAGAGAGAGAGAGAGATTGTGTGTGTATGTGTGTGTGTGCGTCAGTGTGTGTGTGTGTGTGTGTGTGAGAGAGAGAGAGAGAGAGAGAGAGAGAGAGAGAGAGAGAGAGAGAGAGAGAGAGAGAGAGAGAGAGAGAGAGAGAGAGAGAGAGAGAGAGAGAGAGAGAAGTTTATTTGATATATATTTTTTTTGTTTTTGTGTGTGTATAATTTCTATGCTATCTCTTGAATTTCATCGTTTTTGTTTTACTTTTTATTTCAAAGTCAGTACAGCTTTTATAGTTAATCTGACAATAAATTGGTTCCAGTTCAGTCCAGTGTGTGTGTGTGTGTGTGTGCGTGTGCGTGCGTGTGCGCGTGCGTGTGCGTGTCTTAGTGGTAGCAGGTTAGTAAACGCTCCTTGCTGGTAGCGCAAGCAATACTTATGTCACATTCGCCGCCATGTTTCTATTTGTGCTCACATAAATTAAACTTAAGTTATCTGAGGTAATGGACACACAAAACAAAACATGCTATTAATAATTGTAAGAAAACATGAGTTCACACTGAACCAATTAGCGTTAAGGCGGGATTAACAGGACATTTTAAAAGAATGGGGTATACCTCATATTTTATCATTAAGCAGATTATGGAGATTAGGTAAATAACACACCCAGCCACCATAAAAAGGGTTTAACTAAATACCCTCTAACAGGCTGTAAATTGAATACTGTAGCATAGATTGTGATCAACAATAAAACAAAACAACACAAACAACCAGCAATATGAGCCTTACGCTTTATTGCGCACGAAAGGATTTTCGAAAGCTTTTTTTTATTTTTATTTTTTTACAGATATCTCGCATCTGTTTCATTTTACACTACTCTAAGTTTATTCGCTTTGAAATGTGTTGTAGGCCTGACAGGGTTTCTGATTTTCTCCTCTCTTAAGGGGGTACGCTCATCCCCTGTTTACAGATTTAAAGACCCAAGTACCAGTTCACGTGTCAAAATCACGGGTTTCACGTGTTTTCCCTCTTATAGCTGGTAAGAAATCTTGTTTTGACCAGGTTTGACTCCTATACAAATGCCCCCAAATCGAAAACGAAACGTCATTTTAAAGAGCAGCCTCGATTTGAATTTGGGGGAATTTGTATGTAGGTCACAGCTACCCAGAAAGCCCCCAAGGGACTTATTATATATATACATACATATATAGTTTGCTTTGATAAAACTTTTCTGTGTCCAATGTCTTTATTTGTGATGCAGCACAGGAAAACAAGGCTAATGTTGTAAATGATCACTTTTGACTTATTCATATTTTCAGAAAGGCCAGAGACAACAGATTAACAGGCAAAAGACAGAATGCATCTATCTCTAATAGTTTATTTTTAACAATTTTTCAATCAATCAAATGTCTCTCTCTTTCTCTCTTTCTCTCTCTCTCTCTCTCTCTTGTGGCTGACCGACTTTAGCCTCCTTTTCCTGTGCTGCATCACATTTGTGAACCTCAGAAACAAAACCAGTTAACGGTAACTTTGAGTAATGTTCCGTGTTACCAAAAAAAAAAAAAAAAAAAAAAAAAATATATATAAATTGTGCTGATTTACTTTTTCTCCCAATGGGGGAGGGACAGTGCCTTATGCAAAGACAGCTGTTTTGACCTTAGAGAAGGTCTCATCAGTTTGCATATACATATATATATATCTATATTATAATACGCGTGCCGATAAGAATTTTTAATCTCTATTTTCTCCTAAGTCGCGGCGATTTTTGCCTTCAACTGTGAAATATAGGGGCACGTGTAGGTGCTTAACAGTTCTTCCAAGTGAAATTCGCCAAGTCGTCGTTTAAAGCCGGGATTTCACATAAAATTTGCTTAACGGAGGGAGTGATTTTCAAGAAAGACAGTTTCACGGAATAGCCGTGACAGTGGAATAGCCGTGACGTCATATCATTTACGGGAAACTTAGATTTTTTGTGCTTGAGGGAACAGCCGTGATCTCTGTATGACCTTTATGTCGGAGGCCCCCAACAACAATCACCAGGTAAAAACACTCAAACTGCCAAAATGTTTTCAAAAACAATAGTAGATTAATCCTTAATCGGGCCCCTTCGTACATACCGAGAGGGGGCAAACACGATGCTGCAATAGCCTGAGTAGCAGAGTGTGTCGTCTGCTAAAAACGGTTCATTTTTAGACTGTGCGTGTGATAACAAAAAGCCGAGGCTAGGCCTAACTCACTGCACCTAGAAACTTCTATGGTTGCTTTGGTTAGAAGAAGGGAGAGGGGGAGGGGGAGGGGTGGCTAGGAAGGAGAAGAGGGAGGCGAGTAGGGCTTTTTTACAAATAGTTCCTCTACGTTCTGGAAGTTTGGTGTTTGGTCTAACCATATTTGTTTTGAAAGGTGCATAACGGAGAACAACACATCTGCGCTCATGAATTGACAGGAAACCGAGCAAGCAATGATTAAGTGTGTGCTGTCTACTACAGTGTGTGTGTGTGTGTGTGTGTGTGTGTGTGTGTGTGTGTGTGTGTGTGTGTGTGTGTGTGTGTGTGTGTGTGTGTGTGTGTGTTTTTCCACAACATTTAGGCACCTACTTTTCTCAAAGTGACAAAACCTAAGTCTGTTCTGTGCGAGGCTTGCAATTGCTTTCATGAAGCTGGGTCAGGTGTCCGACTTGACTGCTTTCCCTTCTTCCTCTTATAATAAATTTTTTACATCGACTGTCTAAGAAGCCTTGATAGCTCAATAGGTAAAGCGGCGCGTCCGCAAATCAGTAGGTCGCGGCACGCACCTCTACACACGTCCGTGGTCGCGGGTTCGAGTCGGCCCCTCGCCACATTGTTTTTTTTGTTTTGGGGGGGGTCATCTTTTTTAAAGTAGAGGGGAGTGGGCGGAAGTGAGGGGGCACCACCACATATTTTTTGGTCTCTTTTCTTCATTATTTACATCTAACCAGTTCTTCTTTTTCTTCTTCTTCTTTTTCTTCTTCGATCGCTCAGACAGGTTCCTATCAATTATGAACGGAGATGCTTCATGCTGCCGTGCGAAGCACGGGTTTATCTAGTATATAATTAATCGCGGTGGGTCAGTGTGTCTTTAAGGGCTAGGGGTATTTTCATCCCCAGGTTTCAAACTGGGATGGTGGCAGAGTGGTTAAGACATTCGCCTGCCAAATTCAACGCGTGACTGCAGAGCTCTGTGAGTGACCCGGGTTCGAATCCCAGCCTCGCCCTTTCTTTCTAGTTCGACAGGAACATCAAGCTGAACGTCGAGTCCTTCGGATGGGGACTTAAAGCTAGTCTGACCCGTGCTCTTTACGCACTTAAAAATCACACGGCAGTTAAAAGTTGGTAAGAACAGGGAAAAAACCCGCTGCCTGGTATGATCAAACAGGCATCTAGTGTTCCCAAGTTTGCTTCCACCCCCTCCTCCTTACCCTGCCCCCCTCCCCCCCCCCCCCCAAGGAAAAAAAGGGTAGGCACAGCGCTTGCGGCGACGCGCTCTCCGGTGGAGAGCAGCCCGAATTTCACAGATATATAAGTCTCCATGACTAGAATATACCAAATACCAAATTTTAAAGGGTAAGATGAAAACATAAGAAGAACCTTACCCCCACTTTCCGCATGCGTGCTAATAAGAGACACACTTGAAAGCTTCAATTCAAGAGCCATGATGATCAAAAGAATAGGCCTATCACGTGCACGAAACGATTCCATTGGATGCTGACAGAAAGGATCTACCAATGAGCAATGAGCTTTCAATGATCGGTGTTTTCTGACGATCTGGTAGAATGTTAGATCCGGGCTTGCGACTCCGGCTTGCGACAGGTGACGATTGAAATACGAGCAACATGGTTAGCTTACTGAAAAAGTAACGACTTTGTTAATGAACGAATCATCATTTTGCTGCTGTCAACGCTTCTTTGGTTGAGCCTATTCTTATACCCAGCCTACCAGTTTGTTGTTGCGTGCTAGTGCGCAATTACCCTCAGCCTACATAATATTAGATAGTTACGTTTTGAAAACGCACGCAATCTCCCCTTGTCTATTTCATTAGTTTATTGTTGTAATTCCATTATTCAATAACGTTTCAATGCACACACACACACACACACACACGCACACACACGCACACGCACACACACACACACACACACACACACACACACACACACACACACACACACACACACACAACAACAACAATAAAAAAAAATGTTTTACAACACAACCATTGTCTCAAGTGTTTTATATACAAATGTAAATATTATCAGTTATTAGGATTTTGGAGTGAGATATTGCTTTTATCCTATCTCGAGAGCCTTGCTGTACATCACACGAGGTCGGAACGGATATATACCGATATGTATCAACAGAAAAGCAAGAAAAAGAAACAGGCTCAGATCTGCAGTGAATTGAAAACGCATCCATTTTTCACAACAGTGGTCGCAGCACACACACTGCCACACGCATTCTTGCGCAAAGAATATAGTTCAACAAAATAGAAAATTTTAGCACAAAATAGTGTACTTCATAAGATGTGGTGACAAAAT
>CM065698.1:24448856-24456356 GCA_017654935.2 Phymorhynchus buccinoides
GAACATATTACCGTGTGTGACCGTTTGCGATCACCCCGCCACGTGGGCAGCCACACTCCGACTCTGGAGGAGTAAAGGGATGTACTTTATATTTATTTTTGTTCACAGGGGTGGCTGCGAGAACAGTCTATCTCAAAAGGATAAACACATATAGACGGTTCTGGCAGGCACCTGACTCTCTATGCTAGCACGGTAACGTTTGAACGGACAAACCTAGGACGCTCAAATGTTGCATGCCAATAAAATGAATAACAAGATGACCACTGACACTGGTCACTTTGGCCTAATTTTACCAAGGTTTGATGTGGTTGACCAGTGGTCAGTGACACTGACCAATGGTCAACCACATAACAAAAAGCCAAAGTGAACACTGGTCAGTGACGCTGACCACTGGTCAACGACATCAAAATTTGTTCATTTGAACTCCTAATACACTAATTTGCAGTCAAACAGTGAAAATAGGCCAATGTGACCACTGGTCAGTGACACTGACCACTGGTCAACGACATCAAAATTTGTTCATTTGAACTCCTAATACACTAATTTGCAGTCAAACAGTCAAAATAGGCCAAAGTGACCACTGGTCAGTGGCACTGACCACTGGTCAACCACATCAACAATTGTTCATATGATCTCCTAATACACTAATTAGCATTCAAATGGTAAAATTAGGCCAAAGTGACCAGTGTCAGTGGTCATCTTGTTATTCATTTTATTTAACAAAGATTTTTTTTAAAAATGAGAACTTGTCAAGAATGAGTTTTTATAACTCCAACTTTCATTTGGACAAAACGGCGGTTCAAAATCGGGCGCCGTTTTGTCCAACCCGCCGTTTTGTCTATAGACAAAACGGCGGATTGTTGAACCGCCGTTTTGTCCAAATCATAATAGAAAATAACCGCCGTTTTGTTCAAATCATAATAGAAAATTTGGACAAAACGGCGGATCTAACGCCGCCGTTTTGTCTATAGACAAAACGGCGGAATTTGGACAAAACGGCGGTTAACAGCGCCTACGCAAAATGTAACAATTTGCTTTTGCGCAGTTGTTACAATTTGCGCTGTCACACACAGAAAGCTATTTGTTTCAAATTATTTCTTGGTGTTGATTGGTCCGTTAAAGTTTGGTTAAAATGATATTTTTTGGGGAGACCAATCAGACAAGAGCTTGTAATATTCTTCCGCAAACGTTTTCTAAAGTGTTTCTTAGACCCCCTTTTGGCGTAACAGTTATGCGCGCGGCGACCCTCGTCTAGAAAAACTCGACCCTGGCGCTGTGAAGACTGATTTGCACAATTAAAATGCTCTTGGCGCTGCAGCCGTGGGCATCGACCTTTAACCCTTTCACCGCCAATGTCGCATTTTTGCACCACAATGACTTAACACCCATGTCATTAAGAGCCTTGAAATGAGGGTCTGTTATCCAATGACCTAGTGTTCACAATTTTGGGAAGTAAGGATGGGACTTATTTTAGACATGTCACAGAGGAATCCCCAATATTGCAGATTAATTTTTTTTCTACCCATGTAAATTTAATGGAAAATTGCGCTCAAAATGGCTGGCGGCGAAACGGTTAAAGGAATTTATTTCCAACAACCGTGTGGCCTAAAATTTTGTTTGCCAGGAGTGATAATGATCTGTGGGGCAAGACTTCGATAAGTACTTCAGACACACTTGTGACCTAGCACCACGAAAGGGACATTACAAGTGTCAAAATGACCATTCTGTAAAAATGGCACTGTTCGAAACTTCATTCAGACAGTTCTCTTGCAAATGGTGTAAGAACCATTCTTGTAACGTGTTCCGTTTTTACGAGTTATGAGCATTTAAATTTGGTAGGGTGACTGTCGGCCATTTTGAAAAATCACAGTCTAAAGTTTAGCCTAGCTGAAGAAAATGCATCAACCTACTCATTTCAAAGCACTTTTTGGATTATTTAGAGACTATAATAAAGATCATACTTTAGAAATATAACAGATGAGATGTTAGAGAGTACAAACATACCCATAACTCAAAATTGATAACAATGACATTTTTTGACTTTGCAAGCCTGTTGTGACAAATTAGCCCAGCGACTTAACCCTTTCACCGCCAGCCATATTTCAGCCAAAATGTTCCATTAAATTCACCTGGGTAAAGAACAAAATCTGTCTGCAGTATTGGGGATTCTTCTGTGACAGGGTCTATCCGTGCCTTACCCATTATGGCCATATGGCCTGGGAACGCAGTACAAACATACCCATAACTCAAAATTGATAACAATGACATTTTTTGACTTTGCAAGCCTGTTGTGACAAATTAGCCCAGCGACTTAACCCTTTCACCGCCAGCCATATTTCAGCCAAAATGTTCCATTACATTCACCTGGGTAAAGAACGAAATCTATCTGCAGTATTGGGGATTCTTCTGTGACAAGGTCTATCCTTACTTCCCAAAACTAAGACAATAGGGTCTTTGGATAATACTTAATAGACCCCATGCCTTTTAGTGTCGTAGGTGTTAAATCACTGTGGTGTTAGAATGCGACTTTGGCGGTGAAAGGGTTAGTGTCCCTTTCGTGGTGCTGGGTCACATTTCAGTACAGAGCTCCAGAAAGCAATGGTCAACCTATGGCGATATTTTTCACGCCAGAGGGCAGTCAATGCACTAGGGGCTTATCACGCGATTTTCTTACTTGGGCGTAGTGAGAGAGAGAGAGAGAGTGATGGTAGGACCACTCACTGTCTCTCTCTCTTTCTGTATCCCCAACTAATAATATAGAGAGGATTAGCCCCACACGAGCGTCATGCCCTCTGGCGTGAGAGAAATCGTTCTAAGTCTCTCATTGTCTCTGTTGTATAAGTCTAATTGAAAGTCATATTCGGACACGACTGAAGTACATATGAACACGAATACGAATAATAAGGTTTTATTGGGGGGGGGGGGGGGGGGGGGGGGGGGGGGGGGGGGGGGGGGGGTGGGGGGGGGGGGGGGGGTGGGGGGGAGGGGGGGGGGGGGGGGGGGGGGGGGGGGGGGGGGGGGGGGGGGGGGGGGGGGGGGGGGGGGGTGTAAAATGGAGCACTCAGCATGCATCATTTTGCATTATTATGTCTAGACGCGTCTTCCTCGTGCTTTTCGGACGGACGCACATGTATTAAGCCGGTTCTTTGGATCGGGAATAGAATACCGGCTACATTCTTTAGTGCGGCGTTTTCCGCTGAAAACGTCTGAGCAGAGACGAGCGAGTGTAATTCGCGCCAGCCTGAAAGCTTGCCCCCGTGGGGATACCGGGGGTGGGGGGGGGGGGGGGGGGGGGGGTCTTTTGTATAAATAGTTACCCCACCTTCTGGAAGTTCTGTGCTTGTAACGTCCTCTAATCTGTCACTCTCTTTGACTCTGCCTTTTCCCTTTGTTTTCGATCATCTACTATCTTTCTGACTTATTGGCCCATTCTCCTGCCTTTTTAAAAAAAACAAATCTTCCAAATATGTTTTCTCCATTGAGCTCCTCCGAAATCGGAATGTGTCGGCTGTGCGCAGCGGGGAGACCAGTGAAAACTGAAAACCGGACACATACGTGCCTTACCCATTATGGCCATATGGCCTGGGAACGCGAAGAAGAAGAAGAAGAGGAAGAAAGATTGACAAGCAGCTGGAATTATTCATAGTATGAGCAAAATAATGACATCTACTGCCTGGATCAAAGACACGCGCGAGATCGACGTCTTTTGAGCCCCCCCCCCCCCCCCCCCCTCCCCCCCCCCCCCCCCCCCCCCCCCCCCCCCCCCCCTCTTCTCTGTACCGTACCCGCCCCCCCCCCCCCCCCCCCCCCCCCCTTCCCCCCCTTCACTCTATTACCGAGTACCTGAAGTTGATTGACCCGGGACACGTTTCTCGCAAGCGCTCTATTCGAGCGAAAAAGATAAAACCGTGCAGTGGTAGGGGCAACGTTTTTTTTCCCCCCCGCTACACTCTAATAAAAGAGGTCACATGTTCTTATTTTATTCCTAATAACTTCGGGGAGGGAGAAAAGAAAGGGGGGAGGACCATCTGCCAGCCACAAGGGGTCTCAATAAGTTCAGTTTCATCCATGCATAAATAAAACAAAAATATAATGGCGACCGGAAAATTAGCTCCATACAATTAATAACATTATCATTACGGTATGCTATGCAACTGGATGAAATAATGACAAAGAATATAATATAAAAAAACCCGCTCGTGGAGAATTTACCTGGCGAACATCAGATCCAGATAATGTTGGCGATGTATTTATTTTATTTTATTTTTCACATCGTTTACAGTCCCGTCAACAGCAATGGTCTTGTCAGGACTGTCACCACAGTAAACATCAAACACGTCAATAACACATCATACAACGTAGTTTCAATACAAACAAACAAACAAAAAAACAGCATTGACGAAAGATTACCAACCTGAATCTAAAACACAACTTGGGCTGCAAATGTGACAATCATTTCTCTCACGTGACACACACACGCACACGCACACGCACGCGCACGCGCGCACGCACGCGCACGCACGCACACGCACACACACACACACACACACACACACACACACACACACACACACACACACACCCTGCGCACAAGCTTCCGAGGATGTTCATTATTGCGCTAGCAAACGTTTTCGGCAACCATAGCCGTTTCACAACCTATTCTTGCTGATTGTTACAAAACGTTTAAAGCGCTCGGTACAAAGCAACGTAAGCACGGCCATCGTTATGGAGGAAAGATAATTTTAACTGACATCACCGGTTCAATGTTCTACAAAGGAAATTTGAGCGGAAAAATAAGGTTTTTTTTCTCCGAGTCACATCGAAATATGGCATGAAAAGAGCATTTGCCACGCGCCGGTGACCTTGAATTTCACTGAGTTGAATTTAGAGAGCTGAATTAGAGAGGTCAGCGCAACTCGGGCAGAACGAGCTCGGGCAAATTAGTAGTCTAGTATAGTGAACGAACACTCGTGGCAAATGCCCTATTCGGCTGTTCTTTTCGGTTCACTCTCTTTTCTTTCGCAGGAGACTGAACCCGAAAGTGGTGCACTTTTATTTACGCGAATCAGGTGGTTTCTTCCCCGTGAAGGGCAATCTACTCATTAGTGTGGAGTAGTGTGAAATAATTATGTTTTCATATAATGTGACCCAGCACCACGAAAGGGACATTAAGTCGCTGGGCTAGTTTCTCACAACAGGCTTAACAAAGTCTAAGATCTCATGTTTTATCCATTTTGAGTTATGGGTATTTTCTTGCTCTCTAACATCTTATCGTTCATATCCATGAAGAGTAATCTTTAATAGGGCCTCTAAAGATTCCCCCCAAAAGTGCTTTAACATTAGTAGGTTGATGCATTTTGTAAGGATTGGCTAGACTTTAGACTGTGATTTATCAAAATGGCCGACGATCACCTTACTAACTTTAGATGCTCATAATTCTGCGACAAAAAAGGATCCGAAGTTCTTATATCATTAGAAAGAGAATTGTCTGAAGTTTTCCATGGTACCTTTTTTCTCAGAATGGTTATTTTACACTTAACACTTTTACACTTTCGTGGTGCTGTGTCACATACACAAGAAAAAACCCACTGGGTTCATTAATTGAATGAAGGAAAAAGACAAACTAGTTTCACACATTTTTCATATCAGACGCTGCTTGAGATCTTCTCACCGAATGCGATTATTGTTAATGCTATGAAGAGCACGAATACAAATGCGCTTAGTCAAATAAATTATGGTTTGGAATATGAGTAACTCATTATATTTGCATAAAGAACCTCGCTGGTAAAACACACACACACACACACACACAAAACAACAACAACAAATAATAAAAAATAAAAATAAAAGCGAAACAGCAAACAAACAAACACAAACAAACGAAAACAATTCTAGTTTCTACCTACTGAATATCACAACAAACTAAAACAGAGTCGAAATTAAAACCCAAAATAAAAGGTTCAATAACAAAACAAAACACAGATCAAAACAAATCACGACGAAACGATGAACCCGAAATGTCGTGATTAGTTTTGCTCTGTGTTTTTTTTAAATTAAACCTTTTATTTTGGGTTTTAATTTCGACTCTGTTTTAGTTTGTTGTGAATTTTATTGAACCCAGCGGTCATCTTCGTTTCTTCAAATTCTACTGAATATCAATGTATTTTGCTAAGAGTGTTGCTTGTTTTGTTTTTGTTTTTTGGGTTGTTGCTAGATTTATGTTTCTGTTTCGTATTCTTCTGCAATTATTGCCGTACCGAAATCAAAATGGCCACAGCACTGGAAGGTGTTTTCCAAGTAGGGGAAGACGGGGTAAAAAGCGCATGGGCGGGTAAGAAGCCCACCCCAATTATCTCATGAAATAAAGAAAATTTCAGTCAAATTTGCCCATGAGACGAATGCTAGACATTAACGCTCGTCTCATGGGCAAAATGAGACTGAAATTTGCTTCATTTCATGAGATGATTGGGGTGGGCTTCTTACCCGCCCATGCGCTTTTTACCCCGTCTTCCCCTACGCACTTTTGAATGTTTAGTTGGAGTTAAGAACCTTAGCGCTCGTCAACCAGGCGGCGATCCATTTGAAGGCATTCTAGTTACTGACTCTCTCTTTCTCTCTGTCTGTAACCATGTACGCACTTTTGAATGTTTAGTTGGAGTTAAGAACCTTAGCGCTTGACACCAGGCGGCGATCTATTTGAAGGCATTCTAGTTACTAACTCTCTCTTTCTCTCTGTCTGTAAACATGTGCGCACTTTTGAATGCTTAGTTGGAGTTAAGAACCTTAGCGCTTGACACCAGGCGGCGATCCATTTCAAGGCATTCTAGTTACTGACTCTCGCTTTCTCTCTGTCTGTAACCATGCACGCACTTTTGAATGTTTAGTTGGAGTTAAGAACCTTAGCGCTCGTCAACCAGGCGGCGATCCATTTGAAGGCATTCTAGTTACTGACTCTCTCTTTCTCTCTGTCTGTAACCATGTGCGCACTTTTGAATGCTTAGTTGGAGTTAAGAACCTTAGCGCTTGACACCAGGCGGCGATCTATTTGAAGGCATTCTAGTTACTGACTCTCTCTTTCTCTCTGTCTGTAACCATGTGCGCACTTTTGAATGCTTAGTTGGAGTTAAGAACCTTAGCGCTTGACACCAGGCGGCGATCTATTTGAAGGCATTCTAGTTACTCACTCTCTCTTTCTCTCTGTCTGTAACCATGTGCGCACTTTTGAATGTTTAGTTGGAGTTAAGAACCTTAGCGCTTGACACCAGGCGGCGATCTATTTGAAGGCATTCTAGTTACTGACTCTCTCTTTCTCTCTGTCTGTAACCATGTGCGCACTTTTGAATGCTTAGTTGGAGTTAAGAACCTTAGCGCTTGACACCAGGCGGCGATCTATTTGAAGGCATTCTAGTTATTGACTCTCTCTTTCTCTCTGTCTGTAACCATGCACGCACTTTTGAATGTTTAGTTGGAGATAAGAACCTTAGCGCTTGACACCAGGCG
>CM065698.1:24466356-24468856 GCA_017654935.2 Phymorhynchus buccinoides
TGTGTGTGTGTGTGTGTGTGTGTGTGTGTGTGTTGTGTGTGCGTTGCGTGTGCGTGCGTGCATGCGTGTGTGTGTGTGTGTGTGTGTGTGTGTGTGTGTGTGTGTGTGTGTGTTTGAATGTGTTTGTGTGCGCGCGCGCGTGCGCGCGCGTGTGTGATATGCGCGTACACACGTAAGCGTTGTCGCTCGTCAGCAGACTATATTAATCATCACTGTCTACCACACCTATTAGGAAACTTAACAAGAGCTAATGGAATGATAGAGACATCGTCTCAAGACTGTCTCCCTATATCCGTATCGGTTTGAAATATCAATATGAGAACATACACGTTTACTACGAATGGAAAGACTCTGTAACTGATGATGTTAGTGGGCAGACAAACAACGCGTGAGAAATAGCCAATCAGTCATTGACCTAAAAAGCCCTTCACGGTGCTACTGTTTTGGTGGTAGCAGAACGGTGATCGAGAAAGACTGCCCCCCCCCCCCTCACCCCCATCCCTCCACTGCCCTTGCGTTCAATAACCCCTTAACACAACGCAAAACATCACAACGAAGCAAACAGCTGCGAAAATAACAACAAACAAAATCACCATTGAAGCAAAAAAATGCTTGCGATAGGCAACAACAACAAAATCACCGGTAATGAGATAAGCTAATTAGTTACAGCTTTTTTTCACTCAGCCCTGAGGCAAACAACAAGAAAGCAACAAACAAATACAAATTAAGAAGAAGAAGGGGAAAAAAAGCAAAACTAAGAAAAGCAACAATCATAAAAAAACAAGAACATTATTTACATAAATATTTACATAACCAGCAAGAGTAAGGGAAATGGGGAATGGGGATTTTCAAAAAAGGATACTGTAAAATGTGGCTACTCGAGAAAACAGGTGATTATAGCGAAGAATGATTATGACAACATAATTCATACATTGGAATTGGTAAACATAGTAACAAGACATAATATTCCTTTCCTGAAGACAACAAACCCTTAGAAATTGATTAGTTGCCAACAAAACTTCTTTAAAGCTGGGATTTAGGTGTTTGTCGTCACTCTGTCAAGCAAGAGCTTTTCGTATGCTATTTTAAATGAATGAAGGCTGTTCTTTTGTTTAATATGTAGTGGAACCATTAATCCCCCGTTAGAAACTAGTCCAGCGACTTAATGTCCCCTTCGTCGTGGTGCTGGGTCACATATAATTAAATAATCACAAACCATTAATCCCCCCCAAAAAAAACCATTATTGATTTGTCGCTATCCTTTAAAAATGTATTTGAAACATTTGTGCGGCACTTGTGTATAGATACAGACACATCTTCTGTGTTTGAAGCACTTGTGTATAGACACAACTATATCTAAGGAACACTCATGCGATATTCTTACGTGTGTGAGCTTAAAGACCCACCAGGTCACGTGTCAAAATCACGGGTTTCACGTGTTTTTCCTCTTAGGTAGGAAATCTTGTTTTGACCAGGCTTCACTTCCCATACAGATGCCCCCAAATTCAAACCGAAACATCATTTTAAAGAGCAGCCTCGATTTGAAGTTGGGGACATGTGTATGTGGGTCACAGCTACCCAGAAGAAAAACCAAGGGACTTTATCGTGGTGCGTCAGTGTGTCTTTAAGTCTCTACAGTAGTGAATTCCAAGAGTCCCCAGAAGACACACATTGTTTCTCTTCTGCTATGTTCCTTGTGTTTGCAATAATTATGCTCTTGTTGTTCTGTTGCATTGTTTACATGTTATCTACGGGCAACCAATAGAGGGATCCGGGATAGCGTCATAATGTCACGTGATTTTGTTGGTAACGAAAGTCGGACGCCATTTTGGCTGGAGCGCCGTTTTGGTTCAGATTACAGAGGTGAGCGTCAGTGAGTTTCGACAAATCGTCACAATGGTAATAAACTGTGCAGTAGTTAAATGTTCCGGACTAAAAGCAAACATCAGAATTCAATGCGTTCCACCGCCAAGTATCTTAGCAACCCGAATAATCCAGCCATCATGGCCGACAGAGGTGACATTCTCATTTGCATACATGAACCCGGATCCCTCTATACCATACCATTTGATGCGTTTGAGTACATCGTATACGCTTTTAACTTGTGCTCTCAATCACGTATTTTCGAAAGTATTACGTACTGACTTAATGACATCACTGATGACGTCATCAGATGAACAGGAATAACTCTGATAAATATGCTGGCTTTTGCTCTGACACAGTCAAGAGAGCTATATCCCCAGACCATCTTGCCAGATTGGCTCTGTCAGTTGTCTTTTTCATGGCATGATTTGTTGTACAATGAACTTTTCTTTTAAATTTTCTCTGGCAGTCAAGGGGTTAAACCAAAGACACAATCATACAAGACAATAAATTCAGTACAATCGTACACTAATGGTAATCGAAGAAGTTCAGAGAGGTTGAAAATACTACAGTGGTTGAATCGAGCTAGGCGTATTTATGTATTAGTTCTATTACTTACAACCACCAGTGCTGACTG
>CM065698.1:24476356-24481356 GCA_017654935.2 Phymorhynchus buccinoides
GTGGGAGGGAGTCTTATAATGGGAGGTCTTATAAGGGAGGTTCCACTGTAGTATTTTACATGGAACTTTACAATTGATATTACATTGCTGTCAGCAAAGTGTCCATGCAGTTTGTAGCTTTAAGCTGAACACATGATGTCTCTGGCCTGCATCTATTCATATCGCGGGCGGACATCTCGGAGTTTTGTCAATAACTCAAATTGCCCAAACCTTTCAGCCCGGCCCCCATCGGATTTCAAATCAGCAATGAAAACTGAGATCAAAAGTGCAAAGAAAAAACCCCTTTATGATGCATTGTAAGGTATCAGCTTTGGCACCCCCGGACTATAATGTCACAATCGGACCGCACTTAAGCGAATCGTATGCAGTGTGACTTGTCCTTAAGACAACGTCTCCAGAGTGATCAGATCCAGGATGGGGAAAGAAAGACAGACAAGGATTCCAAAGCCTTACTCCCGCGGGAAAATGTTGGCAGCTGTAAGGCCCATTGATAGATTAAATTTAGTGGAGGGGGGGGGGGGGGGGGGATCAAACTCAAACGCCTGATTAACTTGTCGCTCTTCTCATCCATCCTGACAGGTTCTCTATAAAACGTATCACCAAAGCTAACTTTAGAGTGTTCTAAATATATCATAAAGAAGGACAGTCGTGTTTATTGACACGGTTTTCTTCCTAGCCAGATTAAGAAAAGACGTTAGGGAGCTTAACTTTGTTCCGCGATGTGGAAAGCTAATAACACCCCCACAAAACAACATAAAAAAAGACAAAAACAAAGAACGAGGGAGGAATAAGAAACCAATTCTGTAAAGAAAAGACACCTCTATTCTCCTCCCTCCCCCCGCCTCCACACCACTCCAGTGGCGTAGGAACGTTTTCAAGCAGGATTGCCAACAAACCAGGGGGGGGGGGGGGGGGGGGGGGGGGGGGGGCGCACGGACAAAACGAATGGATGGATAGGTTACATTACATGACTTAGTAAATCCTACAAAATTACTTTATAATTGTTGTTTTTAAACATAATCATAATCAATGATATAAAAAAAATCTATGAATGAAATAAAACATGATGTGAATTGAAAGGAGACAACAAAAAAGCATAAAAATACAGCCATGTTTGGGGCGGATCAGCCAGTCATGGAAGAGGGGAGGGGGTAGCTCCAAGTGGTCAGTTGGGGTGGGGTGATGGGTCTGGGGGAATTGCCTCCCAGAAGCTGACGATAATTTGAATGTAAACGATGCAATCAAGGCTTCTCGTGAGAGAATAACTGTAGCATGGAACTACAATTTGTCTTCCTCTTTTTCTTTCCATTTTTTGTCTGTAACCCCCCTGAAATCCATCTTTGATGCAGTACCAAGTCCATGACAGCAATGTGTAGTGAATGGGCTGAGACTATTAACTCTTTCGTTTCCTTGTGTCCTTTCTGTGTTGTTGTTTTTTATACACTACTCACAAAAAGTTAAGGATCACTATGAGAAAACAGGTGCGCAATAAACTCCGTTCGCTCCTGTTATTTATTTCTCAGTCAAGCCAAATTGTTATGAATTCTTGTTCAGCTGTAAGTGGGCGATGTTGTGTTAGTGGAAACATTGCACGTGATTCTCTATTACTGAGCTTGGCAGCAAAAGAAAAAGCGGAAACTTGCGAAAAAGGACCTTGTTTTGGATCGTTCTGCATGAACACATTGCACAAGCCAGATGGAAAAACCATTATGCACGTGCAAGCACTACTGTTTATGTGTGAGATGCTGTCTCTTGCTTGGCTTTATAAGAAGACATACCACCAGTATTAGGCCTGATTTGACAATGCCTCCACGACGAAAATTGAGCGAGTTGGATAGGGGACGAGCTGTTGCATGGTTCCAAGATGGTGTTCCCAAGCGAGAAGTGGCCAGGCGACTTCAGGTGTCCATCTCGGTCATTGTCAGACTGATTCAACGCTTCACAGCCACTGGGAGGGTCCATGAAAGACGCAGATCTGGTCGACCGAAGAAGACAACTCCACGTGAAGATCGTCTCATTGAACGACAAGCCCTGCAGACAAGAACAGCCTCTTCCAGCATCATTCGAAGGCAGCTGAGGGTGGCTACTAACATCAACATCAGCCAGCAGACCATACGGAACCGCCTTCATGGGTTTAACCTCCGTTCTCGTCGCCCAGCTGTACGGCCACGCTTAACTCCAGCCCATAGGGCAGCACGCCGCGCCTTCTGCAGACGTCACGTGAGGTGGACACGTCAGCAATGGTCCCAGGTCCTGTTCAGTGATGAATCACGCTTCACCCTGAACCACAACGACGGCCGACTGAGGGTCTGGAGGCGCCCAGGGGAACGCTTTATTGACGCCACTGTCCAAGAAAAGGTGGCCTTTGGTGGAGGTTCTGTAATGGTCTGGGGGGCCTTCAGCCTTCACCACAGAACACCCTTGTATCATGTACAGGGTAACCTGACTGGCCTCCGATACCGGGATGAGATCCTTCGACCGCTGGCTGTGCCTACACTGCAGCAGATGGGACCGCCGGCTGTCTACCAGGATGACAACGCTCGCCCCCACAGGGCAAGGGTGGTCAACGACTTCCTGCAGCAGTCTGGAGTCAACAGAATGGAGTGGCCAGCATGCAGTCCCGATCTCAACCCGATTGAGAACCTCTGGGATGAGCTGGATCGCAAAGTGAGGAGCAACCACCCCCCTCCCAGGGATGCCCAGCACCTCTACCAGATGCTGCAGGCTGAGTGGCAGGCGCTTCCACAGAGGATCTTCACCACCCTGGTCAACTCCATGAGGACTCGCTGCGTCGAGTGCCAGAACAGCCATGGCGGATACACGCATTACTGAACTTTTGGGAGCATCAGAATGCCCTGTCTTGTGATTTCAATGACTTTGGGAAATCAAATTTCGATACGTACCCACTTTGATCAAATGTACAGACCAAACGATTGCTCGAAATTGAAGGCAATTGTGTATCGTTATCACTAAAGCATTGAATTAAATGTTGGCCAAAATTCAACGCATTGGCTTTCTTATTTGGAAAGTTATGAATTAGTTTGCAAGTGATCCTTAACTTTTTGTGGATAGCTTAGTTATAATTTGTTTTTTTTTTTTGGAGGGGCAGAGAGATACGTCTGCCCCCCCCCCCCCCCTCCTTGAAGCCAGGGGGACAGCTGCCCCCCCCCTGCCCCCCCCACCCCCGTTCCTACGCCAGTGCACTCGTGTCTGTCTTCACCCTTCCCCTCAACTTATTCCAACTTTTTAATAAGCTAAGCTTTTCAAAGGGCTCAACACAAAACAAAACCCTCATAAATCATCAGTGATGCACATTTAGGTCAATGACCTATTAACACTGGAAATGGTTGTTGTTTTTTGGTTTTTTTGTTTTGCTGTCCCATCTTCTGGGCCGTACAGTGGCGTTGCTCCCACGCCGCTCATTCCGAATACCCAATTCGCAGCCACACCTCCGCACGTTCAGGTCGCAGAATCCGAGACCAGCAGTCCAAGGGGAGCGAATCTATGTTAGGCCGTCAGGAGGCAACCAACCGATGAGACACTGCACTGCTGCTGAGTCACCTCGGTGGAGTTCAATAGAGCCTGTTGCAAATTCTTATTGCCTCGACACTTGACAGGACAGTTGTCCTACTGTATCACTGATGAGGGTGACTTTTTTTTCGCGATTTGTTTTGGTAAGATATACACTGCAACTTTCGATAAATGTTTGTCCGACATTCGACTGCATAATAGTTGAACCTTAAATTGTGACGGGAAGTAAACATTTATGTCGAATGTTAGCATGATATTATATCTAGGGCAGACTAAGATAAAATGACATAAATCCTCGATAACATCCCCATCATTCTGCTTACAAAAGGGATTGCGCGCGTGTGTGTACGCTTGCTTGCACTTGTGTTTGTTTGTGTGTTCGCGCGCTTGCACTTGTGCTTGTTTGTGTGCTCGCGCGCGCGCATATGTACGTGCGCATGGTAGAATATTCTATCGATTTTTTAAAACACAGAAACTGTTTTTAAATACAGAAAAATTGTTCATCTTCATGCCCATGTGTGACATTTATATTTGATTGTTTGCTGGCGACGTTATGTCAAGTACTTAGCATCTCTCTTTGTCATTATTATTATAATTGTGTTTCTGCTTTGAGAGGGAGAATAGAGCATGGGTGAAAGAAAAACATTCTCTCAATCCTGAAATGACATGTTTCAGTGCTTTATGAATCCTCCTAATCCTGAAGTGGAGACCGCGTAAAAAAATAATTTCCAATGCGTGTGTGTCTGTGTAAGAAGATCTGGGCCTCAAGAAAGATTTGTATCAAGACCATACTTCACATCTTTAACTCCAATGTTAAATCAGTTTTATTTTCCGTGTAAGAAGAACTGGGCCTCAAGAAAGATTTGTATCAAGACCATACTTCACATCTTTAACTCCAATGTTAAATCAGTTTTATTTTCCGTGTAAGAAGATCTGGGCCTCAAGAAAGATTTGTATCAAGACCAAACTTCGCATCTTTAACTCCAATGTTAAATCAGTTTTATTTTCCGTGTAAGAAGAACTGGGCCTCAAGAAAGATTAGTATCAAGACCAAACTTCACATCTTTAACTCCAATGTGAAATCAGTTTTATTTTCCGTGTAAGAAGAACTGGGCCTCAAGAAAGATTAGTATCAAGACCAAACTTTGCATCTTTAACTCCAATGTTAAATCAGTTTTATTTTCCGTGTAAGAAGAACTGGGCCTCAAGAAAGATTAGTATCAAGACCAAACTTCACATCTTTAACTCCAATGTCAAATCAATTCTACTTTACGAATGCGAAACTTGGAGATAAAATAAAGCTACTCTCCACAAGATCCAGACCTTTGCGAAAATGTGTCTGAGGCGCATATACAGCATCCGATGGCCAGAAAAGATCAGTCAATGAAGATCTGTGGCAGCGGGCGGGACAGGAACCAGTGGCCGAGCAGATTCTGCAGAGGAAGCGGGGCTGGATAGGACACACCCTC
>CM065698.1:24483856-24503856 GCA_017654935.2 Phymorhynchus buccinoides
CCACGACTTTTGAGCAGTGAAGGGAAACGTTTATTAGGAAATGGTGAATAAGAAATGATGGGTTTTTTGTGTGTGTGCTACAATGGATCCTCTGCTACAACTAATAACGTATGACGGCATAGGAACGAAGAAGAGAAAGCTATTATATACCCTAACAACGAGAACATAAGTACGTAACAATAGCAGTCACAATAGCAATAACAGCGTCCTTATTATCTAAAACGATGCTGACATATTTATTGGTCCTGGTTTCAAGGGTGCAACTACACAAAATGGAAAAAACCTGAAAGGCCGGGGTCCAGGGGTAATGTCCCCCTGAAGCTGAAGCAAAAATTGATTTATGAATGTTTTAGTTTGCTTTTCCCCACAATTTATGCAAATGCTTATTTTAAGAGTGTTTGAAAAATACAGTAGACACACAAAGATCTCGTTGGACAAATTTAACAAAAAAGGGAACTTCCTTTTCTGGTCAAATTCAAAAACAGGAAATCCTTGTATCCAGGGCAAGTTGCACCCATGTTTACCCTAACAACGAGAGCACTAGTACGTAGCAATAACAATAACAATAACAATAACAATAACAACAACAGCGTCCTTATTATCTAGAAACGATGCTGACACATCTATTGGTACTGGTTATACTAGAAAATGAAAGAAAAGAAAAGAAAGAAAACACAACATCGATCATGGTAAATAGTGACAAGTGATAGCGATTCTATGGTTTGTTATCATTGGTTGACATTAGCCGGGTAGTAGGGGACAATAGCATCATGAGAGCTGTACAATAAATGGGTTCAATAGTGTTGGAATATAATCAATAAGTCAATCAATATTTGTTGGGGGTACATTTTACAGGAAATTCGTTTTGCAGCGATACAACGAATCAACAAAACAACACAACAAAGACAAAGACACAGTATGTAGAAAAGCCAAAAGATGAATGAAAAATGGTGTTTTACGTCCTCTCGGTCTGGAACAGACACATATGGGACATTTGTCGAATACAAAGATGGTGGGAACGATACTGGGGGCAATGCCCAAGGCAGTGCAACACCAGTAAAGTCCCGAATTTTTAACAATGCAGATAAGTGTAGCAGTAACCACGCCTCGGTTAAATCTCATCGGCTATTTAAAGCCAAAAAATAAAACATGCGACTGTTTTAAACATAGCGCGCACATACAATCCTCGGTCACACCCACCCACACCCACACCCATACACATACGCACACATACACACACAACACAACACAACACACACATCATGCGCACGCACACAACCATTTATTTATCCACCTGTCTACCGTATACCTACATACACATATGTTGACATATACAACTCTGCATTCACACAGATATAATACAATATAATGGTATCTATAGCTTAGTCTTTTGTGGGAGACCACGACACTCAAACTAGGAGGCATTTACACTAGCTCTAGTAATGCAACCCAAAGGATTAGTTTGCCTTTGGGGACTTTCCCCTATGCCACTGTCCTCAAAGCCCTCTGACCGAGAGAGTTCAAAGTCAAAGTTACTTTATTATCTCAACAAGTGGGAAATTACATTGTGCCCTCATGATACAACAAGGGCAACACAAAACAAACTACCCATGCATTTGAACAAAACATTTGAACAAAAATCAGGGTACACAACAAAATAATAAAAAGCAAAGTTCATCTTACCAATAAACAACAACCTTCTTCATACTCAACGAATGTACCCCCCCCCCTTTCCCATCCTCTTCACATCCCCAACCATTCTACCGAATCCATTCCAATCCACCCCCTCCCACGTTGGTACAAAGTATGAACACAATTAGGTAACACACAGAGCCAGTATACGATTGAGTCTTCCCCATTCCCCACAACATGCTCCTTCATACACCATTCGCTCTTTACACGCGACCGCAATCTTCATCACCCCCCCCCCCCCCCGCCATCCTCTTACTACTAGTTTAGCTTAGGTTTGCGCAATCATTGTGAAACTTAATCAAATTAAACAATCAAGAAAGGGCGTAAAAGGGCCGAGAGGCCCACTTCTAGCCCTATTACACTACTACTACTACTACTACTACTACTACTACTACTACTACTACTACTACTACTACTACTACTACTACTACTACTACTACTACTACTACTACTACTACTACTACTACTACTACTACTACTACTACTACTACTCCTATGTCTCTGGAATGTTTGAATGTACCTGGGAGAAGGCTTCTCCACTATAAACAAGTTGTAGCCCAGCCCCACCGGAATAGCATCAGCTGCCCCATCAACTAGCTGGCAGTCATACTTAGACACGACGGACAGGACTATTATATAATAGTGACGATAAAGAGAAAAGAAAACCACCCCAAACGAAGAAAATTAGAAATTTACTAATAGTATTCAAACACACGCGGCGTCCTGAAATTACAGGAATTTAAAACAGATTTTGTTTTCAAGTATTTCTTAGGAACGAATTTGTCACGAAGTTCATTATATTTTGGACATTCCACTATACAATGAAATTCATCTGCTATTTCACTCATTTCGCATAGTACGATAAATACGCGCACACACGCACGCACACACACACGCGCACGCACGCATGCAGGCACACACACACACACACACACACACACACACACACACACACACACACACACACACACACACGCACGCACGCACGCACACACACACACACACACACACACACACACACACACACACACACACACACACACACACACACACACACACACACACACACACACACACACACACACACACACACACACACACACACACACACACACACACACACACACACACACACACACACCAAACACCTACTAGAAGGCTATCTGAGTGACATTCAACATTAACTTCGAAACATTAACATTAACAGAATGAAGAAGAGTGACTGCTATACCTTTTAGAACAGGAACAAAATTAACAAGGTGTGGAATGGTACCTGGGAACTGTGCTCACCTGAAAGAAATCAACTACAAATACAGCAAACCAAGTCCTCTCAAGCCACACCGGAAGAAGAGTCTACGACTCGAAACCTCGTGTGTTTCCCTTTCCCAGGTACCTTTCCACACCTTGTTAATTTTTCCCCATTAACATTAACGTTAACTGGGAGCAACATGCATTACCCTTACATTTGAATATAAATGCAGAATTATGCTGACATCTGAAACAAAACACCACAAAAAACCCAGCATACAGTCAGGCAAAGGCAAAAACAATTGAACTCCTTGTTGTCTCTGGGTCTTTGTCACAGTTGCTGTCGAAACAAAAGTCTCTCCCAAAAGGCATAGGGGTCAACAACATTGCTAACACCAAATTCTGAAAGAGGTTCAGAAGTGAGTAAGTACCCCCCCCCCCCCACACACACACACACACATTCATCCCACTCCCTCCCAAGCATTAAAACACGACAACAAAATCATTGTACAACTATGTACACGGCACATGTTTGATATGATCATAGCCACACAACACCACAGTTTTATTATTATGACTTCTGTTTGAACAGTTGCTAACAAAATGGTGTTTTTACCCAAAATACTGTACATCGCTTTTGTCTGCCCACGATGGCTTAAAGTCAACCTTAGAGAGAGAGAGAGAGAGAGAGAGAGAGAGAGAGAGAGAGAGAGAGAGAGAGAGAGAGAGAGAGAGAGAGAGAGAGAGAGAGAGAGAGAGAGAGAGAGAGAGAGAGAGAGAGAGAGAGAGAGAGAGAGAGAGAGAGAGAGAGTCTTTTATAATAAATGTGACCCAGCACCACCAATGGGACATTAAGTTGCTGGACTAGTTTCTAACAAAAGGCTTGTAAAGTAAAACATCTAATTTTGGGGGTCAATTTTGAGATGTGAGTATTTTCATGTTCTCTTATCTTATCTTTCATATTTATGAAGGAACATCTTTAATATGGTCTCTAAATTGGTCTATAAGTGTTTTAAAACGAGTAGGTCAATGCATTTTCTTCAGATAGTCTAGACTTTTTAGACTGTGTTTTCTCAAAATGGCCGACGCTCACGCTACCAACTTTAAATGCTCATAAGTCTGGAACGGAAAAATATACAATAATGGTTCTTGTGTCGTTAGAAAGAGCATTGTCTGACGTGTCTAACTGTACCATGTGCTCAGAATGCTCAGTTTTACCTTACATTTTAATGTTCCTTTCGTGGTGCTGGGTCACAGATAGGAAACCGTTATTGTAAAACACATTTTGTCATGTGACGTAAATGCCGGAAGGAAAGAGTGCGTTCAATGGTCTGTTTCCGCTTCACAATTAAGCAATATAAATGTACGTGCTTGCTTTGTATTGTGAGTGTGCATTACTAGGTGAGTAGAGTCACCTTTGAGAGGCTAACAGAGTTGTAGATAGCTTGACAGATAGTTGGATAAGTACATTTCTTGAATCAATAAGCAAACAAAAATAGAACAAAAAGCAGGTGTCTGAGCATGTGCAGTCCTGCTTTAACGAGCGCTTCCGGCCGCCCCAAAGGGGGGGTCACTCCAATCGGCTTGTATTACTTCCTATTGTCCGCTTAACTAATCCATCGTTTGAATATTGCCGTTCCACTACAGAAAGACGGCGAATGCATCCAACTGCTAAAGCCATCTCAGACTGTGCAAGCCAGTCGGCAGAAGCAGGTCTTAAGTCCCTCACGATTGAGCTTTTACTTAACAGTTAAAACGCTCCGCTGGGCTGGGCATGTTGTTAGAATGTCTGATGAGCGCCGCCCAAAATGCATCTTCTATAGAGAACTCCAGTTTGGTGCACATATCCACGGAGGGCAAAATAAGCGGTTCAAGGACACCCTCAACGTGTCCCTGAAGGACTTTGAAATCAACATTTCCACCTGGGAAACTTGGGCCCCAAACCGATCAGCATGGCGTGGTGCAGTCACCAAGGGAGCTGCCAAGTTCGAGGCGCACCGAATCGAGACAGCCCAGGCACGTCGAGAAGCCCGACAAAATGGCACGAGCAGCAGCAATTCTCCAACTCCAACAGATCCCCTCAACTCTCTTTCCTGTCCCCACTGTCACAAAACCTTCAAGGCCAGTATCGGACTCATCAGTCATCTTCGTACCCACCCCACATCCTGAACCGTTTGGCATTGGAACTGTTGACGGATGGTCTTCATCCCTCGGGACGGACGAACATCATCAACAGTTAAAAGTTAATAAACGTTCAGAAGCGACAGACAGTTTTGAGACGACTTTAAAGTGCAGGGTATAAGGGCAAGAGTTTCAGTTCAGAAGGCATCCATGCTTCAAACAGGTTTTCAAAATCTCGATGGACTGACAGTTAACCAGAGTGTAAAAAGACTATGTACAAACATGTAAGATGCTGAAGGTCTCAGACTGTCAGAATTGATGATTGAAACACGCTGTGATTTTTACTCCAGCGAATGTACAATGTAATGTCCAATGTAACGGTTAAAACTCACAGCTTATTTCTCTTGACAGCATTGGCTAGTCTGATAATTATGATCTTTAAGTTTTAGGTAGTTGGCTGAGGAAACAATACATATTACAATACAATCCAATAATTCTTTTTTTGGGGCTTAGGAAATCAAGTGGTGCTGTTGAATATACATACTTATACACAACGACGATTAAGGGAATTCTCAGTGCACTTCAGTCACAAAGTGATAATGTTTAACTTTCCTTGTATGAATGCTAATGGAATGTAGTGACCATGCCTGATAAAGTGTAACGTTTTTGAGAAGCAAATGGATGGCTTTGTGTGACAATTTAACGGGTCATTTGACATTTTCATTTAGTTAGTCTATTTATCATGCATCATGTATCATGTCCGTAAGAACAGCAATTCATTGAAGGAATCAGACATTTGAAGACCTTACTGAATAACGATGCTGACTTAGCGAGCGAAATAAAGGAAATACAAATCATTTCTAAATGTAATCTGCCCGCTTGAAAAAAAGGTCTGAGATGACACAGATAGAAGCCCTGAATTGTTCCTGAACCTTGACATTGGTCCACTCTCTAGTTGTGTAGCTCTGTCCTTAAAAAACACCTTCTGTTGGTCACGCGTCAGGGGTAAACATAATTAACACTTGTCCATCGAAATAGTCACAAGAGGTTATGAATGTACACGACAAGACGCTTCTTCCCTATTAACGTTTGAGTTTAGTCCATGCTGTTGATGCCCGATAGCTTGGTGCAAGTTCTTCTTAGCCCAACCCCACATAATACATCTGGAACACGACCGTTCACTTGTTCATCGAGGACCTAACGGTGGACTGCCTACTGACCCCGAGGCGCTTGAGCAGGTCCTGCAACTCCTTGCGGAAGATGGGGTTCATGAAGGCGTAGATGATGGGGTTGGAGACGTTGTAGGCGAAGTAGCAGTAGAAGACGAGGGCGTGGAAGCGCACCACCCCGTGGGCCATGAGCCAGGAGGGCAGGAAGGCCAGGATGAAGACCAGGGTCACCACGAAGAGCATCAGCGCCGTGTGGATGTTGGCCAGCAGGTACTTCTCCTTCAGACCGCTGTCCGACGTCTCCAGCATGGCCTTGCGGCTCTCCTGGGTCATCTCCGTCATCTCGAACCCGTTCTGGGCAGGCGCCCCTGCCCCGGCCCCAGCCGGGCCTGCCGTAAGCACCGTGGGTGTGGAGGACGTCTCCCCGGCGGTGGTGTGGGTGTCCGTCACCGACACGTCCCGCAGCAGCCTCGTGTTGGTCTTCTGGCGCGCGCGGAGGCGTCGCGAGCGGCGCGCGATGACGGAGCGGTAGATGGCGATGTAGAGCAGGAAGACCACGATGAAGCAGACGAGGAACATGGAGGCGTACACCTTCTGGTAGGTCTTGCGGAAGAAGGTGGAGAGGATGATCCGGTTGAAGCGGCACTGGCCCGTGTACACGATGCTCCTGTGCTCCGAGGCCATGCACTGGCTGATCTGGGCCGAGACCAGGGCGTCCATGGCCACGCGCGTGGCGTTCCGCACCTCCTGCTCGCAGCCAGGGCTGCACGCGCAACAACAACAGACGTACATGCATGCACACACACACACGCGCACACGCACACACACACACACACACACACACACACGCGCGCGCAGACACATATTCGCACTCACGCATGTACGCACACATACACACACGCATGCACGCATGCGCGCGCACACACACACACACACACGCTCGCACGCACATGCACACACACGCACACGCACACGCACACGCACACGCACGCACACACACACACACACACACACACACACACACACACACACACACTATAGTTAACAGAATGGTCATCATGGTGATGATGATGTTGACAGCGAAAATGGGGATGAAAAGAAAGGGGGGGAAATTACAAAGGAAAGAAACTAATTAAAAAAAATGAGTACAATAAAACAAGAGAAGAAGTTAGTTTAAAACATTGGACTAAACAAAACATGGGGTGTCGTCGAGCGGCAGACATTTTCTTTGCCCAATTGTCCACACTAACTAGCTTACGTCTTACTTCCCGCCCGCTCTGCGTTCCTGGGGTGATACCGATGAAGGATATCTGGTTATAATGGTGTTCAGTTAACAGTTTGCAGCCTATGACCACAGCTCCATTCTCATTTTGAACATTAGACATGCCCAAGGTCAAAGGTCAAACATAAAGGTCAATGTCAACAAGCTTCAAACAGTTTTCCCATTGTACTCCTCCTGAGATGCCGATCAAGAATGTGTAAAGTTATATAGGCGTACGACTGGGGGTTCGCCGAATATACGAAGGTCAAAGTTCAAGGTCAAGAAGATTCAGAATGTCTCCCATTGAATCCCTTGGGTGAGGGTGATCAAGAACATATTATGCGGTTGTAAGGGTCTATCATCAATGGTTTACTGACTAGAGCCGCAAGGTCAAAGGTCAAGGCCAAGTGTTTCTTTTTAAAGATCACCTATTGTATCCCTTGGATCACGTTGACAAAGAATTTGCTATATGGGTGTACGTGTACGCCCAATGTTTTTTGGGACAATAGCCACCGTGGACGTCTTCCATTTTTCGTGATATAATCCCCCCCCCCCCCCCCCACACCCAAAAATAAAATAGTATCAGATTTTCGATGTTGCTGCTCTGGCTCAACATTTCCCAGAATTATGTATCATATTGTTCATACACTAAACGTATTAACCCTTTCACCGCCAGCCATATTACAGCAAAAAATGTCCATTACATTTACCTGGGTAGAGAACAAAAACCATCTGCAGTATTGGGGATTCTTCTGTGACATATATAAAATAAGGTCTATCCTTACTTCCCAAAACTGAGACAATAGGGTCTTTCGATAATAGACCCCAATCTGATGCCTTTTAGTGACATAGGTGTTAAATCATTGTGGTGCTAAAATGCGACTTTGGCGGTGAAAGGGTTAATATCATCCCAGTTAGGGCAAGTATTGTCTGATACGTTCGCATAAATTCAATATTTCTATGAAACACAATAATAAAAAAAGAAAAGAGAAAAAAGCTGTCTACAGGCGGACGTCTATATGACGAGCAAAGCAAAACTGAGATACGGCTGTAGTGTGTTTAAACTGACCCAAAAACAAGCGCGAAATCGCAATAGTTTGTGGCACGCGGTCTATTTTTACCACTCCAATCATGAGTTACCTCCCCTGGATTTTCAATAATTTTAATCTGTAAACCAGACTGTTATCTCTGCACCATTTCGTAACTTTTTATATCTTTTGGAAAACATTTAAAACTATGTATCCTACTTATACTCATCGAAAGAAGCACCGCATACTCGTCGTGTCTGTTGTAGTGTCTGTATTACATATGTTTATTATTTTGTACGCTTTTAAAATACATCATTTTAAAGAGCGGCCAGAAGTGTAGCCTCGATTTGAAATGCGACAATTTTGTCAAAATGTGCGACAATTTTGGAACGACAGACCGACAGACCGACCGACCGACAAAGTGAGTTATAGGTTTGTGGCTTGAGCCACAAACAAAAACAAAAACAAAAACAAAATAATTGTCTACAGGTCAAGCGTACAGGAGGAGAGAAGAAACACAGAGCTGAGATGATAGTGTATTAATAAAAACAATTTGCTCGTCATTATCACATTTGATATACTTGATTAGATAAATATGTGTCTGGGTTTTTTCCCTATGAAAACAAAAGGAAATAAAGAATCACTTTGTTCTTAACATTGACCACAGTTCCGGAAGCATTGACAATGTTGTTTCCACAAAACAGCCTTGAAAATAATAAAACTTAAGTTGATGAATTATGAGCTAGACATTTTAAATAGCATTTACTACCACTGTAGAAAAATAAAATATTGATTAAAAAAAAAACCACCCACAATAATAACTAGACGGTTTATGCTTGCCTTCCAGAGCAAACTTGGCAGGAACCTCCCCTCCAGCAATTCGGTTGATACTTGGTTTAAATAGCATTTTATTTCTCAGTCACAAATGAAAATCAACAATGATCATTAGATAGGGCAACAAGAACACTTATATAAAGGACTTAAAATTTATCAACCAAAAAAAGGAATGGTTCCAGCAAAGAAATAGTATAAGTGCATGGCTTTGTACATCGATTTCTCGGCAAATATGTAGATTTACACCCTCCTGCTCTATTTCTTGGTTCTTTCCGTGGTTAGGGATAGGGTTAGGGTTAGGGTTAGGGTTAGATGGTCTTTTCTTTTGCCACAAGCATCTGTTTTTTGGTCAAAATCATCTATGTTTTTTTAACATTAAATCGCTGCCTATATAAAGCCCTATCTTAAAGAAAAAAGTGCACAGACAATAATAGTGACGGACGGCCAAGCAGAGTAATGAAGCGCTGTCTTAATTTTCAAATATGGTTGTACCGGTTGGTACTTCGGAGTTATAATGGAAGTGTTGCAACACTACTCTTTAATAAACACTGAAAATAAGAATGCAGTCCGTGCAGCAATATTTGTTTTAGTTAACCCTTTCACCGCCAGCCATAATTCAACTGAAACATTCCATTAAGTTTACTTGGATAGAGAACAAAATCCATCTGCAGTATTGGGGATTCTTCTGTGACATATATATATAAAGTAAGGGCTATCCTTACTTCCCCAAACTATGACAACAGGGTGTTTGGATAATAGACCCCAATTTGATGCCTTTTAGTGACATAGGTGTTAAATCACTGTGGTGTTAAAATGCGACTTTGGCGGTGAAAGGGTTAATGAAAATTAACAGTCACCCATTGTCGCCGGTTGGTTCTTCTGGTTTGGTTTATACTGGAAGTGTTACAGTGTTACCTTTTTAATAAACACTGAAAACATGAATGTATTCCGTACAGCCGTTTTCGAGTTATTCAAGATTGAAATTTGGCCAGATTTGGCCATCTGGCCAACATTTGACTATTTCGGCCAACATTTGACTAATCGTTTAATATCGAAACTTGGACATTAGCGTGTCATCTTTTAACTTTCCCGCAAATGTCAGCGAAATCGGGTCAACACTGAAAAATCCCAAAACATGGACATCAGTGAAGTGACGCAATTGACATGAATTTGAATAACTTCCAGAGTATTTAACATATCATCACCACATTTCCTTCTGACTTGGGCCAGAGTAAGGGCTACAAGGTCCGCTAGTTATTTTTGTGACGTCACTTCCGGTTTTGGCTGTTTCGTGAAACAAATAAAAGCTGCCTGACCGTAGCCAGTGCACTTTCGGTTCCGTTTCACACAGGAAGTGTTGCAACTCTAATTCATAGCTAATTCTGAAAATTTGAACTAATTTCGTTAAGCCATATTAAAGTTATTCAAGATTGAAATTTTGCCGATTTCGGCCATATTTCGTTTCATTTAAAATTGCAAGTCTAACAATCCCTTAACGCCCCGAAACATTACTGAACATGTCAGCCAAATCGGACGAAAAATGTGTAAGGAAAAGAAAAAGAAAAGAAGAAGAAACATAATTTTTACGAAACCAATTGTATTCTCCTTTAGGGTGAATCCTAATAAAAAAGAAAGTTTGCTGCAGGCAGACGAGAGGATCTGTAGATATTAGATAAATCAAATCCCGCAGTTCGTCGAAAACATGATTAAAAACAACAACAAAAACAACAAAAACGTCCACACGTGCACCACATGCACATCTCTCTCTCTCTCTCTCTCTCTCTCTCTCCCTCTCTCTCTCCCTCTCTCTCTCTCTCTCTCTCTCTCTCTCTCTCTCTCTCTCTCTCTCTCTCTCTCTCTCTCTCTCTCTCTCTCTCTCTGGTTTAACCCTTTCACCGCCAGACATATTTCAGCCAAAAATGTCCATTACATTTACCTGGGTAGAGAACAAAATCCATCTGCAGTATTGGGGATTCTTCTGTGACATCTAAAATAAGGTCTATCCTTACTTCCCAAAAACTAAGACAGTAGGGTCTTTGGATAACAGACCACAATTTGATGCCTTTTAGTGACATAGGTGTTAAACCACTATGGTGCTAAAATGCGACTTTGGCGGTGAAAGGGTTAAACGATTTATTATTCAGTTACATTCGCATAGACATAAAACACAACAGACTGAAGCAACAACAAGCGAAGCTTATAGCGTGCTCAGTTAGAAAATGTACACAGCAATATTGTCTGTCTCTCTCTCTTCTCTCTTTCACGCAAAACTCTTAACACTCTTTCACGCACGCAAACACACACACACACACACACACACACACACACACACACACACACACACACACACACACACACACACACAAAAAAAGTACATATGCACCGCATACAAATGACCCCCTCAAATAAACAGTTAGGAATGCAATAGTTATTTTGCTAATGCATCACCCTGGCATGGGCTACAGCAACAGATCGAATAGATGGTACAGTCATTAATCAATGAGTCTCCAATCACCCCGGGCCTTCAAAGCGCGCAGGGCGGGATTGACGACAAGCCGTTGGTCGATCATCTACGCTGGAAATAATGGTGGTCATATTAAGCTGCACTATTGTTTCATTAACCCGTTCACCGCCAATGTCGCATTTTAGCACCACAGTGATTTAACACCCACGTCAAGAAAAGGCCTCAAACCAGGGTCCGTTATCCAAAGAGCCTATTTTCAAAAGTTTGGGAATTAAGGATAGACCTTAGTTTATACATGCCACAGAAAAATCCCCACTATTACAGACGATTTATTTTCTCTAACCAGGCAAGTTTAATGGGCCTTTTTGGCTGAAAAATGGCTGGCGGCGAAAGGGTTAATGTTTCTTGCTACAAATAAGTTTTTAACCCTTTCGCCGCCAGCCATTTGTCAGCCAAAACATACCATTAAACTTTAACTGGGTAGAGAAAATAAAATATCTGCGATATTGCGAATTCTTCTGTGACATGTATAACATTAGGCCTATCCCTTACCTCCCAACATTAAGAAAACAGGGTCTTTGGATAACAGGCCCTGATGTGATCCCTTTTAGTGACATGGGTGTTAAAAAACCCATTGTTGTGCTAAAATGTGACATTGGCGGTGAAAGGGTTAAAGCTAACAAAGTGTGCTTAGTGCATTTCTAACGAGAAGAAGGCGAGGTAGAGAAATAATAAAATGGCAGTGATTGCGAAGGAGAGAGAGGTTATGAAGGTAAGCCTAGGGGAAGACGGGGCAAAACGCGCATGGGTGGGTAAGAAGCCCACCCCAATTATCTCATGAAATAAAGAAACTTTCAGTCAAGTTTGCCCATGAGACGAATGCTAGACATTAACGCTCGTCTCATGGGCAAAATGAGACTGACATTTGCTTCATTTCATGAGATAATTGGGGTGGGCTTCTTACCCGCCCATGCGCTTTTTAACCCGTCTTTCCCTACTTACGTCTGATGCAGTTACGAGGAAAACATAATATTATTACAACATTAAGAAGATAAACATGGCTAGCTGATGAGTACATGTCAAATCAGCGATTTTCAGTCACGGCAAGGGGGCTTTAATCCAAGAAGAAACAGAAGTTATAAAAGGGGGGATGGAGAGCAGGATGAGAGAGGGGGGAGGGCGGAGAGAGAGGGAGAGAGAGAGAGAGAGAGAGAGAGAGAGAGAGAGAGAGAGAGAGAAAGAGAGAGAGAGAGAGAGCAGTCAAGGTGTAATATTGTCAATGTGGGGTATCTAACGTACACGCTGTTCACAATGACACAACTAATGCACGAACCGTGGCTAGTGGCACGGTGCAGTGCAGGACATTACACATGGGGCAGACACAAAGACAACAAGGGCATCGCCGAGCGGCAGCAACGCATTGTGACAATGCAAACCCGGCCAGAGTTATGTCCTCTCCCCCCCCCCCCCCCCCCCAATAAACACACCACTTTCCACCCTTACGGAACGCATAAAATACATAGCCCAAAATTTGAAGCGATTCTGTTCAGTAGTTCACGAGATACAGCTGAACGTTTATACAAACGTCCTTGCACCGAGTTATGTCCTCTCCCCCACCCCCCACCCCCCAATAAACACACCACTTTCCACCCTTACAGAACGCATAAAATACATAGCCCAAAATTTGAAGCGATTCTGTTCAGTAGTTCACGAGATACAGCTGAACTTTTATACAAACTTCCTTGCACCATGGTACACCATCACACAAAATTTGAAGCGATTATGTTCACTAGTTCACGAAATAAAGCTGGGGGGGGGGGGGGGGGGGGGGGGGGGGGGGGGGGGGGGTACACAAAGCAGGACATTTCGGTTTTCAAGGTCAAACTTCAAGGTCAAGGTCAGCACGGTGTTGATTAACGAAAGGAAGCTTTCTTTTCAAGCTGTCTACCCCTCTGCCAATTTTAATCAAAGTCCAAACAGTAGTTTTTAAGATAATCGATACACAGACACACAGACACACACACAGACACAGACACACACACACCATCGTAAAAATACAAACAGACGGAGAGAAAAACACACCAAAACATCCTAGTGGTCCTTACGACAGGAAACCTCATTAAGGCTGATAGCTGACCCCCCCCCCCCCCCCCCCCCCCCCCCACCCCCCCCCCCAATAACCTCTTTGTTCGTCCCACACAGAGCCTGTGACAGCGCAAATTGTAACAACTGCGCAAAATGTAACAATTGTTACATTTTGCGCGGGCTGCCCGTGCAAAATGTAACAATGTTCGATTTTGTTACATTTTGCGCTAGGCGTCCACCTTTTGACGAAATTAGCAACAGAAAAAAGGCAGTTTTTCGTCATTGCAAATATCGTAGTTGTGATTTGTTACATCCATAAACACAACAGCAATTCGGCATTGTTCAGGCGAAAAAAACGCTGTACCCAAGAAGAAAGCAGAAATAACACACGAGAGAAAAAAATCAATAAAACAACCTGCATACTTTGCACGTTGTAATAATAATAATGCTAAATCGAATGAAGAACGAGTGAAACAAACAAGCAAGCAAACACACATTTGGAAATTTAGATGTAGACTTTGTTTTTATCTTTCGATTTGATATATTATGATGAAGACAGCCTCATCAACCGAGCAATTTCATAACGGAACTCAGCTCATTTAGAAGCAGTCTACTGTACAGTTTACATTGGGGGGGATTCATTAGAGCAGCGTGCTTGCACCTGGTGTTTCATTCCTTATGACTCACATACATTGTACGGGGAAAACGCAAGGTTCAGAGGAACACAGCAGGGCTTTATAAGAGCATGTTTCCCTGAAGAAGGAAACACTTAAGCAGCAATAAGAAATTAGTATCGGATCGAAAGTCGTGGCAGATCTAGTGAAGCAAATTGTACTTTATTTTAGCATATCCTTGAAAATAATTATTATCTACATTAATGAGCCAGGACATAACAAATGGGATTTTTACATAATTGCAAATCATTAAGCAAATAATGTGTGTTTCGAAAAGTACTTTTCAGAACTTTTATAATAATTATTATCTAAGCATAATAATTATGTTTTTGGTTTATTAGATTATAGTGTGTTTTTTGCGCACGCCGCACGCGAAATTCAAATTCTGGGTCCAGCTTTGGTAGGTACAGCTCGCGTTGACAAGACGGTAATGTAATAATGCTATGTGAAGATAAATAACTGTGACGTCAAGTTTATAATAGCAACGGTGTATTCTTACACCTTTTTCTCACGTGCGTTTACACCAAGCCTATACGCAAATGATATGTCAAGTTATGATTTTATATTCCACGCTTGGCAGCCTTCTTTGGCTCTCTTGGAGATCGGTAGATCATTATACAAAACACAATTATCTAATAAATGTTGTTCATCTTCGATCGCACGACAAACTGAACACAATCTGTTTTCTTTTTGTATGCCTAAATGACGTCCAGTTTCAATGTTAAGGGAATGTGTACTGGTCCTCCATTTACGTAGTTCATTATCTATGTTTGAAGTTTTTTGCTTGCAAAAGATAGGGTTGTATTTCATAATGCTGACATTTTATTATAGAAATTCAGGCAATACACCACGATTTGTCACAGTTGTGGTTCGTTGCGTTTTCCCGTCTTATAGGGTGGGGGGTAGGGTTAGGTTTAGGGCTAGGGTTAGGGATAGGGTTAGTATTCCAAAAAGGTTATTAGCTAAAAATGTTCCTAAAATACAGCTTTATGTATGGTAAGAAAGGCAAAAACGGAAAAATACAATTAACCGAGAAATGTAGGGGGGGTGGGGGGGGGGTGGCACATCTGGACCTTTACCGTTTTATAGTTCAGTCCGTGGTTGGGTGTATACGACAACGAATTAACATAATTCGAATTATTCACGGTTTTAAGTGGACATTCGGGTGTTTTCATTGTATGATATATTTCTTTTAATTGAGTGAAAATTGCATGTTTAATTTTATGAACATTAAACGTGAATTGATTCTTCCAGACGTGACTGAAACCTAATTGAGCAAGTATTTCATGAACAAATGTAACCCATGGGGATTCTTCTTGATGCTTAGTCATTGATTTGTATACCAAATGTAAATATGAGTTTTTTGGAGAGTTCAAAACATGTACCCAATAAGCAATTGTTTCATGTAATTTAATTTATGTTGTAGCCCATGGTTTGTTTTAGAAAGTAATACTAAGTCATCTGCATAAAGCAAATATGATATTTGTCTCTCTGTCTCTTCATCAATGTAGGGTGAATCTTCATCTGGAATATCTTTCTCTACATCGTTGATAAATATGTTGAACAATGTAGGGCTCAATGTACTTCCCTGATGTACCCCTTTTTATTACTAGTATATCTGCAGAGAAGCCATAATGTATGCGAGTACACAATGTTATGTTTACATACATACTTATAATAATGTTAAAGCAATGGCCCGTAATACGATAGTTGCATAATTTAAACAAAATCCCATCATGCCATGCATTATCAAAAGCTGTTTGGAAATCACTAAAGCATGCATACAGTTGACCTTTTAAAATTGTTTTAGTATGTCATCAACTATGGTTTTTTTAATATTGATATTTGATCAGTAGTGATATACCCTTTTCGAAATAATCCTGCTTTTGCTTTAATTAATATGTCATTATCGTCAAGAAAGTTTGATAAATCAAGTTAATAAGACTAAATAAACAGCGTTGTGTGTGTGTGTGTGTGTGTGTGTGTGTGTGTGTGTGTGTGTGTGTGTGTGTGTGTGTGTGTGTGTGTGTGTGTGTGTGTGTGTGTGTGTGTGTGTGTGTGTGTGTGTGTGTGTGTGTGTGTGTGTGTGTGTGTGTGTGTGTGTGTGTGTGTGTGTGTGTGTGTGTGTGTGTGTGTGTGTGTGTGTGTAATATGTATATTATACGTGTATGTGTGTGAACGGATAGCCGTGTTTGTGTGTGCAGGGGCATGTGCGTGCACGTCTATGTGGGCGTATCTACAAGTTTTGAAACGTAGCATTGTATCTAAAAGTTCCTGAAAAGTAGGGCTATCAGTGTTAGCGCACGTGCGTGTAAGTGCACGTGGGTGTATCTACGCACGTGTTCAAATGTATTACCTAACATTTCTACAAAATAAGGTCAATAGCGTTAGCACTTATAAACAGATTCTTAGAGGGGGTTCCGTAATAATGAGCAAAGCAAGAGGAAGTGACCTGAGCTAGTAATTAATTTCTTATTGATTATTTTTTTGCCTCATGTAGCGCCGCACCTTATTAGAGTTTAAAGGGGCACCCTGACGGATACGTTTTTGCAAGAAACACGTCGAGATCACCAGGAAGACACCCTTTACAGAAATCGCAACTCTCACTTTGTTCTGGTTTCCTAGAAATCAAACCGTCGAATCGGTGATTCCTCTTTGGCGGAGGTACTGGAAGTCAGATTCTTTCAGTGAAAGAGAAGGCATATGACTTATCTTTTCTAATGGCCGCCTGAGTTAGACCCAATCGTTTGCACGAAAGTTCCACAATACAAACCTTTTTATACAGTTTACCAAAAGGAGTTTCGCTCACAACAAAACAAGTAGGCCTAGCTCCAATTTTGTGTTACTGCACTACAAGGAAGAAAAAGCTTCAACCACTCTCAGTGGCCTTAAAATAATAATAATAATTTAATTCATTTTAAAAAAAGATAAAAACCAACAGGTTTAAGAAAGAAGAGAAAGGAGACATACAAGATTAAAACATAAAAATAACTTTGACATCGTAAGAACAAGATATAATTAGAAAACATTAAAATTAATACATGCAGGGAACATATACCCCCAGCCCCTCCACTCTCTCTCTACCCCCTTCCCCTCCCCCCTCCCTCACCCCGCGCTGTCTCCCCCCCTAAAAAAATAAATAAAACACACACAAAAAAACCCTCACCCTCCACTCTCTCTCTCGCGCCTTCTCACGCCTTCTCACACACACACACACACACACACACGCACGCACGCACGCACTCACCTACACACACGCAATCACACACACACCGTTTGGGATAAGACATATCAGCAGGTTGACGGTTGATACACGTCAGATTAATCATGGTTAAAATAGGTATGGAATAAGAAGGTCTTCATGCCTGATTTAAAAGCGTTAAACGTTTGTGCATTACGAAGGGCTAAAGGTAACGAATTAAAAACAGTAGGGCCAGCAAAGGAAAAAGAACGCTTGCCATATGTCTCCAGACGAACTCGCGGGATGGCCAAATGACCAGCGTCTGAGGAACGGAGAGATCTCGATGGTGTGTATGGCACAACTAAGTCTGAAAGATAGGAGGGAGCAAGATCGTGGAGGCATCGAAAACAGGGTGGCAATTTTGTATTCGATACGGGCTCGAACGGGAAGCCTTCACCCAACCCGTCCAAAATGGCTTCTCTCTCCGGCATCTCCGCCAAGGAGGAATCGCCATTTTGACGGTTTGATTTCCAGGAAACCAGAGCAGAGTGAGTGTCCCGATCCTTGTAAAGGCTGTCGTTGTGGTGACCTCGACGTGTTTCATGCAAAAAAACCTCATCCGTCAGGGTGCCCATTTAAGGGCATCATAACTGAAACGGATTCCGGGAAATTGTTGCGCTGCTGGTCTTGTCTCCATGGAGAGGTAGATTTTAGGCTACATCCGTTTGATCTTTTGTTGTAACTGTCGAGAAAGGGGAAGGTAAATTAATGCGTTTTTTTAAAAATTATTCTTCATGAACTGTTATGACAACGTCCGGAGAAGCTTCGAAAAAGAAATAAAATGGCAGGTGGAAAGTCTTATAACACGATGGTTTCAATTTGTTTGCTTGTTCGATCGTCTGCCTTGTATCTGAGCAGGCTTACTACTACCCTCCTCGCTCTCTTTTTCTCTCCCTTAAAACTTTCCTCCACTCTCCTGTCTCAGTTGTGATAAGATCGTCGATACAAATTGCCCATTCGATCTAACCTTTTCGTCTCCCCCCCCCCTTCACCCCCCTCCGCGCGTTTAGATACGAGTTTTCGTCAACATCATTCTTCCGTCGCAGCTCCATTGGTATGATGGTTGCAAGTTACTTAGGGTTGTCCCACATTGCTCGTCTTTTTTTAAAATCTCAATGGTTCCTATTGCTTTCATGTTACTGTTTCTCTAACATGCGTGCAAAAAACACATACACTTAGAAGACGCAGGTAGGCCCACGAGACTGCTACACACGTGTTACCAAAAAAACCACGCACACACGGGGCACACACATAATGCACGCATGCACGTACGCACCCTCATCGAACACACGCACAAAAATCACCCCCAAATTGACATAGTAGGCCTGCACACAACAACATACATTATTTACACGGCGCTAAATCTTGATCGAAATCAAATCGAAGCGCACACACACGTTAAACATTCACAACGCATTTAAACAAATATAACACACACACACACACACGCGCGTTTCAGAAATGGTCCAAAAGGCAAGAAAGAAGAGGGAAAGATAGAAAGAGCTTCAATGACGGGGAAACAGGTGGGCTTTGAAGTTCGATTTGAAAGCAGAGAGGGTCGGTCGCTGACGGAGGGAGAGAGGATGTGTGTTCCAGGAGGTTGGTCCTGAAACAACAAAAGAGCGCCGACCAACAGTTGAAAGCTTATAATAATGTCCCATATGTGCCTTCCCAGCTCGAGAGGACGTAAAACGCAAATTTACGATACGTTGAAAGCTTATTATCTAGGGATCTGGAGAGAAAGAGGGTCGGAGACTGAACGTAATGTGCGAGCTGGCGTATAAATGGAAATATTGTCGCAGAGGTCAGATGGGGCATGCAGCTTGATGGATAGATGTGTAGCAAAGAGTGTTTAGTTTATACTCAATTCTGTCTGCGACAGGTAGCCAGTGCAACGAACAGCTCTGAGAAGAGGGCAACTGTGATCAAGCTTTCTGTTCCGGAGGACAAGACGAGCAGCTGTGTTTTGAACACACACACACGCTCGCACACGCGCACACGCACACGCACACACATGCACACACACACACACACACACACACACACACACACACACACACACACACACACACACACACACACACACACACAACCGCGTGCGCGCGCTCTCACACATAGGGGAAGACGGGTAAGAAGCCCATGTTAATTATCTCATGAAATAAAGAAAAACATCAGTCGAATGT
>CM065698.1:24508856-24511356 GCA_017654935.2 Phymorhynchus buccinoides
CTGTTGCTAATCTCTTGAAGGTTGTCTCTATAATAATAAGCTTAGCTAATGAGCGCATTTCTATTATTATACTAACGGTCGGTTTTTGATGATTTATTCTATGGAATGACGTCAGCGCATTCGCATGATAGTTTAATGATTGTATGAAATAGAGATAAGGTGCGTGGGTGTGTAAAGCTCTCTCTCTGTGTGTGTGTGTGTGTGTGTGTGTGTGTGTGTGTGTGTGTGTGTGTGTGTGTGTGTGTGTGTGTGTGTGCGTGCGTGCGTGCGTGCGTGCGTGCGTGTGCGTGTGTGCGTGCGTGTGTGCGTGTGCGTGTGCGTGTGCGTGCGTGTGTGTGTGTGTGTGTTTGAGTGTATTTATGCACAGGAGCGTGTGAACGAGTGTGTGGTATATAAGTATGTGATTGTGTGCTTCTTGTGTGTATTTGCCTGCCCTGTTTTTGTTTTTTGTTTTTGCTAGAATGCGCGCACATACACACAAGTATTATCTCACACGCTTATGTATATTTCTTACATTGTCTTTTTCTCAATAGAATGCTAATTGCACACAATGTTTTAAATGGACACCCCTAACCCTGCTCCTTCGCTATTATGAATTTTGGTAAAGATCAAGATGTGCCCCCCCCCCCCCCCCCCCCCCTACATTTCTCTGTTAATTCCATTTGTTCCGTTTTTGCCTTTCTTACCAAACATGAAGCTGTATTTTATGAACATTTTCAGCTGATTATCTTTGTTCAATAATTAAATTGCAGTCATGATAAAGGCCATTACCTAATAGGACCCCCCCCCCCCCCCCCCTATGTAGTGTAGTACACCGCGGCATTTGTCACAGTCGTGGTTCATTATGTTTTTCCGTCTTATAGGGGTGAGGGGGGGGGGGGGGGGGGGGGGGTAGGGTTAGGGTTAGGGTTATTATTCCAAAAAGATAATTAGCTGAAAAGGTTAATAAAATACAGCTTTATGTTTGGTAAGAAAGGCAAAAACGGAAAAATTGAATTAACTGATAAATGCAGGGGGGGGGGGGGCACATCTTTACCTTAGGGGGGGGGGCACATCTTTACCTTTACCATGAATTATATTTTTTTTATTTTTTTTATTAAGCCCTAATGATTTATTCACATTTCTGGAAATAATAAGCTCTTAATTTCATTGCAAAACTCAATTTGTTTAAACTCCCTTAGAAATATATTATAAAACATGAAAATATGCTTACTATCTGATTTAAAAGAAATTTAAACAAAACTCGAAGAACCATAATGTCTCGTGTTTCCGTTCGCTGATTTTCAATGAAGTTTTCTCTTGGCAGAGTGTTGCACTGTATCAGTGATTTCTAGTTCCTATGTTGGCAATACGTCATTTGATATAACTTAATTAATAATACACGATGTCTTGTCTCTCTATTGCCTCTCTCGATCTCTCTCTCTCTCTCTCTCTCTCTCTCTCTCTCTCTCTCTCTCTCTCTCTCTCTCTCTCTCTCTCTCTCTCTCTCTCTCTCTCTCTCTCTCTCTCTCTCTCTCTCAATCTCTTTACCTACTAATTTGAAAGAAATATCACGTTATTCATCTTTTCGAAGACATCTTAAGAATTATTTTTTTGACATTTGATTTTTAAAATGTTTGGACACTAATATAACAAATGCCCATAAAAATGTCGGATTGTTTGTCATCTCTCTCTCTCTCTCTGTCTGTCTGTCTGTCTCTCTCTCTCTCTCTGTCTCTGTCTATCACTCTCTCTTTCTCTCTCCCTCTCTCTCTCTCTCCCTCTCTCTCTCTCTCTCTCTCTCTCTCTCTCTCTCTCCCTATCTCTCTCGTCTCTCTCTCTCTCTCTCTCTCTCTCTCTCTCTCTCTCTCTCTCTCTCTCTCTCTCTCTCTCTCTCTCTCTCTCTCTCCTCTCTCTCTCTCTCTCTCTCTCTCTCTCTCTCTCTCTCTCTCTCTCAACATTTTCACTTTATTTTTTTTCTTTCATTGCATGTTTTGTTATTGTTGTTTATTCGATATTTTCATTTGCCACAGGGCTGGGTGTAAAAAAAAAATATGTATGCTTATCTCATTACCCTGTATAAATAAAATTTCGTTCGTTCGTTCGTTCGTTCTCTGTTGTTGTTGGATTTTTTTTCCTCCGTTGCCGTTGTTGTTCTGGAATCTTGAAGACATTGTAAAACGAGTTCCATTGTTTTCAAAAGACAACCCCCCCCCTGTTTTACATTCAAGTTTATATTAAAACAAATAACCAAAACATACATTATTAGCATGATAAGGCAAGGTCATTACTCATATACTAGCACTTGGCAATGTGAACAGTAAACATCAAGCCCTCCCAGACATCACACACACACACACACACACACAATGATGACACAATTTACAACACACAAACACACACACCACAAAAAAACACACATGTTTTGTACACGATTTCACGGCACACACACACACACCCTAATCATAACTTAAAATTTATCAACCAAAAATAGGAATGGTTCTTTTGCCCGCCGTTTTGT
>CM065698.1:24516356-24536356 GCA_017654935.2 Phymorhynchus buccinoides
TAGGTCTCTAAGGTGTCCTGGGAACGGAAAAGGGATTAAAGCTTTCAGGCCAGGTCTTTGGAGAGGAATTAAGGCGGCGGCACAGCCCAGCATGGGGAAATATTATTCAGACAACATAAAAAAAACATGGGGCCGTCAAGAGATTGCTCAGCTTCAACTGAAGACCCCACACCAAATGGATATGTTATTATTATTATTGATGAGCATCGCCCAAGGAGAGCAATGAGGCACGTGCTGACAGTGCAAACCTCCAGCAAGGAACCACATAGACATGTCTGCTCACCCAACACTCCGAACTCCCAGTTGGCTGCGGAACCCATATTATCCATGAAGTATAAAAAAAAAACACCAAAACTCCAGACAATCGAGCGTAGGATAGCTAGCCAGAAGCAAAACAAGCGCGAAATCGCAATAGTTTGTGGCACGCGGTTTTTTTACCACTCCAATCATGAGTCCCTCCCCTGGCTTTTCATAATTTTAATCTGTAAACCAGAATGTTATCTCTGCACCATTTCGTAACTTTTTATATCTTTTGGAAAACATTAAAAACTGATGTATCCTACTTATACTCAAAAAAAATAAGCACCGCATACTCGTCGTGTCTGTTGCAGTAATCAAGCATATGCAAATTATTTTGTACGCATTTTAAAATACATCATTTTAAAGAGCGGCCACAAGTGTAGCCTCGATTTGAAGTGCGACAATTTTGGACCGACAGACCGACCGACCGACCGAAAGATAACCGACAAAGTGAAATTTGTGGCTTGAGCCACAAACAAATCGTAGATGTCAGAGCTTGCGCAAGTGAAGTGATCAGATGAGTCAGATAGCGAGACAAACTTTAAATGTCTTACGTTTAATTTGTACAACGTACATGCAAGAAGGCCTAAGCAACACATGCAAAGTGACGGTATTTTAACCTCAAACCCCACAACTAAACAACTGGAATTTTCGACACATTTACCAGATACATATGTACTAAACTACAAACACAGCAAAGCATTACTTCCCCTCTCTAATTCAAACTGCGAATCCAAATCTGCTACAGCGTAGGCCTGTCCTTATTGGCCTCTGCAACTAGGGTTATTAACTGCCCTTGACAGTGAGAGTGAAGCCCTTGCTGGTCAGTACTGACAAGGGCATTCACTCTTGCGAAAGGCAGCCATTTAGTGGCCTCAAATAGGGTTATTGGCGAGAGTTATTCCCTTGTTTGGTCAGTGCGCAACCATCTCCCCCCACCCACCAAGGGCATTCACTCTTGCAAAAGGTGTTATTTGCAGTAGCCAATAGCCAAGCCATGCAAGTCTAGCGTAACTACTACTTCTCAAAACAGAGAACAGTGTAACACATTATAGGAGGAATAATGAGTAATAAACAAACAGCTGCAAGGGTTTGGTTTGCCCCACTCATAGGGGTATTGCTTATAGGGGTCTGTGTTAAAGATCCACCAGATCACGTGTCAAAAATGACTGTTTTTCCTCTTATAACTGGAAATAAATCTTGTTTTGACCAAGTCTGACTCCCACATAATTGGCCCCAAATTCAAACCGACACATCAGATTAAAGAGCAGCCTCAATTTGAATGTGGGGAAATTTGTATGTGGGTCACAGCAACCCAGAAAAAACCCAAGGGACTTAATCGTGGTGCGTCACTGGGTCTTTAAAGACCCCGCACGTCACGTGTCACATTCCCTCTTATGCTTGGAATATTTCTTTAAGATTTCTTACCAGCTATAAGAGGGAAACCACGTGTGTGAAAACCGTGATTTTGACACATGACGTGCGGGGTCTTTAACGACAACGCCTTCGAAAATAATGGGCGATTTACCCGTGATGTTATGAGCACCAGGACAACAATAAACCAGAGAACGAAAATGAAGCATTTAACAAAGGACAAAGAAAAAACACACGTAAGGTGGTTTCATTTGCCTTCTCTCTTTTCCCCCCTCTTTTCCGTGTCTGTATGCCTGCCTTTCTGCGCGTCAGTCTCTCTGTCTCTCTCTGTCGCTCATTTTATTATTATGTATACCTTAATTTAACCACTAACAATACCCGCATCAGAAGTTGTTGATAAATATTAAATTACTTGAATGATGATATCTCTTTTGTTATTAAGTTACTTGAATGATATCTGTTTTGTTATTAAGTTACTTGAATGATGATATCTGTTTTGTTATTAAGTTACTTGAATTATGATATGTTTTGTTCTGTGGTTTTTTTAATTTATATATTAAACCTTTTCTTTTGGGTATTACTTTGATGATATATATGGATTGCGGATTTTGATACCATAATTATGTGATAGCATATTTTGTTTGATACTTTTGTATGATATAACATGAATTGTTGATTACTATCATGCTCACAGCTGTTTCGGGAAGAACATTTAGTTTACGTATATTTTCAGAAGTTTTTTTCAAGCCAACATTAGTTTACCAAAAGTTACTTTTTTATAAGTAACAGTCAAGAATATGTTGTAGTATGTGACTAAATTACTTATAGTCAGTGGATATTGCTAGGTGTTCACTCATGGGCGATTTTATTTATGTTTGCGATACGAAGTGTATTATTCAAGAACATTTTCTGCTAGATATTATGTTGTATGATACTGCTCAACAAAAATAAGTTTGCTTTTTTTTAAACCATAAATCTGATGGAAGAAATACATTAAAAATACAATGCAGAATATACAGCCAAAATATTTTTACAAAAGAAAGTGCTTGGTGCAGTTTTTATCTAAGATTTCTAGATTCAGTCGTTTAACTAAACAGCTTGATTTTGTATGGGATGGAACAGCTGTGTGTGCTATTACTGATAATGATAATGATGAGGAGTGTTATCCTTTGCTGATTTTATGATTGCATGATGTGACATTTTTGTGTTTTTTTTTGCCTGTACTTTAAATTCCTCAAATTTCCCCAATCCTTACCCCCCTCTATGCCTCTCTCACCCCCCCTCCTCCCTCCCTTTTCTTCTCATTTCGGTATGTACATTAAAGAGTATTTAGCTTTCTTGTTTGATTTACTTTATTTTCCCCAGGGCTGGGTGGAAAATAAGCATGTAACTTGCTTATCTCATGTTCCCTGGTTAAATAAAAATTTCGTTTTCGTTTTCCCTCTGTGTTTCTGCATCCCTCCCCCCCTGCTCTCTCTCTCCTCTCTCTCTCTCTCTCTCTCTCTCTCTCTCTCTCTCTGCTCTCTATCTCTCTCAGGGAGTCTCTCCCCCCCCCCCCCCCAAGATTCAATATTCTTTAGTTAGTCAATGCATCAGTGTGCAAAGGAAATCGTTTTGGTTTTGACACAAAACACATTCCAACAACAACGAAAGCATGCACATGGATGGACAACCTTCAAATATCTCTCTCTTACGTACTCTCTTTCTCTCTCTCTCTCTCTCTCCACTCTCTCGCTCTCTCTCTCTCTCTCTCTCTCTCTCTCTCTCTCTGTGTCTCTCTCTGTCTCTCTCTTTGTCGCTCTCTCTGTCTCGTCTCTAGTCTCTCAATGTTTGCACGTCCGTCTCTCCCTCCTTTCTTGCTCTCCGACACAAACCAGATCCCTTGAACGAAGGATAAGGTGTTTTTGTCTCCATCATTTCCATATAACAGAAAGTAATGAAGAACAAGACAGCGCATTTGCACGTTTACAATGTAAGGTCGAATTAGGACGTGTCTGCGTTTTGCTGAAAGTTTGTACAATGTGGGTGTATGGATGCGCGATTGTGTGTTTCTTCCCCCCCCCCCTTCTCTCTCTCTCTCTCTCTCTCTCTCTCTCTCATCCTTCTCTCTCTCTCTCTCTCTCTCTCTCTCTCTCTCTCTCTCTCTCTCTCTCTCTCTCTCTCTTTCTGTCTCTGCTTCTGCCCTCTCTCTCTCTCTCTCTCTCTCTCTCTCTCTCTCTCTCTCTCTCTCTCTCTCTCTCTCTCTCTCTCTCTCTTCTCTCTCTCTCTCTCTCTCTCTCTCTCAATCTCTCTCTCTCTCTCTCTCTCTCCCTTTCTGTCTCTCTCTCTGCTCTCTCTCTCTCTCTCTCTCTCTCTCTCTCTCTCTCTCTCTCTCTCTCTCTCTCTCTCTCTCATCTCTCTCTCTCTCTCTCTCTCTCTCTCTCTCTCTCTCTCTCTCTCTCTGTCTCTCTCTCTCTCTCTCTCTCTCTCTCTCTCTCTCTCTCTCTCTCTCTCTCTCTCTCTCTCTCTCTCTCTCTCTCTCTCTCTGGTTTTCTCTCTCTCCTCTCTCTCTCTCTCTCTCTCTCTCTCTCTCTCTCTCTCTCTCTCTGCCCTCTCTCTCTCTCTCTCCTCTCTCTCCTCTCTCTCCCTCTCCCTCTCCCTCTCCCTCTCCCTCTCCCTCTCGTCTCTCTCTCTCTCTCTCTCTCTCTCTCTCTCCTCCTCTCTCTCTCTCTCTCTCTCTCTCTCTCTCTCTCTCTCTCTCTCTCTCTCTCTCTAATAGTTTACTGAAAAAACCTTTCAGACATGATTATGTTCAGGTCATCCCCCTGAGGGCGCTACCACGTCCGTCCAAATCTTCCATGAACGTTCTGATTCTCAAGACTGACCCGAACGCACCAAGGACAGTGTACCTTTCGTGTCGAGGTCTTTATTCCCTTATGATAATTATCTGAAATATACGTATATGTTCAAAGAGTTTACTTAATTGATCCCGTTAATGACGTACTCCCTTGCAATTACTTCGCTGCATGATTGTGTTATTTCATATAGAGGCAAGCATCTAAACCAACATTTTGTTTTACTTTTCAGATACAGAACACTTTTGTTCATGACAAATTAAAGATATCTTCGTGGCCCGCTTTTGTTTGTTTCACCCTTTAAGCAAACCCTTAATTGTCAATACATTAAATACATAAACCCTTAATTGTCTATACATGTAAAATATTTAATTGTGGCGGTACCATAGCCGATGAGGTTTAACTGAGGCGTGGCTACCGCTACACCTATCTGTATTGTTAAAAACTCGGGACTTTGCTGGTGTTGCACTGCCTCCGGGCATTGCACCCAGTATTGTTCCCAACATCTTTGTATTTACAAATGTTCCATATGTGTCTATGACCGAGAAGACGTGAAACATCATTTTCACCTCAATACATTAATTGATTTTGAAATTGATTCGTCCTGTTGGACAGGAGGTTGGTACGGTGAAGGTACTTTACAACCCCCACCCCCACCCCTTCCACAAAATCAGGACGTGGCCAAAACCATGACGAGAGATTAGCTGACCAATACATAAAGACTACGAATCATCAAGCAAAGCGACACACCAGCCACTATGGCGAATTGGAAGTGTCGCGCGGACTAGTGGCTGGGAGATCTGGGATCCAAATCCCAGCAGAGACGAGGGCTTTCGCGGTCCTGGACAGACTCCTCCTACCCAGAGTGAGTGTGCTGTGGGCTCAACGGGAAGCCTGCAACTAGAGAACCGAGATTCATACGCTTTACAGGTGCGATTATGGGGGTGTTGCTCTAAGTTCCTAACCAACACTGCCAATGTTTGTATTATCTCAGGCTCGGTTGAGACGGAGATATCACTATGACAGGAAGCGTAGAGTACAGCTCTGTTAGGTAGTATCAGACCAATACTGAACCCCCGGCTTTATCTTAATCATCCTCGTCACTACCGAGCATCATAAAAAAGGTCTTACGGTTCTGTAGCCTTGCATGCCCTGCTCACATGCTGACCTCCGTTTCGATCGTCAATCCAGTCTATATTATGCACTTGGTGCGTTCAGGAACAAAGTCACCGGGGATCAGTATGTTCTGGGGAGCTGTCGATGGACGGAAGTGGTGACGCCCATGGAGGAGGACCTCATTCACGCTGGCTCCGCGAATATGACATTACCGTCGTCAGTAGGGGAGGGGGTTAGTAGCTGGTGTCCTGTGTATGTTACTAACATTGTTAGCTCAGAACGTGCTCCAAAGAACTCCACCAAAGTGATCCAGCAGCAGTGCAGAGTGACTGCTGGTGGTGGCCTCCTGACGACCTTACATAGATTTGCTCCATTTTTGCGGCAGGGTTTGGATTCTACGACCTGACAAACCAGGGTGTGGTGTGTCTGCGAGTTGGGACTCTGAATACCAGCCTCGAATTGATTGTTTTTTGTGTCTGAATGAAAGGCATGGAAACAACACCCATAAGATGGGACAGGAAGAAGCGATGCAGCAATACCTCAAAATGAATTAAGAGTTGATGTAAGTAAAGCTGGAGACAGACTATGCGACTGCCTCATATGACTCGATCAGGTCGTGACGTTGACCAAATTTTGTTTCCCGCACAGAAGAGGTCACAAGCCATCTGACTCGATCAGACTCGATCAGTGAAATTTAGAACTCGCCCTATTCGGCCCTGTCACCTGACTGGGCCCGACTGAGTCAGACAGATCGAGCAGCATCGTATGCAAATGAGGTGAAACGTCACGACCTGATCGAGTCACATGAGGTAGTCACATAGTCTGTCGCCGGCTTAAGGAAGGAGAAAATCAACACAACCGGTTCAACCTGAACAGAATTTGAAACGCTTTGCACTAAGGCCCTGTGTACACTGGATAATCCACAACTTCCGTACGGAAACGCCACTCACATATATAAGAAATATGCAGATGGAATTGTGGATGAGTTTCCGTACGGAACTCGCGGATTTGCGGATCTAATGTGCACCATGCCCTAATCAAATGCAGCAATTATTTTATAATCATGCATTCATACATTCATATACGCTTACTAATGTGTGAGTACGCACACTCACTCAGTTTAGTCAAAGACACTGTAACGGGATTAAGACAGACAACTGGAGAGTTACGTCGATCCGGGCTGATAGGGTTATCGTTCGTGATCCCATTAACAATGGCGGCTCTATTCAAAAATTAGAATTTGAATCAACGTTGTCTTTAATTCCCCCCAAAAATTTCAAGTTTGAGTGCTTGGGCAAACCCTTTTCTGTTTCCCTGAAGACAAAGAAAGGTAAGGAAGCTGCAAACACGGCCAGAAAATCTATGAAACAGCAACAACCAGTGTCAGATTACTGCTGACGTTCATGGTTCAACGGGGGCATAATCGGGGTTTCTGTCCTCACTACTCATATAGGGAAAAATGGCCGCTTGTCATGGTCATGGGGGAAATGGCCGCTTGTCTTATTCCCATTACAGTATCAGTGGGTTAGTTGTGCAGCAATTTCACGATAAAGGACCTGGTGTCTGTCGTATGAAAAAAAGTAGCATCGTGTAAATTCTTCGCTCGCTACTATGAGACTTAGCATTTGCGGCATTTGCGACATTGAGCGAAGTTTTTTAAATTTCACTTTTTTCCGTAATGTCATGAAATATGAACGATTTGAGTACGGAAAAGTGTTTCAAATACGGAAAAAGTGATATTTGTCGTTTTCCTTAATGTCGCAAATGCTAACTCATAGTAGCGAGTGAAGAATTTACACGATGCTACCTTTTTTCATACGACAGTGTCAACGTTTGTTTTATTGCAAGTAGGACTTATACGCAAAATGGTAGAGGCCGAAATGTGGAACATGACCATGCCATCGTAAAAATATGTAAATCGCCACAAAACCAGAGGGACCAGGAAGCTTGTCTGAGTACAGTTGACACAGGGGATAGAGAGAGAGGGGGGGGGGGGTACAGAAAGAGAGAGAGAGAGAGAGAGAGAGAGGGGGGGAGAGAGAGGGGGGGGAGAGAGAGAGAGAGAGAGAGTGTGTGTGTGTGTGTAAGAGAGAGAGAGAGAGAGAGAGAGAGAGAGAGAGAGAGAGAGAGAGGAGAGAGAGAGAGAGAGAGAGAGAGAGAGAGAGAGAGAGAGAGAGAGAGAGAGAGAGAGAGAGAGAGAGAGAGAGAGAGAGAGAGAGAGAGAGAGAGAGAGAGAGAGAGAGAGAGAGAGAGAGAGAGAGAGAGAGAGAGAGAGAACGATAAAATAAACTGTAAACAACGGTCCAGACAGAGAAAGTTGAACGGTGGAACGCTGTCGACGATATCATATTATATAACACCAGACGAAAACAACATGTCCCCCTTATTCGCTCGGGGACTATAAAACAGCGAGAATAATACGTAAATGCGCATAAGACACCCATCATTTATGGGCCAGAACTTGAACCCTTGAGACACGTTGAACAACCGGGACTGGTGGAATCATTCGAAATATTCATTTCAATGGAATCAAGTTTTGGGTAAAGGTGCAGATGTGCCCCCCCCCCACCCACCCCACCCCTCTCTTACATTTCTCAGCTCTCCCCACATTTTCACACCTGCCTTTCTTTACCGAACATTATGCTGTATCTTATCAACTTTTTGAGCTAATTATCTTTGTTGAATCATTAATCGCAGTCATGATAAAGGCCATTATCTAATAGGAGCTCCCCCCACCCCCCTATGTGGTGCAGTACACACAACAGCCGCGGAGCATTTGTCACAGTCGTGGTTCTTTGCGTTCTTTCCGTCCTAGCCTTTTATCTTCTACTAGTATTGAATGCATGTGTTTCAATTATGCAAATAGATGAAAATTAGTGTTCAATATAGCAAACGATAGAGGATGAAGTACTCAATCTGCAGTAAGACAGGCAGGACTGAAACAAATGGAAAGAACCGAGAAATGGGGGCACATCTTCACCTTTACCCAAGTTTTGGTTTCCCATGCTTTCCATTTTATCACTGCAGCACGATTTAAAACAACACATAATTTATAACGGTACACACTAGTGCTATCAGTGCTGCCTGCTCGGAAAGCGTGATGCGAAAACTTCTGCTCTCGGTTGGACCCACTATAATCTAACGCCCTTCCGTTTTCTTTATGCCGAAGGTTCGGGGAGCTATTGGTTTTGTCTGGTCCGTCCGTCCGTCCGTCCGTCCGGTGTCCGGCGTGCCTCCGTCCGTCCGGCTATTCGTCCGTTTTTGTTAAAAACTATTCAGTCTATCATCATCAAATGTGGCATACTAGTTTGCCAAGATCTTCAGGTCTTACCTGACTGGCAGAACGCAGTCTGTGTCCATTGGCAGCAATGTCTCCTCATCAGTGCCCCTAAAATTTGGCGTCCCTCAGGGCTCCGTTTTAGGTCCTCTTCTTTTCTCCCTGTACATTCAACCCTTGTCCGAAGTCATAGAACAGTACAAAATCCTTCATGAGAAATTCGCGGATGACACTCAACTACTTGACGCAACCGAGGCTGTCGCTTTCCAAAATCTGATCTCCACTTTTGAGTCTTGCTTTCAGTCCATAAAATCTTGGATGCTCAGTAACAAACTCAAATTAAATGACGAGAAGACTGAGGCCGTAGCTGTTGGCTCGCGCTCAGTCTTGGACCAAGTTAGCGTCGCGTCTGTGCAGGTTGGCACAAATACCATTCCCTTCAAAAACAGCGTGAAGGATCTGGGTGTCCATTTGGACAGTTCTTTGTCCATGGACGCCCAGATCAGCCACTTGTGCCGTTCCGCCTACCTCGCTCTGAGACAGATTGCTTCAATCCGTCCTTCACTCTCTGAAAAAGCCGCTACTCAACTAGTATGTTCGTTGGTCTTTTCCAAAGTTGACTATTGCAATGCAACTCTTGCCGGACTCCCCGCAGTTCAAATCAATCGTCTCCAAAGAATACAAAACAATGCAGCCAGACTTGTCCTGAGGAAATCTAAAAGAACCCATGTCACACCCCTTCTGATCAAACTACACTGGCTGCCAATTCATGCTCGCATTGAGTACAAACTAGCAATCCTCGCTTTCCGCCATTTTCAAAACACTTTGCCAACATACCTGTCCAACCATCTCATCACCTATCAACCATCCCGCACTCTCCGTTCTAGCAGCGAGAAACTCCTCAAAGTCCCGCGCATGAAACTTAAGTCCTTTGGTCACCGCTCTTTCAGCTATCAAGTACCCACCATCTGGAATTCGCTCCCCTTCTACCTCCGGTCCGCTCTGTCCCTGTCTGCATTCAAGTCTGGCCTTAAGACTCATCTGTTCAAAAAGTTCCTTTCCCCTTCATAATTTCAATCTCACACACAAACCCCGTGTAAAGTGTGCCTCTGTGTGTGTGTGTGTGTGTGTGTGTGTGTGTGTGTGTGTGTGTGTGTGTGTGTGTGTGTGTGTGTGTGTCTTTCTCTCTGTCTCTCCCTCTCTCTTTCTCTCATCTCTTTCTTTCTCCCCCCCTCCCCCTCTATGCCCTTTCACCCCCCCCCCTCTGTCCCCCCCCCCCCCTCTCTGTCTCCCCCCCCCCCCTCTCTCCTTCGCTCTCTCTGCCTTTCTCGTAATATTGTTTTACATTCACATATTGTTTTGGGAATTTGTGAGCTCGTATGACACCCACCCCCCCCTCCCTCCCGGAGAATTTGTGAGTGCATAAATGGCGTGCGTATTGAAAGGGTGAGGTGTGTGGGGGTCTGTTTGTCCATGCCTTTTTTATTTTTTATTTATTTTATTTATTTATTTATCCCCTTCTTTGAAATTGTGTCAATAATGTGTATGTGAAATACTACATCCGTGGGATGAACGGCGTGAGTTGGTTGTTGTTTTTTTTTTTTGGTTTTTTTCCCCCTCTCGTAATATTGTAAAGCGCTCTGAGGATGATTTTTTATCATCGAAGAGCGCTATAGAAGCTTTATTTATTATTATTATTATTATAAGATGCAAGCTATCCACTGATGTATTTAGTTTTACATTAAGGTCAAGGTCGCGCCAGTTACGGGGTTCAAACCCCCAAACACATAATCGCTAATATCTCGCGAAGTTTTGCATGTATTTTAATGCAGTTTTTTCCACAACATTTCTTGATGAATGGTCTATAACACAGCTGTCACGAATTTTTCTGTGCGCTCGTGTGCGCATGATCGCGCGCGCTCAAATCACTGGTCCGAACCCCAAGGCTATATATAAAAAAACCACTATTCAGTTACGTGCTGTTTTCATGCGTTCTTACGTAGTTACGTGCTGTTTTGATGCGTTTTTATGTATGTGTACAGCCGACACATTCCGATTTAGGAGTAGCTCGGCGATGCTGCGAGGGGACTTTGCAGCCGCTCGGCGTTGCACTTGTTATTATTGAAACACATTCCCAGAAGAGCGCGTCGCCGTTAGCCGCAGCGCCACCCATTGGTTTTGTTGTTGTTGTTTTTCTAGTCCGCGTTTTATACGTGAGACAGAATGGGTATAGACGAGGTGAGAGAGGGAGAGAAGTTTAGAAAACCAATAATCTAATTTCTTTGTTGCTACTTGGGTTCTTTAACTTTCTCTCGCGAAGTGCGTGAGCACACGCACAATCCCACGGTTTTGTTGTTTCATCTAAAATATTTACGTTTACAGTCAGGCGGGCGTAACCCAAAAGGGCGCATTTTGGCAAATGACGATTTGGGCGCATAGCCCAAATGAGCGCGGGTGGTCGTATCCCATACGAGCGCGTATCTATCCTACAAGGCCCATATACGTATGTCCCGAAAGAGCGCATCTCCATCATAATTCTTTAATTTCAAAATCTACGAGAAAACAGAGCACATAAAAGAATTTCATTTCATGAAATCAACACACATATTTTCATATCATGCACTCTCTCTCTAATGTGTAAAACAATAACCTGAAATTGATATACAGCTCTCTCTCTCTCTCTCTCTCTCTCTCTCTCTCTCTCTCTCTCTCTCTCTCTCTCTCTCTCTCTCTCTCTCTCTCTCTCTCGTATTTAAACTAACCCTAACCATAACCTAACTATAACCATAACCCTAATACGAGAATCTGCTACTATTTGCTAATAGACTAGAAAACACGCGCTCATATGGGCCATCAAAAACGCGCCTATATGGGCTATAAAACGCGCTCATATGGGCTATGCGCTGCTTTGGGAATCTCCGATTCAGACCTATGGTCCATTAAAGCAACACATGCGCACTCCCCTTTTATCGGCTGAGATGCAACGGACAACCAAGAACGTAAAAAAACCAAGCGCGGATTCGCAATCGTTTGTGGCAGCGGTCTATTTTTACCACTCCAATTATTACATACACTGAGTCGCCTCCCCTGGCTTTTCAATAATTTTAATCTGTAAACCAGAATGTTATCTCTGCACCATTTCGTAACTTTTTATATTTTTTGGAAAACATTTAAAACTATTTATCCTACTTATACTCATCGAAAGAAGCATACTCGTCGTGTCTGTTGCAGTGTCTGTATTACGTATGTTTATTATTTTGTACGCTTTAAAATGAAGATTCATGTGCTCTGTTCAGTATGCAATTCTTTCCATACCTAAGGACTGTAGATATGACAACTGAAATGTTACTTTATGCCCAAGTATTTTGTTCTCTTTTACAATATGTGCGACAATTTTGGACCGACCGACCGACAGGCCAACAGACCGACAGACCAACAGACCGACAGACCAACAGACCGACAGACCGACAAAGTGAGTTATAGGTTTGTGGCTTGTGCCACAAACAAAATACATGGCGCAAGAAGGGTTAAATGAAACATTTTCTTTGCCATTCTTTCAATATTTGCTTGGAATCCATCCAACCACCAATTTCGCATTCTTAAAAGGGTACCCTGATGGATGGGTTTTTGCAAGAAACACGTCGAGATCACCATCAAGACAGCCTTATCAAGGATCGGAACATTCACTTTGCTCTGGTTTCCTAGAAATCAAACCGTCAAAACGGCGATTCCTTCTTGGCGGAGTTGCCGGAGAGAGAAGCCATTTTGGACGGGGTGGGTGGAGGCCACTCGAGTGGTTGAAGCGTTTTCTTCTTTGTAGGCAGTACAAAAACAATGGAGCTATTTCCTTTGTTGTGTGCGAAACTCCTTTTGGTAAACTGTAAATAAACTTGTATTGTTGACATGTCGTGATTTGGTCTAAGCGACTCAGGCGGCCATTAGATGCCTTCTCTTTCACTGAAAGAATCTGACTTCCAGCAAGGAGGAATCGACGATTTCATGGTTTGATTTCTAGGAAACCAGAGCAAAGTGAGTGTTGCGATCTCTGTAAATGGTGTTTTCATGGTGATCTCGACGTGTTTCTTTAAAAAACCTCATCAATCAGGGTGCCCCTTTAAAGAGTCTCAACGAAAGGTCAACGACACTCAACGCGTGACAAGTCTATTAAAATTACACTCAAACCGCTTATATTTTGAACACAGATTAGGCCTACTTAATATAATTATTGCTATATATATATTTAAAGGTGTATTGACCTTTTCGTGCAGATGCTTTACATGTAACATATTTCAACATATAACTCCAAGGGCTAGTAATTAGAATCAACAGAATTGCAGGCCCATTTCCTTTGAATCGACTTGCTTGAAGAATGTATGCATTATTATGAAGGAAAATGGTATCAGGGGAAATTACCTTGTTGGTGGGACTGGAGTTGTGGTTCTTTGCATTACAAAAACAAGCATTATTTTTTTTTTTTCATCTTTGGTACATGTGCCAAACTTAACAATTAGACTATGTTTTACTTTGATGTATGTAAATCTTTGAAGCTTTGTTACAACACAAACAAACAAACACACACACACACACGCATGCACGCACAGGCACGCATGCACGCACACGCACGCACACGCACACGCGCACACGCACGCACACACACACACACACACGGGCGCGCACGCACCACGCAAGCACGCACACACACACACACATGCGCGCGCAGTGACAGTAAATGATAAAAAGAGAGAGTGAGAGAGACAGTGTGTGAATGTGTGTGTGTGTGTGTGTGTGTGTGTGTGCGTGTGCGTGCGTGCGTGCGCGTGTGTGTGCGTGCGCGCGCGCGCGTGTTTGTGTGTGTGTATATGTGTGTGTGTGTGTGTGTGTGTGTGTGTGTACGTGCGTGCGTGTGCGCGAGCGCATGTTTGCTTTGCATACATGTTTTTCACTTAGTAAAAACATGTTTTTCACTTAGTAAAAAAAAGTTAAACGCGTGAGCAATGACCTCTCCTTTTCTCTGAGAAGCACGCGTCAATGCACGTGCTCATTAGTAAGTATAATACAACTCCATGAATGTGATCCCTTCTAGGGATTTTAACCTCGGATTAGCAATGGTATGGAAAGGCCCCAACATAGCTTTTGTTGTCGACGGGGCTATCATTTTAATCTTAATCTTTTTTTTTCTTTTTTTTTAAAGACCCACCAGGTCACGTGTCAAAATCACGGGTTTCACGTATTTCCCTCTTATAGCTGGTAAGAAATCTTGTTCTGCCCAGGTTTGACTCCCATATAAATGCCCCCAAAATTGAAAACGAAACATAATTCTAAAGAGCAGCCTCAATTTGAAGTTGGGGGCATTTGTATGGGGGTCACAACTACCCCCAATAACAACAAGGGACTTAATCGTGGTGGGTCAGTGTGTCTTTAAAGATTCACCACTCCCTTCGGAAAGTGGCGAATATTTTTTTTAAAAATCTTTATTTATTTCTTTTTCCATCTCGCACTCTCTCTCTCTCTCTCTCTCTCTCTCTCTCTCTCTCTCTTTCTTGCTCTCTCTCTCTCTCTCTCTCTCCCTCCCTCTCTCTCTCTCACCCCCCTCTCTCTCTCTCCCTCTCTCTCTCTCTCTCTCTCTCTCTCTCTCTCTCTCCTCTCTCTCTCTCTCTCTCTCTTCTCTCTCTCTCTCTCCCCCCTCTCTCTCTCTCTCCTCTCCATCCTCTCTCTCTCTCTCTCTCTCTCTCTCCATCCTCTCTCTCTCTCTCTCTCTCTCTCTCTCTCTCTCTCTCTCTCTCTCTCTCTCTCTCTCTCTCTCTCTCTCTCTCTCTCTGTAATATTATGCCTTGCCATGTTTGTGTTCTATGTTCGTATATGTACCAAGGACAGATTGGAAGACTAGGCGTTGCCTAAAATCTTTATCCTTGAAAAATAAAGTTCACGTTTTCAAGTGTTCAAGTGTTCAAGTTTTTTCTCTCTCTCTCTCTCTCTCTCTCTCTCTCTCTCTCTCTCTCTCTCTCTCTCTCTCTCTCTCTCTCTCTCTCTCTCTCTCTCTCTCTCTCTCTCTCTCTCTCCATCCCTTGTTGTTGTTGTTGCCGCTGCCGTCGTTCCCTGTCCTCCGTCGCCGCTGCTGTTCTCTCCTCCAGCTTCCTTTGTCTCTTCTTCATCTTCACCTTGTCTTCTATCCCCTACCCTTTCCTCCTTCTTCTTCGTTCCTGGCTTTCCCCTTTCCCCTCCTCCTCACTCTGTCCTTCCCTTTCTCCTACCCCCCCCCCCCCCCCCCACCTTCCCTTTTTCTTATTTCTTTTCACTTTCCATGTTTCTTACTTTCCTGTCTTTTTGTTTTTGCGTTTTGCTTTTTCCTTTCCTGATTCGTATTTTTCTCTCTCTTTCTTTCTGCCCCCCCCCCCCCCCCTCCTGTATTCTTGTTTGTATCGTTTTTGTTAGTCTCTTTTTTTCTTCTTCTTTTTTTTTCCTTCTTCTTTTCTTCTTCTTTTTCCTTCATCTCTTCTTTTTTTGTTCCTTTTCCCTTTTTTCCCTTTTTTTGGTATGATTGATGATGATCATAATGATGATAATGAGTCCCGATGAAGATGATGCTGTGGTGTCCATTAAGGGGTTGAGACAACGTGACAGGGCTATCCTCCACACTTCCTATCAAATTTACCCTGGCGTCAACCAGGCCCGGGAGGAACAGACACCTGCAGTGTTGGTCAGGGAATTAGAGCAACACCCTCCAATACACACCCGTAAAGTGGATGAAGCTCGACTGTGTGGTCCCAGTCTTCCCATTGAGCCCACAGCACACTCACTCTGGGTAGGAGCCGGTCCGGGCCGAAAACCCTCACAAGACTCTGATGGGATTCGAACCCACGACCTCCCAGTCACTAGTCCGCAACTCTAACCACTGAGCTGGACCCACCAGATCACGTGTCAAAATCACGGGTTTCACGTGTTTCCCTCTTACAGCTGGTAATAACTCTTCTTTTGACCAGGTTTGACTCCCAAAGAAATGCCCCCAAATTCAAAACCAAACATCATTTTAAAGAGCAGCCTCGTTTTTAAGTTGGGGGAATATGCATGTAGGTCACAGCTACACAGAAAAAAACCCAAGTGGCTTAAACGTGGTGCGTCAGTGTGTCCTTAATCTTAATGGTCAAACGACATAAACAATAAACAGTGAACTTTTGCGAGTGTCTTGTCCGAAGGACAGAGGAAAGTCAGTTGATAGAAAAGCTTGCTTCTATGGGCCTCTGCAACTAGGGTTATTAACGCCCTTGACAGTGAGAGTGATGCCTTTGCTAGTCAGTACTGACAAGGGCATTCACTCTTGCGAAAGGCAGCCATTTAGTGGCATCAAATAAGGTTATTGGCGAGAGTTATCCCCATGTTCGGTCAGTACTGAACCATCTTCCCCCACCCACCAAGGGCATTCACTCATGCAAAAGGTGTTCGTTGCGGACCCCAATAGAGCGTCACATTGGATGACAAAGGGAGAGAGAGAGAGAGAGAGAGAGAGAGAGAGAGAGAGAGAGAGAGAGAGAGAGAGAGAGAGAGAGAGAGAGAGAGAGAGAGAGAGGGGAGACACACTGGACACTGGACCCTTTTAATGTAATTAATACTAGAGAGCGAGCGAGCGAGAGAGAGAGAGAGAGAGAGAGAGAGAGAGAGAGAGAGAGAGAGAGAGAGAGAGAGAGAGAGAGAGAGAGAGAGAGAGAGGAGAGAGAGGAGGAGAGAGAGAGAGAGAGAGAGAGAGAGAGAGAGAGAAGAAAAAAAAAAAGAGAGAGAGAGAGAGAGAGAGAGAGAGAGAGAGAGAGAGAGACTGGACACTGGACCCTTTCAATAACACGAGAGAGAGAGAGAGAGAGAGAGAGAGAGAGAGAGAGAGAGAGAGAGAGAGAGAGAGAGAGAGAGAGAGAGAGAGAGAGAGATAGAGAGAGAGAGAGAGAGAGAGAGAGAGAGAGAGAGAGAGAGAGAGAGAGAGAGAGAGATACAGAGAGATACAGAGACAGAGAGAGACAGAGAGAGACAGAGAGAGACACAGACACAGAGAAGTACATATAAGTCAGTGAGACAACTGCTATATCGTGCTTCTGCAATGCCCCCGCTAAACGTTAGTTCGATTTTATTCATGAGGGCAATACCTTCTCGAATGGGTGGATTGATTAAGTACTGTATTTTCACCCTTCTGTTTTACTTTCAGTTTTCTGATTCTGCTCATGTGCAGGGGAGCTCGTAAATCTTCAAAGGGATCACCATCATTGATAGTATCATGCATGTATAACAGTGTGTGAGTGTTGCTGTGTAGGCGTTTTCTTTGTCGAACACAATTGCCCTAGACTCTAGTGCATTCTACGCACGGTAAATAAAAATGGTACTACCACCAACTGGTTTTTTGTTTGTGGCACAAGCCACAAACCTATAACTCACTTTGTCGGTCGGTCGGTCTGTTGGTCGGTCCACAATTGTCGCACATATTGCCAAAATTGTCGCACATATTGTCAAAGAGAAAAAAAAACCTTGGGCATAAAGTAACATTTCAGTTGTCATGTCTACAGTCGTTAGGTATGGAAAGAATTGTATACTGAACAGAGCACACGAATCTTCATTTTAAAGCGTACAAAATTATAAACATACGTAATACAGACACTGCAACAGACGCGACGAGTATGCGGTGCTTCTTTCGATGAGTATAAGTAGGATAAATAGTTTTAAATGTTTTCCAAAAGATATAAAAAGTTACGAAATGGTGCAGAGATAACATTCTGGTTTACAAATTAAAATTATTGAAAAGCCAGGGGAGGCGACTCAGTGTATGTAATGATTGGAGTGGTAAAAATAGACCGCTGCCACAAACGATAGCGAATCCGCGCTTGTTCTTTGATGTATGTTCATCGTTGTATCTATACGATATATTTTCGCTATTATTGGTGTCTTGGTGGGATACGCCTTCAGCTGCTACTCGAACTTCAAATCCAAATCCAAATCAAATAATATCAAGATAGAAATACTAGTGAAGCAAGGAGATAATACACGATAATACAGTAAAGTAAAGAGAGGTAACTCTCTCTCTGTAATTAACTCCCTGCGCCAACGTTATTTACGGCACCAAGTCGCCTAGCATGGGTATAAAACAGCCGCCGCATTGAGACAGACCAAGGTTTATTCTTTAAAAAAAAGAAGGATTGAGCGACTTAGCTGGCTCTTTTGTCCACCAGGTGGCATAACGCTCGAGTGGGGCTAATCCTCTCTATATTCTTAGTTGGGGATAAGGGGAGAGAGAGAGAGAGAGAGAGAGAGAGAGAGAGAGAGAGAGAGAGAGAGAGAGAGAGAGAGAGAGAGAGAGAGAGAGAGAGAGAGAGAAGAGAGAGAGAGAGAGAGAGAGAGAGAGAGAGAGAGAGAGAGAGAGAGAGAGAGAGAGAGAGAGAGAGAGAGAGAGAGAGAGAGAGAGAGAGAGAGAGAGAGAGAGAGAGAGATAAACCTTGAAAACTTGAACACTTGAAAACTTGAACATTATTTTTCAAGGATAAACATTTTAGGCAACGCCTAGTCTTCCAATCTGTCCTTGGTACATATACGAAGAGAGCGAGAGAGAGAGAGAGAGAGAGAGAGAGAGAGAGAGAGAGAGAGAGAGAGAGAGAGAGAGAGAGAGAGAGGAGGAGTCCCACCCTCCCTCTCTCTCTCATTACGCCCAACTAAGAATATAGCGTGATAAGCCCCTAGTGGATTGACAAAGTATCGCCATAAGTCGACTGTGTGGGTGATGGTCACATAGGCAGTCCTGGGTCATCCTTTTTTGAGGATAAACCTTGGTTCTGCTTTACACAAGCAACCCTCGCATGTAGTTGGTATACTGCATTATTATTATTCTGCGTTCCTGGGCATGCATAAGGCCATAATGGGTGGGGTACATAATTTATGTGTCTATTTTCAGTTTTCATTGGTCTGCTCGCTGCATTCAACCAACACATTCGGATTTCGGAGGAGCTCAAGGGAGAACTTTATTTGAAACTCTTTTCCTTTTTGGGGTGGGTGGGTGGGAGGTAGAGGAATGGGCCAATACGTCAGAAAGATACGAGTATGCTAAGTAGTAGATGAGAGACAGAGAGAGAACAAAAGGAAAAGGCAGAGTCAAAGAGAGTGACACGTTAGAGGGAATTACAAACACGAACTTCCAGAAGGTGGGGGAACTGTCTTGCACGCAAGACCACCTCACCAGTATCCCCACGGTGAGCGCTAGCACTGCATTCTTCTTCTTCTTCTTCTTCTTCTTCTTCGATCGCTCAGACAGTTTCCTGTCAATGATGAGTGCAAGTGCGTCATGCTGCCGTTATGCGCCTAACTAAGAAACTAAGAAACAGTTAGGCCCAGCAACTGAAGTCCGACTTCGGCTGGAGGACATCTTTTTGAAAGTGTTTCGTGAAAAAAAAAAAAAAAGGCAGGAGATTGGACCGGTTAGGCTGAAAGATAGTAGATGACAGATAGCAAAGGGAAAAGGCAGAGTCAAAGCCCTGCATTCAATCTTTGACTGTGGCACTTAACAGAACCTTTGTACTGGGTTGGCTATGTTAAGCTTGGTGCACATAGCAACGTGTTCTCGGCTAACTTGCACTGTAGTCCCCACCCCACTCAAATTTTGAAATTTCGCGTAGAACATTTTCACAAAGCAGCAACATTCTGCCGGTTTCTTTGGGGGGGGGGGGGGGGGGGGGGGGGGAGAAGCGATAGGGTTAGGATCAGCCTAGGATTATTTCCATCAAATGGAAAGGAGCGGAGTTTGAGATTGAGGGTCGTAAGGATGAGGGGTGTGGGGGTGGGGGTGACCTCATAAATGGATAGGCTTAAATGTCTCTTCTTGAGCCTCTATTCGCAGCACGCGCACCCCCCCCCCCCCCCCCCGCCCCCCCCAAACACACATGCACACATGCGCGCGCGCGCGCGCACACACACACACACACACACACACACACACGCGCACGCACGCAGAGAGAGAGAGAGAGAGAGAGAGAGAGAGAGAGAGAGAGAGAGAGAGAGAGAGAGAGAGAGAGAGAGAGAGAGAGAGAGAGAGAGAGAGAGAGAGAGAGAGAGAGAGAGAGAGAGCAAAGTTTATTGCA
>CM065698.1:24541356-24543856 GCA_017654935.2 Phymorhynchus buccinoides
GCTGGTCACTGACGGGTTTCAGATCACCCTGGACCATCCTCATGGACTCAGGGAGTTTGGAAAAAGCCAGGCGAACGGTTCTACGAAAACTGCATTCAGCACGTAACAGCTTTTAACCGGCACGATCGATAACACTTCCACGGAGGGATTGAAACACTGTCTGGCTTCCCGTTAACAAATTATTGAATAAAAACACAGCTGTCTGTTGGGGCTTAAAACACCGCCGGCCTCTGGCTGCAACGCACTCTCCAGGTGGGAGCAACCCGAATTTCACAGAGACGCCTCTGTGACTATAAAGTACCTAATAATGATACAGCCCATGGCGAGGGTTCCATCATGGTATGGGCAGTTTTCTCGACTCATCACAGAATTTCAGTGTACCACGTTCGAGGAAACGTAAACACTCAGAGGCTCATCAACGATATCCTAGGCCTTCTTGTTGCGGCAGCACTTTATGTGCTTGCACTAGGGACTGGGTTCCATGATGACAATGGTCCTACTCACCAGGGTCGTGTCCCAAACAATTGGATCCAGCAACCAGGAGGGGTACGACTAACTTGGCCAGCATTATTATGCAGTCTGGATCTCAACCCTGAGGAAAACCTTTGAGACCAGGCTGAGGTGTCTAGCACGCAAGAACCATCCTCCCCAACAGACACTGGAGTAACTACTGGATTTGCTCCAGCTGGAGTGGCAGGTCATTCCACAGGAACAGACAATGAGGTTTGTACACTGCGTGGGATGATACTGCGCAAAGTGCAAAGCAAATTCTGGTGGAGATATCCGTATTTGAGTCTTTCATGACACTCTTAATTGACACTTTCTTGATAATCGTGACATTTCCCGATGTCGTTATTTCCCAAAGTAGGGTACCAATTCTAAAAATGTTTCAGCTCAACAGATTGCTGTCGATTGTTGCATGCATTTTGTCAATGCATTTAATAAACCACCCTTAACATTTCAAGGACGCAGCTTTTGTCGGTTTTGAAATATCGATGGTTTAGTTAGTGTTTCCTAACTTTTTGTGGGCGGTTTAGTTTTACTACTTTTTTGGATTCCAGAAAACGTGTTGTATTTCTGGATGTTGCAAAATCAAACATCAATAGCGTAGAATGACTCCGAGCTGGAGCTGTTAACCGGCACGATCGATAACACTTCCACGAAGGGATTGAAACACTGTCTTTTTTCCCGTTAATAAATTATTGGTTAAAAACACAGCTGTCTGTGGGGGCCCAAAAAGTCGCCGGCCCAATCGCCGGCGACATTTTGGGTCTACCCTCGAGGCCCAAAAGGTCGCCGGCCCATAAAGTCGCCGGTGTCTTTTTTGGTCTATCTTAGAGGCCCAATAGGTCGCCAGTGTCCTAAAAAGTCGCCGCCTCTTTTTAAATGTGCATAATCCATGGGGTTTAAATGATTGACTGATTGATTTGTTTGTTTTCGTTTGCCCAATCTCTGACCCGAAAATGACTATATATATTTATTTTGTTTTGTCCTTTACCCGATCTACGATTGGACAAGGACTGTGTTTCTGTGTTTTTGTTGTGTGTGTGGTTGTTTTTTTGTTTTGTTTTTGAGGGGCAGGTTTTTTGTCAGATCTACGATTGTCCGATCACAGAGATATACACTGACGTCAGGTTACTCCAATACTAGTCTATCTAGAATCCGGGTTTTTTTATGTAAACTTAAAACTTTAAAATGTTTCTTTGCATGTAGGGGTATTTGAACAACCCAGGAATACATTCCAGTTGTTTTATGTAAAATGTATTGTTGGGGGGTTTGAAGAAAAACTATCTTCTAAGATGCATTTTAAAACAGCAGTGACCGCTGGTCAGTAACACTGACCACTGGTCATTTCCATTTACAAGGCATAATAATACCATTGACAACGTAAAACATTGTCAAATAATGAAAATATACGTTTCATGCTGCAGTGGCCACTGGTCAGCAGCACTGACCACTGGTCATTTCCTTTTACAAAGTATAGTAGTGTCCTTGACAAAGTAATACGCTGTCAAATAATTAAAATATGCATTTTATGCCGATGTGACCACTGGTCAGTGAAGTGACCACTGGTCACTAGCACTGACCACTGGCCATTTCCGTTTACAAGGTATAGTAGCACACGTGACAATTATAATACGTTGTCAAATAACGAAAATATACATTTTATGCAGCAGTGACCACTGGTCAGTAGCACTGACCACTGACCGTTTCCATTTACAAAGAATAGCATTACCCTTGACAAAGTAATAAACTGTTGCATAATGAATATATACATTTAATGCAGCAGTGACAACTGGTCAGTAGCACTGACCAATGGTCATTTCCATTTACAAGGCATAGTATTACCCTGACAAAGTAATACACTGTTAAATAATGAAATATACCTTTTATGCAGCAGTGACCACTGGTCAGCAGCACTGACCATTGATCATTTTTAGTTTTTTTATAATTAGTACTCTTGGCAAAGCTAATAGCTGTTACATAATGCAAATGTACT
>CM065698.1:24546356-24548856 GCA_017654935.2 Phymorhynchus buccinoides
ACCCTGTTTCCTTCCCACTTGTTACTGTCCATTTTATTGACGGTGGGCACACGTGTTGTAGGTGGGCTGGTATAGCTTCTGCGTCTTTTCTTTATGTAGCAATACCAAAATTCCGTCGTCACGAAACCTACCCCAGTCTATCTATATCTTCATTGCCTTGATGGTCTTGGTGTGTCAAACATAGACGAAAGCAGTGGTGCTGGAGCTGTGTCTGAGCTAGATTTTGGTCTAGTTCAAGTTCAACCATGGAGCAATCTACATACTCACAAGCCCATTGCTGTTCCCTAGTTTGGGACTGCCATGATGGGTTTTCCCCTCTCCATCGGAATAACTGCATGCATTGTTTCGTTACGTTCGTTTTGGGTCTTAGATAATAGCAGCAACTGGGATATCTACTCCTTGCTGTTTTAATAGCTTTGTAACAGCCGGTGTACGTGATTGTCTACACTTTGATATAGTTCCATAATAACATCGCAGGCCAGAAGGCAAGCAGAATCAGGTAGCCTTGGTATCAGAGGTTTTGCAAGAAACGCATCGATATCACCAGCCAGAAAGCCATTTCAAGGATCGGAACACTCACTTTGCTCTGGTTTCCTAGAAATTAAACCGTCAAAACGGCGATGCCTCCTTGGCGGAGATGCTGGAGAGAGTAGACATTTTGGATGGGGTGGGTGGTCACTCATTGTGGTTGAAGCGTTTTCTTTTTTTGTAGTGCAGTAAAAAACACACAATTGGAGCTATTTCCTTTGTTGTGAGCAAAACACATTTGGATAAACAGCATACAATTAAAAAATAAATAAATAACAAGGATTGTATTGCGAAAATTTCGTGCAAACGATTTGGCGGCCATTACAAAAGAGACGTCACACGCCTTCTCTTTAGGTGAAAGCATTTGACTTCCAGCACCTCTGCCAAGGAGGAATCGCCGATTTGACGGTTTGAATTTTTGGAAACCAGAGCAAAGTGAGTGTTGCCATCTATGTAAAGGGTGTTTTCCTGGTGATCTCGACGTGTTTCTGACAAAACCTCATCCGTCAGGGTGCCCCTTTAATGCCAAGGATTTCAAAGGGAGTGTGCTCCGTCAAGTGCGATATGGTTGGCTGGACCAACTTAGGCAGGGGCTGAACTTGGGTGCCACTCCTGGGTAACTATAACCTGTTATGGGTATGGTATGGTATGGTATGGTATGGTATGGTATGGTATGGTATGGTGTGGTGTGGTGTGGTGTGGTGTGGTGTGGTATGGTATGGTATGGTATGGTATGGTATGGCATGGTATGGTATGGCATGGTATGGTATGGTATGGTATGGTATGGTATGGTATGGTATGGTAGGGGTTCGTGCACTTCGACAAGAGGCTTCACTTTTTGTTCACACTAACCTGAAGTTGTGGCCAACAGTAAAAGAAGAGTTTATAATATACAATAATTGCGTTTCTACAGGTCTTGGGAAAAAACAACAACAAAGGTATAATTATGTTAGTCTTTTTGGGAATAATCACGACTCTCAAGTCTTAATTCGTTTGTTGTCGTTGTTTGTTTCTTTGTTTCTAGCGGTGGGGTGGGGGTGGTGGTGGTGGTGGGGGGGGGTGTCCCCAACGCCAGCTGTCCCAACGTCCACTTGGTCGATGGGGGTGGGTGGGGGGGGGGGGGGGGTGGGTGGGATGTACCCGGGGCAAAGGATCTACACGTTAGACAAATTCCAGCCCGGCCCTGGTACAACTATTAGCAGCTGTCCTCTACTATGTCATGGTGAAGGCGTAGTCGGGCATGGTCGTCGGACTGGCATACATACATGATTGAGCAGAATATTCTCTAGCTCGGTATTGCCCACGCATCTCATGCCCTGTCATAATTAATACACGTGCTATTGTTTTCTTTCTGGGTTTGCTTCTGCGTTGTCTTTGCTTAACCCTTTCAACGCCAGCCATTTTTTCAGCCAAAACTTTCCATTAAACTTAACCTGGGTAGAGAAAAGATTTCATCTGCAATATTTGGGATTCCTTTGTGACATCCATAAAATAGGGCCTATTCTTACCTCCCAAAATGAAGAACATAAGGTCACTGGATACCAGACCCCCATTTGATGCCTTTCAATGACATGTGTGTTAAATCATTGTGGTGCCAAGAGGCGACAGTGGCGATGAAAGGGTTAACCCTTTCGCCGCCAGCCATTTTTCCGCCCCCCCCCCCCCTAAAAACAACCAAGGGCGTCGCCGAGCGGCAGACATGTCCGTCACCAGCAATGCCACGCACTTGCGACACCCCGTAGCAGTCACATCCTGACACAAAATTGGAAGGGATTTTGTCTTCTAGTTCGCGAGATGCAGCTTGAAGAAGAAACATATAGCGCAAAGAAGGAATTTTCAGTTTTCTAGGTCACACTTCAAGGTCAAGATCAGCATGGTGATAATTTATGCTCGGATGTGTTCTTCTCTAAGGTATACAGTACCACACACAATCTGAAGCGCTTCTGTCAAGTACCAATGTGGAAAATATGAC
>CM065698.1:24553856-24561356 GCA_017654935.2 Phymorhynchus buccinoides
AGGAAAATTATCCTTGTTTTTATGAGGACAAAATAAAAGTTGAGTTGAGTTGAGTTGAGTTGAAAATACAAAGCATCTGTTTTGTTTTTCATTCTGTGTTTTTCTCACACCTGCTGCCATGTCATTCACACCGACTGGCGTACGTCGTGTACGCATTTGGTCCGCTGTCGTCCATGTTGTTTGGGTCTTGGGGGAGAGAGACCAAAAGAAGCAGACCTGCTTGTGTGCATAAACCTGTTAGCAAGTCAAAAGCAACGAGGCGTGTGCTACCTTTCACACGATTGTCAAACATGCTGGGTCCTCGGTAGAACACAGATGGACACCGAGCATAAGAGGCAACAAAGCCCATTGAATTGTAGCCTCCTCGTCTCCGGAGGTCATAAGCTCCTTATCAGGGGGGCAGCGGGGGTCTCAGCTTTGTTTACTGCTGTCCATCATTTACATATCTATGCCTGCATGTCTGCTCCGTCCCCCCCCCCCTCCCGTCCCCCTGGGAAATCCTGAGGAACAAAAATCAAGTTCCCCTTTCTGTCTTTTGAGATAGTTCCGGGTTACTGTTTTCAGATAACGCATGGCGAGGTTTCGCAAGACATTATCATGATTACCCAATGAATCACCATAGCGAAGATTTTGTTACCGTGATACTGGGGCAATCTCAGTCGCTATAGTCCGCTTATCTGTGTCCGTTTGTCTGTCTATTCGATCGTTACAAATTGTCCTCTGTATTTCTGGGGTACAATTAACCCCTTCATTGACATGGACAAAGTTATTTTACTTGCTGCACCTTTCGCCTGCAAAGATACAACAACTAGGCCCAATCTTTTATAAGTAGGTAGGACTCAATATCTCACAGCCAGCCTAATATTCGCTTGAGGTAGATAATTATTTCCTCGGGAATTTTTGTATCGCGTCAATGCTTACTTCTTCTTCTTCTTCTTTTTGTTCTTCTTTGGTGGTGACTAACAAAGAATTATAATAATTATAATGAAGAAAAGTTAAACTTATTCTCTCAACCCATACAGTTTCTACTCACTCGTAGCTTTCGCCAAGCGTCCGCCTGATTTTTCTATAATTATGTGGATGCAACCAGTGACAGGGCAAGGAGAAAGATACAGAGGTAAACAAAAAGAAATGTTACAATCAGCTGAAGATAACTAATCTGAGAATCAACTTGGGATTGGATGTAGTGGAGAATAAAACAGTTGGAATATCTTAAAGGGGCATCCTGGGCGGATGCGTTTTTTTTTGGGCAAGAAACACATCGAGATCACCAGGGGGGTGAGAAGAAATAGGGTCGGTTTTTTTACCAGAATTATAATGCGGACCAGAATTATAAAGCTGTGGTTTCAATATCTAATAGTGTATCATATCCAATATTTTCACATCGTCGTTTTTTTGTCTTTAACAAAAAATGTTATCGTTTGTTGATATAAGAACAGCACTTCTGCGAAAATGTCCAAAACAATGTATTCCCTTGTGGCAACGACCTAATTAAAATAGGCAGTTCGTTCCAGGTTTAGACGAATATAAAACGAATAACGTGCTTAGTTTGGATACATTGATACATTTTCTTGTTAACCGTTACATAAATAATGCTGTTTAATTTTGTTTATGAATAGTTGCATAGCAATCTACACGCAAATGTCATATCAGTTGGAGTATTGCACGATCGGAGCAAGGCTTTTAAACCACAAACAGAACAGCAACAATAAAAACAAGCAAATCAAATAAGCAGCAACAACAAAACAAAACAAAACCAAAGCAAAACAACAACAACAGAATTTGGAAACACTAGTTGTTTCCCCCAGTATCTGTGTAGGCAAATGAACTTTAAATATCAATTGCAAAATGTCCTGTTGCACATATTAATAACATAATGTATTCACAGATTCACAGAGGCTATAGGCTGTAAGCCTTTTGCCCCCGATTGTGTCATTTCTTTGTACAGAGCGTGACTGACTTTAGTGCCCGTGGATTTAGTTTTGACGTTAGTGTATAACTAACACTCAAGTTTACAATTTAATGCATGTCTAAATTGGTAGAAAACACTAGTGTTGTTAATTCCTTATCAATGTGATTTGTAAAGGCATTTACAGATGGTGCATTGACGGTATTATGGGACAAACTATTCCATAAATTTATTATTCTGTTTGTAAAAATGAGTGGAAGTGACGGGTATTGGTTTTTGTTGTTGGTTAGTTTAAAATTGTGACCTCTTGTGACATTATGATCAGATAATTCAAAGAGCTGAGTAGTAGTTGAGAAATCATATAATCCATGCATAATCTTAAAAACTTCTATCATGTCACCTCTGACTCCCCTATATCCTAAACTAGGCAACTTCAAACACTTTAGGCGATCTTCATAATTCAGGTCACGGGTACCAATTATACATCTTGTGAATCGTCTCTGAACACCTTCAATTAAATCTATATGTTTTCTTAGGTAAGGATACCATACAGGATTACCATATTCTAGAATAGAACGAAATAAGGATTAATATAATGGAATCATAATGTCTTTAATTTTGAAGTTAATAGTTCTCATCATTAAACCAGCTAAACGATTTGCCTTCTTAACAATGCCATTTATATGTTCGTTAAAACTAAGATATGGATCCACAACAATTCCCAGGTCTTTTTCAGCTGTTGTACTTTCTAGTTTACGGAACTATTATTATAGTATACTATTGAAACATTAAAAAACCCTGTATTATCAAGCATAATTTTTCAATCAATCGTTATTGATCAGTCACATTGAAACATTTGCCACGACCTTAAAAAAATCTCAATAATTATCTTCATTAATTTTGTAGAAACGATACCTGAAGCAAATCACCCTCATTAGGAGTCTGATGACAGTTCATAGCTTCTGAGCTCTGGTCGATATATCATCGAGCGTGGGATTCGAGAAGGACTTATTGGACAAATGATCGACAGCCAGACGACCTGCCAATCAAATTGACAGGGGCCCCGGGGACTGTTTCACAAGGGCTAACGTTACGTAGCGTGAGCTCAAATCGGCAAAAAACGGTACTAAGAAACACATCTTTTGCCGACGTTTGCCGCAAACGTTCTGTGGCTGCTATCGAGGTAACAAGCAACAAACTATTTGAAGGATCATGGGAACTATCAATACTTCGGGCGTTTTTTTAATATCTCGCGTGAATGTGACTTTAACTTTCAAAATGGAAGACCAAAACAACAAGCTTGCCACAACAAATATTCTTCAGTTAATCATGAACAAATATGGGATGGTTTGAGCAAATTAAACGAACGCAAGTGTTTTTCAGTCCTCTTTCTTTTTTTTTTCTCCATCATGTTAGATGGCATGATTATAGTGCGAATTTAATTGTCTGCACACAAATAGACGTGGGTGAAATCGACAATTTTGTGCAAACCGACAGAGGGTATGGTTAATCTCCCTTAATGATAGCAACCCTTTTCTCTCTCCCAAAACTGAAGAGTAAAAAGCTTAAAGATACACAGACGCGCCACGATGAAGTCCCTTGGGATTTTTTCTGGGTAGCTGTGACCCACATAGAAATGCCCCCAATGTTCAAATTGAGGCTGCTCTTTAAAATGATTTATTTCTTGGGGGCATTTGTATGGTAGTGAGACCTGGTCAAAACAATATTTCTTTCCAGCTATAAGAGGGAAAACCCGTGAAACCCGTGATGTTGACACGTGATCTGGTGGGTCTTTAAAGAGTTATCTGACCTTAGCGAACGTTTAAGGAGTTTCTTAGAGCCCTTTTGGCGTAACAGTTATTCGCGCGGCGATCATTATCTAGAGAAACTCGACCCCGGCCAATGTGCCTGTCCCATCTGTTGGTCTTAGCGTTCGCATTCAATTAAGATCAGTCACTGTTAATCAGGAGTTACCTTGGAGGAGTGTTGTTTCACCTGTGGCCAAGCCTGTTGACCCCGTGTTTGCTGTGGCTGTGATTGTTGCTATTATTACAGTAATTATTGATGTATTGTACTCACAATTATTATTATTATTATTATTATTATTATTATCATTATGATTATCATCATTATTATTATTATTATTATTATTATTATTATTGTTATATATTAATTAATTAATTAATTAATTAATTAATTAATTAATTGTTATCAATAATATCAACAATAATAATAATTCATATTATTAATTAGTTAACACTAATTTATTATTATTATTATTAATATTATGAATAATAATAATAATTAATATTACTATTAATAATAATTAATAAACAAGTGCAACGCCGGGCGGTTGCAAAGTCCCCTCGCAGCATCGCCGAGCTACTCCGAAATCGGAATGTGTCGGCTGTACACATACATACAAACGCATCAAAACAGCACGTAACTACATAAAAACGCATCAAAACAGCACGTAACTGAATAGCTTTATATATATAGCCTTGGGGTTCGTGATTTGAGCGCGCGCGATCATGCGCACACGCGCGCACATAAAAATTCATGACAACTGTGTTATAGACCATTCATCAAGAAATGTTGTGAACAAAACTTCATTAAAATACATGCAACACTTCGCGAGATATTAGCGATTATGTGTTTCGGGGTTTGAACCCCGTAACTGGCGCGACCTTGACCTTAATGTAAAACTAAATACATCAGTGGATAGCTTGCCTCTTGGCAAACTAGTATACCAAATTTGATGATGATAGACTGAAAAGTTTTTGAGAAAAACGGACGAATAGCCGGACAGACGGAGGCACGCCGGACGGACGGACACCGGACGGACCAGACAAAAACAATAGCTCCCCGAACCTTCGGCTCAGGGACTAATAATTATACTACTACTACTACTACTACTACTACTACTACTACTACTACTACTACTACTACTAATAATAATAATAATAAATAATAATAATAATTAATATTAATACTAACAACAATAATGGCAATAATAATAATAATAATAATAATAATAATAATAATAATAATAATAATACTAATACTAATAATAATTATAATAATAATAATAATAATGATGTATTATACTACTACTACTACTACTACTACTACTACTACTACTACTACTACTACTACTAATAATAATAATAATAATAATAGTGGAGTCTTTCGGATGAGACAATAAACTGAGGTCCCATGTGCCCATGCATTTAGCACACGTTAAACCCAGTGGCAACGAAAAAGTTGTCATTTGGTCAAAATTTACCCCCCCCCCTTCCTTCCTCATCAGTCGCACAAAAATTCGCATGCAAAAAAAAAATAAAAAATTGGGTGGCGCGCTTCTGGCTGCGACGCTCTCTCCAGGTGGGAGCAACCCGAATTTCACAGAGACGCCTCTATGACAATAAAGTACCTTAATACCTTAATAATAATAATAATAATAATAATAGGGGTACTTATATAGCGCCATTCTAGGCAAAACCTACTCAGGGCGCTTTACAAATTATACTTCACTAAACCACAAATGACGAGAGAAAAATATCGGATACACATAACATTATTGCATTTTTGTGTGTACGAAGACATGACATAGATTCATACACATACACACGCACCACACACACACACACACACACACACACACACACACACACACACACACACACACGCACGCGTCCCCCCCCCCCCCCCCTTTAGTTGAGTTACTTTATAATCTAATATAATGGATATGTATTTCAAGCGAACTACAAACCGCACAGGGTTTTATTGGTTTTATTGCACACGGTTTTCTACAAGGCGTGGAATGCACTGACCACCCAGGAAGTGACGAACTTGCTTCCAACTAAATAACATGTGACCCAGCACCACGAAAGGGACATTAAGTCGCTGGGCTAATTTCTCACAGCAAGCTTGTAAAATTCAAAAAATCTCATCTTTTGTCGATTTGGAGTTATGGGTATGTTTGTGCTCCCTAACATCTTATCTTTCAAATCGATAAAGGATAATCTTTAATATGGTCTCTAAATGGTCTTATAGGTGTTTTTAAAAAAAAGGGTGGGGTGGGGGGTGGGGGGTAAATGCAGTTTCTTCAGCTAGGCTAAACGTTAGACAGTGTTTTCTCAAAATGGCCGACGCTCACCCTACTGACCTTAAATGCTTATTATAACCCCGGAACGGAACAAGATACAAGAAGGGTTCTTGTCTTATTGGAAAGCAAATAGTCTGAAGTTTTCAAACGCATAGTGTTATCGGAATGGTCATTTTGACACTTAATGTCCCTTTCGTGGTGCTAGGTCACATTATCATGAACTTTGTGTTCCTTGTTTTGTCAGTTATTTCAGTTTCTGTACACAGTCTAAGCTGATGGTATTACACCTCTAGGCCACCATTACATGCATTGACATAATTGTGATTTATTATTTGACCCTTCTTGAAAATGTTTTTGCAGGCAAATGTCAGTAAGGTGAAGGTCTCTCTCCACCCTCCACTCCTATCCCCCACACCCGCTCTCATCTTTCTCTTTGTTGCCCCCCCTCCCCCCTCCCCTCCCCCCTCCCCTCTCCCTCCACCCCCTCTATGCATGTACAATTATCTCCCAGTGTCAATCCGTTTTGTTGGCATCCCATTTTGTCCCGAGTGGTCCATTTGGACAGCTCTAACACTTTTGTTTTTCTTGAATTTAATGGATGACGATTGGGAAAAACCCATGGCAACCCAATAATTCATCCGCGATGTCAGCAACAGACGTGCAATCATTGTCTCCCCTTTGTGCCTTCTTACAAGTTGGGAGATGTTGATGACAGGGTGTGGGTGGGGGTGGGTGGGGATGGGGGGTAGCTTTATACGTCGAGTATGGCAACTACAATTAGATTATATGTCAACAATCCGAGATGAAGATCTAAAAAACCCCACCGTAGTATCGTTATTCAACAGGATATAAAACATTTTCATAACCCTTTCACCGCCAAAGTCGCATTTTAGCACCACAGTGATTATAATACATATGTCACTAAAAGGCATCGTGCGTGTCTGTGTGTCTGTGTGTGTGAAGAAAGCTTATTTTATATAATTCACAGAAGAATCACCAATACTGCAGATGGATTTTGTTCTCTACCCAGATACATTTAATGAAAATGTTTGGCTGAAATATGTCTGGCGGTGAAAGGGTTAATTCTAAGGAACTCGTAACTTTACAAATAAGTAGTGTCTCAGATGTGTCCGGCTGGACCGGGAAAGACGTAAAGCGTGACTATTGCATAATTAATTATTCATGATTTGTAATATTTGTGATACAGTGATATTAATTTGAATGCTTCTAATGTAATCCCATTTTAAAGAGATGTAGACGGTAATTTGTTCATGATGTGTAGCGAGACTCTGTGATATGGTGGTCTTGATTGGGAATGGTCAACCTATGGCGAAATTTTTTCACGCCAGAGGGCAGTCAATGCACTAGGGGCTTATCACGCGATTTTCTTACTTGGGCGTAGTGAGAGAGAGAGTGATGGTAGGACCACTCACTGTCTCTCTCTCTCTCTCTTTCTTTATCCCCAACTAATAATAGAGAGAGG
>CM065698.1:24563856-24566356 GCA_017654935.2 Phymorhynchus buccinoides
ACGCAAAATGCAACAATTGTTACAATTTGCGCGGGCTGCCCGCGCAAAATGTAACAAAATCGAACATTGTTACATTTTGCGCGGGCAGCCCGCGCAAAAATGTAACAATTGTTACATTTTGCGCAGTTGTTACAATTTGCGCTGTCACAAACACAGTACTTAATAGTGGGTACAAACGAGGCTTTGTTCTATGACTAGTGAGAGTGAGGATGTAATCCAGGTCGAGGTTTCTCCACTATGAAAACAACATTTTGTTACCATTCTCAATACACATTACTGTTACTGGAACAGGGTACACCGTTGGTGGTGAGCTCACGAACAAAAAAACAATTTGAGCCCAGCATGGCGCGCGGGAATAGCAGCGGCCGCCTATGCTATCAGTCGGAAGTGACAGTCAAGTACAGATACACATAGATAGAGAGAGCAAAGACTGTACAGGGGAAGATAAACATCCGGTCTCTTTTCCCTATATGAGTAGTGAGGACAGAAACACTGGTTATGTCCCTTTGAAACGTGACACATTTTACACATCGATAGGTCAGTTCAATTCTCCGTTCAAGTTCCAGTCCGAGTTTTTGGATAGCCTCCACTGTGAAGAGTGTACACGTCCCCACTAACGATAACTCTATCAGCCCGGTTCGCCGAGCTTTTAAGTAATCCATCTTACCCTTTTAGAATATCTTTGGAGATAGTGAGTCAAGGAGAGAGGATAAAATGGTGAAGTCACCTTACCTTTCCTTACTTCACTATAAATACACAATACATACGCAATAGATACATACACACACACACACAACACAGGACTGGACCGCGGACGTGCAAACTCACCCTGGACCGCCTGGAGTCGAGCAGGTGGCAGTGGGGCTTGCAGATGCACAGGTAGCGGTCGATGGCGATGGCCACCATGATGAAGGCGGCGAAGGGCACGTTGCAGGTGATGAGGAAGAAGTACAGCTTGCAGAGGGCGTCGTAGGCGATGAAGTAGTCCAGCGTCTCCATGGTCATGGTGAACGGCATGATGACGCTGGAGGTCATGAAGTCCGTGGTGGCCAGGCACAGGATGAACAGCGTGGAGGCGATCTTGTTCTTCTTCCTCCCGTACACGTACAGCACCAGCGCGTTGCCCAGGGTCCCCAGCACGCAGAAGACGCTCAGCATGCCCAGGATGGCTGCCTTGGGCCTGGACGGGTACATGTCCGTGTAGGTGCGGTTGCGCAGCTTCATGAGGTTGTGGCAGTCGTCTATCTGGAAGAACCTGCACAGGCCAAGCAGAACGCACAGAGGGATGGAGGAGCCGCGCTCTTCAAGGTGGGAGGAGGTCCCGCCCCCTCCTCCCAGGTCCACCATCGCATCCAGATACATGGTGAGGAGGCTGGTGAAGAATAGAGAGGTAAAAAAAAGAAGGGAGAACAAAAATATCAAACTCACAACAACAAAAACCGCACTTAAGTCGTCCTCCCGATTCTGAAGTACTGCCTCTTTTTTGTCTGAAGAAGTTGTGGAAAAGAAAGAGAGAGAATGAAGGGAAAACCTAACTGATAGATAACACCCTTCACAAAAACATCTTCCTTCCTCCTAAATCTAATGAATGATAGATAACGCCCTTCACAAAAACATCTTCCTTCCTCCTAAATCTAATGAATGATAGATAACACCCTTCACAAAAACATCTTCCTTCCTCCTAAATCTAATGAATGATAGATAACACCCTTCACAAAAACATCTTCCTTCCTCCTAAATCTAATGAATGATAGATAACACCCTTCACAAAAACATCTTCCTTCCTCCTAAATCTAATGAATGATAGATAACACCCTTCACAAAAACATCTTCCTTCCTCCTAAATCTAATGAATGATAGATAACACCCTTCACAAAAACATCTTCCTTCCTCCTAAATCTAATGAATGATAGATGACGCCCTTCACAAAAAAATCTTCCTTCCTCCTAAATCTAATGAATGATAGATAACGCCCTTCACAAAAACATCTTCCTTCCTCCTAAATCTAATGAATGATAGATAACGCCCTTCACAAAAAAAACACTTCCTTCCTCCTGATTCTAAAGTATCTCTTGTTCTGTAGGAGAGAGAAACAAGCAAAACAATCTGGAAATGCACCACGATAGTTGTCAAGGAGGGAATAAGTTAGTAGTTTGTTTCTGCGGTAGAGGGTTATACAATTACTTTTTTTAAATTTCGCGTGTCTATCTTTTATGTATGTCTTGAAGAGATGCTACTGTCACATGTAGGCTACACTCGACTCAATTGCTCACGAATGGGGTTGAAACGGCACAGAGTAGGCCTCATAGAAATCATTGTTAATGTTAGTGCTGAAGGAAGTTGTAGAATATCCAATATAATAATAAGAATGACTCGTATTGTTATGGTTAGGTAATAAGCGTTATTGTGTTTGCAGCGTTTTCTCAACAATTGTGTTCAATTGTTACGTCAATCGAAGTCTATGTGATGAAGACTTGGAGAGTTGATCCGAATGAAAATC
>CM065698.1:24583856-24588856 GCA_017654935.2 Phymorhynchus buccinoides
ACACACACACAGATACACACACACACACACACACACACACACACACCACACACACACACACACACACACACACACACACACACACACACACACACACACACACACACACACACACACACACACACACACAGAGACATGTGTTTTAATTTTATTTGTTTTTGTGTTTTTTGTGGTGTGGGTGGTTTTTGTTTTTTTAACTGTTTTAATTTAGCATATATCCCCTAATGCTACATACATTCCGATCCTTGAAAAGGCTGTCTTTCTGCTGATCTTGACGCGTTTCTTGCAACAACAACAACAAAACTTATCCGTCAGGGTGCCCCTTTAAAACGGAATGCCCCCCGCGTTTTTCTTCACCCTCTGTATGTAGCACAACACGGGGCTTCCAGGTTTTGGGTGAAAGACTGCTCTTATGTTGGTAAGGTAGGTTGGGGCAAAGGGTGTCTAATGGATCCCGTTGGCACTTTCGGGTGTTTCTTTTTAATCGTTTTCGATGATAGTCACTGTCTCGCACTTTAAGCCATGACACACACACACAGATACACACGCACATATCCGCGCGCGCACACCCACACACACACACACACTTTCATGTCTAATATTATTTTAAAGTGAAAATACGTTAAATAAAAGAACCACACACACACACACACACACACACACACACACACGATCCCCCCCCCCTCCACACACGCACCTAGACACACGCACCTAGACACACGCACCTAGGCACACGCACCTAGACACACAGACACACAGACACACACACACACACACACACACACACACACACACACACACACACACACACACACACACACACACACAGACACACACACACACACACACACACACACACACACACACACACACACACACACAGACAGAAGAAGGTTGGATTAACGTCCAGAGACCCTTATGGACGGAGCCAGAGAGTAACCTTTTTTTTCTTTTCTTTTTGTACAAAGACGTCACGAATATTTAGAAAACATCAAAGTTCCAATAAACAGGTAAGTTAAAACAAGGTAACCTGGTTCACTAATGACCTTCTCCCTCATCTCACTAGAATATTAATCACTTCAATTATCTTCTTTGATCCGCATCGCCGCAGGGGAAATATCATTAGTCGATCAATTGTCTCTTTATTCACCCGATATCAAAGGCGCACCTTAATTAACCCATTTGTGCCGGAATGTTTTTAATTCTTTATGTTTTTGTGTTGTTTTACCTTGGAAATATTGTATATAATACATTTATACTGTTTTTTTTGCGGCGAGTTCCATGCACTTTGTAGGCACACACATATAGGCGTCCCCATAATATGGGGACGCTGGGACTGAGAGGGCACAGGTTTTGTTTTGACAAATGCATAACACAATCAAGGCACAACCCTAGCCCTAAACCTAACCCTACCCCCCACTATGTACTGCAGTACACCGCGATTTGTCACAGTTGTGGTTCGTTGCGTTTTTCCGTCTTATAGAGTGGGGGGTAGGGTTAGGGTTAGGGCTAGGGTTAGGGTTAGGGTTAGTATTCCAAAAAGGTTATTAGCTAAAAATGTTCCTAAAATACAGCTTTATGTATGGTAAGAAAGGCCATAACGGAAAAATAGAATTCACCGAGATAGGTAGGGGGGGTGGCACATCTTGACCTTTACCCAAAAAACTTTATTATGAGCTGATGAACTGTCAGCTCGACAATGTTGCGATTTCTTTGATAAATTATGGTGAGATTATTCTGTGTAAAAATAACGTTATTATCATAACAATTGAGGGATATGGATATCCTATACTATTTTGCTTGGGTAAATGCGTTTACTTGATATAATTATTCATCTACATTCAGTATCACTACACGGATAGTAACCTTATATTGTTTTCCTCATCGTCCTTACTACTCAGTCACAGAACCCATCTTTGAATATTCTTAAAGACCCACTGACCCACCACGATTAAAAGTCCCTTGTTGTTGTTTTTCTGGGTAGCTGTGACCCACATACAAAATGAATGCCCCAAACTTGAAATTGATGCTGCTCTTTAAAATGATGTTTCGTTTTCAATTTGGGGGCATTTGTATGTGGGTCACAGCTACCCAGAAAAAAAATGGGACTTAATCGTGGTGGGTCAGTGTGTCATTTAAGAATACTGAAATTGAGGCTGCTCTTTAAACTGATATTTCGTTTTCAATTTAGGGGCATTTGTATGGGAGTCAAATCTGGTCCAAACAAGATTTCTTACCAGTTTATAAGAGGGAATACTGTGAAACCCGTGATTTAAGCACGTGATCTGGTGGGTCTTTAAAAGGCTTAGCGAAACTCTTAAATTTAGCTAAGAGAAACAGGTTGCGAATGCTACTCCACGGGAATTGTACATTCTGCTCATGTCAATGAAGGATTTTTCAAGCAGTTTCCAACGGTGACGTCCCGTTTCGCCCTGTGCAATTTCGCCCTGTTCCCCTTTCGCCCTGATGATTACGGTAGTGTCTTTTCGCCCTGTTTCGTTTCGCCCTGTTCCCAGTTCGCCCTGTTTCGTTTCGCCCTGTTCCCATTTAGCCCTGTCTCACTCAAAGATTCAACACAGTTCAATAGAGGTCATACACATTCAAATGTATTGATATTTAGGATGATTTATTGATAAACACAGAAATTTCGGGAGAGGCAGTGATAGGTGAAGAGGAGTGAAGACGTGCACACAGAGAGAGAAGCACAGAGACGAGAGAGAGAGAGAGAGAGAGAGAGAGAGAGAGAGAGAGAGAGAGAGAGGAGAGAGAGAGAGAGAGAGAGAGAGAGAGAGAGAGAGAGAGAGAGAGAGAGAGAGAGAGAGAGAGAGAGAGAGAGAGAGAGAGAGAGAGAGAGAGAGTGACGTCCCGTTTCGCCCTGTGAGGCAAAAGGGGAACAGGGCGAAACGAAACAGGGCGAAATGGGAACAGGACGAAAGGCGACAGGGCGAAACGACATGGGTAAACAGGGCGAAACAGCACTGCCACTGCCCGACTAATGGAGTTTCGTTTCGCCTTGACAGGGCGAAAAAAACCAGGGCGAAATGGTACCTCAATGGTTTCCAACAGCCAAATTTGGACAATCCTAGAAGGTCATAACTATGACACTACCATTTTGTAACAGCCATCACCATTCTGACGCCAGAAAGAGATTATGACGCCTGAAGCACTCCTCAGTAATTCTGAGAGTATCCCTCTCTCAGACGCTTCCGCTACGAGACGGTATTCCTATAATATAGACGTGGCCCACGTTTTCTTCATTCAGTTAATAGCAATAGCAATGTTAACCTTTTTATTTTAAGTAGGTAGTGACAGCCAAATATATTAACCTACATCCGAAAACTCGGTGAATGAAGAACTGAAATTGTGCAATGTCGTAATAGTGTAAAATGTAAACATAAAAAATAATACTGTTGGAGGTTGATCAGATTGTAACAATTGTAAAGCTTGATTAAGGGTGGAACGAAAGTGAACGAAACCTGTTACATTAGTTATATTAGGGAAGCTATGCTGAACTGTTTGCATATGTGCGTGCATATGCGTGTGCATTTTTGTGTGTGTGTGTGTGTGTGCGTGCGTGTGTGTGTGCGTGCGTGTGTGCACCCCCGTGCGCGCGCGTGTGTGTGTTGTCTGCGCGCGCGTGTGCATGTGTGTGTGTGCGCGCGCGCACATGTGTGTGTTTGTGACGTGACTGTGTACGTGTACGTGTGTGCGTGTGTGCGTGCGTGCGTGCATGCGTGCGTGTGTGTGTATGTTTGTGTGTGTATGTGTGTGTGCGTGTGTCTTTGTGTGTGTGTGTGCGTGTGTGCGCGCGCGCGCGCGTGTCAGTGTGTGTAGTTGTTTGTGTGTGTGCGCACAAAGTTTCTCGGATCTGTCTGTTGGCATAAGACAGTAGTTTAATCGTTTTTGTCCGTAGTCCCTAAAGGGCCCGCCACACCGCGTACTATGCGATGCGATTGTGATCCGAATGTGACGATGTCTGCAAGTAATGATTCACCTGAAATGCTTCCGTCAAAATATAATTCAATTATTTTCGCTCAATATATATATATATACTCAACATGTAGACCGCAATACACGAATCAAATTTAATATATGATACAAAAATACAGATGATTCATCAGATTCGTGTACGGGGAGCACGTAGAGAACATAACAAGTAGGAGTTGAACAGATTCATTTAGACAGTAGAATTTCACATGAATCATGCTTCACAAATGTGACAATAGGATCGCACCAACAAATTGGAGTTATTTCCTTTGTTGTGATCGAAACTCCTTTAGATAAACTGTATAACAAAATAAAAAGGATTGTATTGCAAACATTTCATGCAAACGATTTGGTAATAAACGCAGGCGGCCATTAGTAAAGAGACGGCAAACGCCTTCTCTTTGGGTGACATAATTTGACTTCCAGCACCTCCGCCAAGGAGGAATCGCCGATTTGACGGTTTGATTTATAGGAAACCAGAGCAAAGTGAGTGTTGCAATCTCTGTAAATAAGGGTGTTTTCCTGGTGATCTCGACGTGTTTTTCTTACAAAAAACTCATCCATCAGGGTGCCCCTTTAAGCGGTGTGGGGGTCAAACGGTATAAACCACAAAGATGACACTTATTTTCTTGTTGTAAGTTGCGTCCTCTTTCTTTGTGAAAGGTCTTTTAGTCTAGATTCTTGTTGCGGGCATCATGCACATAAAACAACGCCTCTGATAATGGTTACAATCAATATATTCCGTTCTATGCAAAATAATTACATTTAATGCTGTTGTTATCAGCTGTCCCGCGTCAGAACCTTGGTGAATAAAGTTACATCTACGCGTATTCAGAAGGAAAAAAAGCAACAATATTTAGGGGTGGGGTGTGTGTGTGTGTGGGGGGTGGGGGTGGTTATGCCCTTTTGCTTTGTCTTGTGTTTTTTTGGTTTGTTCTGTTTTTGTTTTCGTTCTTCTGTTTTATTGGGATTGTTCTCATTTACATAATATATGCAGGTCAGACAATACGATA
>CM065698.1:24593856-24596356 GCA_017654935.2 Phymorhynchus buccinoides
GTTGCAACTAAAAACATCATCAAACATAAAACATACATAAAAAAACGCATCAAAACAGCACGTAACTACATAAAAAAAAGCATCAAAACAGCACGTAACTTAGGGGAAGACGGGGTAAAAAGCGCATGGGCGGGTAAGAAGCCCACCCCAATTATCTCATGAAATAAAGAAAATTTCAGTCTCATTTTGCCCATGAGACGAGCGTTAATGTCTAGCATTCGTCTCATGGGCAAATTTGACTGAAATTTTCTTTATTTCATGAGATAATTGGGGTGGGCTTCTTACCCCGCCCATGCGCTTTTTACCCGTCTTCCCTGAATAGTTTTTTTTTATATATAGCCTTGGGGTTCGGACCCGCGATTTGAGCGCGAGCGCGATCATGCGCACACGCGCGCACAGAAATATTCATGACAACTGTGTTATAGACCATTCATCAAGAAATGTTGTGTAAAAAAAACCTGCATTAAAATACATGCAAAAACTTCGCGAGATATTAGCGAGTATGTGTTTCGGGGTTTGAACCCCGTAACTGGCGCGACCTTGACCTGAATGTAAAACTAAATACATCAGTGGATAGCTGGCATCTTGGCAAACTAGTAGGGTAAGAAGCCCACCCCAATTATCTCATGAAATGAAGCAAATTTCAGTCTCATTTTGCACATGAGACGAGCGTTAATGTCTAGCATTCGTCTCATGGGCAAATGTGACTGAAATTTTCTTTATTTCATGAGATAATTGGGGTGGGCTTCTTACCCGCCCATGCGCTTTTTACTCCGTCTTCCCCTATACCAAATTTGATGATGATAGACTGAATAGTTTTTGAGAAAAAACGGACGAATAGCCGGACGGACGGGACGGCACGGACGGACGCACCGGACGGACACCGGACGGACGGACCAGACAAAAACAATAGCTCCCCGAACCTTCGGCTCGGGGACTAAAAACAACGATAATAGCAACACCCACAAGGAAATCAAACCCTTTGTGGAAACAAACAATGTTACAAAGATGGGCATAACTCAAGGCAAACCCGCTTTACGAGACTAAATCTCTCTCAGTCTCTTTCTCTCTCTCTTTCTCTCGCTCTGTGTCGCTCTCTCTCTCTCTCCTCTCTCTCTCTCTCTCTCTCCTCTCTCTCTCGTGTGGCTCTCTCTTCTGCTTCTGTTGTTTGTATGTTTGTATGCATCCATGAGTGTGTGTATGCGTTTTGTTTCATTCATAATCTCACGCAGTATTTAGTGATCTAATTTACTTATTCCTCACTTGATTCTGTGCTGTTGTAACCGAGTCTCACGGGCCTAACTCTCTCATCACAGGGACTATACTCAATGTGGCCCGCCCGATTCGTCCCATCCCATCTTCTCTCTCTCTCTCTCTCTCTCTCTCTTCTCTCTCTCTCTCTCTCTCTCTCTCATCTCTCTCTCTCTCGCTCTCTCTCATTTCCCAGACGCACGGGGTGTTTGGCTATTTCTCTTTTCATTATAGTCACAGACATTAGAGTATAGTAAGGCCCGTCGCACACTAGCGTCAATGCGTCAAAACGTCAAGCGTCGTTGGCGGGCAGCTTGACGCGCAGCTTCTACGCTGGCCCAATGCATCAATTTTCGCGCGTCACAAGACGGATAGGAGTTCGTCTATTCCCAAGCGTCAAGCTGCGTGAACTGACCAATCGAAAGGCAAGGAACCCCAAAACAAGGGACACCACTCCACGTTATACGATCTAGGCAGACAGTCATGGCGGACGACAGCGACATTGCCATTTTGATTGAATCGTACCAATCATATTCGTAAAAAGCGCTTCGTTTCATTGGGGTCTTCTCGCGCAATTTCTTGTAACAAAAGATTGTATGCGCCATGCATTGGCCTACGCAAAAGCCAATCTCTTGTCCAGATAGATCTTTTCTTTCGTCTCTGAACTTCCTCCTCCTCCTCCTCCTCTAACACTACACATGCTGCACAAACAGCAACCATCATATTGTTATCGAATTCTTCGTCTGTATCCGCCATGCTTGCAGTTTACAAACGGAAGTGATATTACAGCTAACTTTCCTTGGTTCCGTGAATGCAGTGACGCTACAACCGACGCTAGTGTGCGACTTGCAACGCGTGCGTCGTACGCCAAAGATGCTTGCATCACTGACGCGCGTCATGATGTTGACGCTAGTGTGCGACGGCTATAATAAGTAGTACAGTCGTGGTAGCTCACTCCCGCACGAGTCCTTTCAGACACGATATTGTTGCTTATTTCCTTTACTTACATTCTACCACCACGACAGCCTGAACCGGGCTGTTTGCTTCCACGTACCCTTGTCTCTCTGTTTGTCTCTGTCTCTCTCTCTCCCCCTTTTCCTCTCTCTTTCTATCTGTCTATGTTTTCTCTGTCTCTCTCTCCGTCTCTCTCTCTCTCTCCTTTTCCTCTCTCTCTCTATCTATCTATGTTTCTCTCTGTCTCTCTCTCCGTCTCTCTCTCTCCCCTTTTCCTCTCTCTTTCTATCTGTCT
>CM065698.1:24601356-24605180 GCA_017654935.2 Phymorhynchus buccinoides
AGAGAGAGAGGACAAGGAAAACACAATGCTGACGGTGACGAAGACAATGACACGACGATGACGAGGACCGATGATGATGATGATGATGATGATGATGATGAATGATGATGGTGATGATGATGATGGTAAAACATTCAACCCCTACATGAACAGACGACGACGATGATGAATGTGGACGGCAAAAAAACAACCGACGACGACGACGACGACGACGACAACAAAGGCGACTGCTATGCCTGAAAGCGAATTAAGAATGCACATAGTTTGTATTTCATAATTATTCATATTTACAATGTCTTACAACTGTGACACTTTGTTAATAAGCATGAACACTGAATTAACCCTTTCACCGCCAATGTCGCATTTATGCACCACAGTGATTTAACAACTGTGTCACTAAAAGGCATCAAATTGGGGTCTATTATCCAAACACCCTATCGTCTTAGTCTTGGGAAGTAAGGATAGACCTGGTTTTATATTATGTCACAGAAGAACCCCCCCAATACTGCAGATGGATTTTGTTCTCTACCCAGGTAAATGTAATGGACATTTTTGGTTGAAATATGGCTGGCGGTGAAAGGGTTAAGAAAATAGCATTCATATAATAAGTCATCAACGGAGGCGTTGTACAGTACGTAAGAGTCTTTAATTTTGCAACTGCAAGGGAAACAACTTGCAAAAAATATAGATTACAATGTGTGGTTATTTCCCTTTGTTCGTACATGTATTCAGCAAGCCGGAGAGCGCATACGAGAGAGAGAGAGAGAGAGAGAGAGAGAGAGAGAGAGAGAGAGAGAGAGAGAGAGAGAGAGAGAGAGAGAGAGAGAGAGAGAGAGAGAGAGAGAGAGATGAGAGGAGAGAGCGAGAGAGAGAGAGAGAGCACATGAACAAATGAACAATGAACAATGAACAAATTGTTTAATGATTAGGCCTTTGGCCCATATCACTGGAGGTGAGATACACAAAAAAAGTGACAGGAAAAATTGTAGTTGTCATAAATAAAAAATGACATAACACACAAAGATATGAATAAAGAAAGAAGAGAGAGAGATAGAGAGAGAGAGATCTCAGAGAGAGAGAGAGAGAGAGAAGAGAGAGAGAGAGAGAGACATGAACAACTGACAACATGAACAAGATTGTTTAATGAGAGGCCTTTGAGAGAGGTGGAGATGCAAAAACAAAGTGACAGGAGAAAAACGTAGAGAGGAAACTAACGAGAGAGAGAGAGAGACTTGAGAAAGGGAGTTTCTGCGACGAGCCGTGACTGACATAGAGTGTTAACTGATGCAGAGAGCGAGAGACACTATGAACAAATTTAGTAATTAACAGAGTACCACTGGCATATGACGCACGAGCTTTTCCTCACTCAGCCCTGAGGCAGACAGAGAGAGAGAGCTAGACAGACAGACAGAGATAAACAGAGACATTGGAAAAGAGGAATTAAGGGACAGGAGATCAGAGACAAAATGTGAGTGTGAACAACTACAAAGTATGGGGTGAGTGGAGAGCTGAAAGAGTCACTCGAGAACAATAACAACTTTTTGAGGAATAAGTCGATTGATTCTCCAGAATAATGAATAATATTATAGAGATAATAATAATAATAAGTATTTAAGTACGGCCATAATAATAACAATAATAAACAGAGAAAGACATAAACAGAGGAATTAATGGACAGGAGATCAGGAGACAAAATGTTAGTGTTAAACTAAAAAGCAGTAAGAACGCGATAACACTAACAACCAGAAATAAGTTCGGTTGATTACTCCACTAATAATAATAATAAGAATATAAGAAGATAATAAAATAATAATAATCTAATAATAATAATAAATATAATATAGAAATAGTGGATCATTCACATTAGCGCACTCCTTCCACCAAATAGAGGCGCTCTATGCGCTTGAACAACAACAACAAAATTAAACGCAAGAGATTCAACTAAAACAAATACCCCCCCCCCCCCCCACACACACACACATACACGCAGGCACGCACACGTACACACACTCACATTACACACACACACACACAACGCAGCACAACACACACACACACAACACATCACACACACACATACATACACACACACACACACACACACACACACACACACGCATTACCATTACATCACCACAATCACTACCACTCACCCCACCCAAGAACACAATACATGATACAAACTGTTGAATAAAAGCATCTCCTCTCTGTCTCTGTCTCTCTCTGTCTCTCTGTCTCTCTGTCTCTCTCTCTCTCTTCTCTCTCTCTCTCTCTCTCTCTCTCTCTCTTCTCTCTCTCTCTCTCTCTCTCTCTAATGTTGTTTTGTGTGTTTCTTCTTTCTTTTCTCTTCTACGTTTACTAATATTACACATGTGCTATGTGCGTTGTGACAACATGCTTCAGTATTCCCCCCCCCTGCCCCGTACACTTCCCCCCTCCTTACCCCCCCCGCACACTCCCTCACCTGTCATTACCAGGGTGGCTGGGTATAGAGTGGGTGGGGTGAGAATAGAATCGAGAAGTAATGTGGTGCCTAAAGTGCTTGTGATGCAGTTGAGTTGAACTTGAATAGGTGGGTTTTGAGAGCTGATTTGAAAGAGTGGTAATGTATGACAAAAAAAAGCATTCCACAATGTGGACCCCCCAAAAAACCCCAATACAAATATACAAAAACCCACAATGTTCTGTGCAAGTGTCATTAGTTTTAAATCAAAGGAGCTAACAATAATTCCTCTATCGCTGAAAATTATAGTGACATAATTTAAAAAACCTTTTTTACCCAGCAACTTACAATTACTATTAACCAAAAAAAGGAATGTTCCAGCAAAGAAATAGTATAACTAGTGCATGGCTTTGTACATCGATTTCTCGGCAAATATGTAGATTTACACCCTCTTGCTCTATTTCTTGGTTCCTTCCGTGGTTAGGGATAGGGATAGGGTTAGGGTTAGATGGTCTTTTCATTTGCACAAGCATCTGCTTTTTTGTCAAAATCATCTATTTTTTGGGAGCATTAAATCGCTGCCTTATTTCGGAGAAGTTATTATAATGTTCATTATCATAGTCGCGACTAGCGTCCGAAGAGGCGTCTGCGACGTATTCAATCAGATCCAGATGCAGTTTAGAAGAAGCAAAATAAATTGGAACAGATATTTTAATAAATGAATACACGGAGGGGAAAGTAAACAAGAACAGATTATCAATCCACCGAACTATTCAAATATTCATCCTAGATCCATCCGCCCATTAGTCAAAGTAATCATCAATCAAAACGTAAATAAATAAATAAATGCATACATAAATATAAATAAATACATAAATATGGAAATAAATACATAAATATAAATAAATACATAAATACATAATATAAATAAAATTACCTAAATATAAATAAATAAATACATACATATAAATATTAAATAAATAAATATAAATAATAAATAAATAAATAGTAAATAAATACATACATCAATATAAATAATACAATAAATATAAATTTTAATATAAATATAAATAAATACAATAAATTATAAATACATAAATAAATAATAAATACTAAATAAATAAATAAATAAATAAAATACTAAATAAATCGATACTACTAAATAAAAATAAATAACTCAAATAAAAATAAAAAATCCATTCTGATCGCTTCTCGGCCTTTTGGCTAAGACAGTGATTCAGGAACATAAATTTTTTGTTTATACCCTGGTTGGTTTGTTCAGCCCGTCGTAGGCTACATGGCGAAAGCCGACACGCGACGTTAACCTGAAATTTCCCAATAAATAAATAAATAAATAAATATCGGTTTTCATTGCGTGATT
>CM065698.1:24605680-24610680 GCA_017654935.2 Phymorhynchus buccinoides
TTGTGGACGCAGCCATCTCTGTTTTCAGGATAAATAACTAGTGTGTCGACCCAAAAAAAAATAACAAAAGACTTTGACACACAAACACAATCTATAGTGTTTGTTGCAAAGAGCAGGTTTTTTAAAGACCAAAGCTTAGATACACAGACTCCCACGATTGGTCCCTTGTTTTTTCTGGTAGCTGTGCCCCTATAAATGCCCCCAACTTGAAATTTGAGGCTGCGCTTTAAATGATGTTTCGTTTTCAATTTGGGGGCATTTTGTATGGGACTAAAACCTGGCCAAAACAGATTTTATATTTCCAACTATAAGAGAAAACACGTGACACCCGATTTTGACACGTGATCTGGTGGTCTTAAAATGCCCAAAAAAAAAGCCCACCCCCCTGGTTTTTTAGTGTAGTGGTGACAGCCTTGCGTTGGGGAAACAATTCAGACTTGAATATGTTGAAACAAGAAGGTAACATTTGCGCACGTGTCCGAATTTCCCCCTTTAGGGGGGCGCAAACATGTATCCTTCTTTCTTCCACTTATTAGGGTTTGCCGTACGGAAACTTACGCGTCTATGTGAACCCGGCCTATCTCTGAAAACTTGTACATATCTGTATTGGTTAAAAATTTCGGGACTTTGCTGGTGTTGCAGCTCGGTGGTGTGTGTTTTGTCGAACAATCATGAGAACGTTGAAAACGAATTTTGGCAGAAAATTATGCCCGTGTGTATATTACACATATCAGCGACCACTCTCTCTTTCTCTCTCTCTCTCTCTCTCCTCTCTTCTTCGTCTCTCTCTCTCTCTCTCGCGCGCATCGCGCGCGCGCCGCGCTCTTTCTTATTTTACTCGTCATGAAATTGCAAATGCTGATGACATTAAAATGTTTCATTGATCATCATCTGTCTCTTCTCTGTCTCTGTCTCTCTGCGTGTGTGTGGCGAGCGTGCGTGGCGTGCGTGCGTGCCACGCGCGGGCGGATGTATGTGTCTTTACAACATCATGACAAAGAGAGAGGTTCATGAATACTTAATGATTATTTTGCTATCATGTAATGTCACCGTTTTTCTCTTTTGTAGTAGGGAAAGTAGGTTAAACCAAATGCATCCCCCTCCCCCCCCCCCCCCCCAAATCCCCAATTTAGTGGTCGCGCGACCACTGAGAGGGGTGTGGCGTTGGTAGGTGGGGTGGGGGGTGGTGGGTGGAGAGGGTAGAGAAAGTGTAGAATGGAAACAAATACAGAAATGCCACCAGGTGAAAAGAGTGTCAGGGTAGAACGTTGCGCTAAATAGAGATTATGTCTGGGGGAGAGAGACATAGAGAGAGAGAGTAGAGAAGAGAGAGAGAGAGAGAGAGAGCAGAGAGAGAGAGAGAGAGAGAGAGATTTCCTGTCGCGATGTCTACAGGCATATTCAGTTTTCGAGCGTAAATGCTGTTTTACTTTCCCATACATTGTATGAGGACCGCTCTCTTCCGTTTCTCTCACACACCGCATATGCACAGAAGAGAGAGAGAGAGAGAGAGAAGAGAGAATGAGAAAGAGAGAGAGAGAGAGGAGAGAGAGAGAGAGAGAAAAGTAGAGAAAGAGAGAGAGAGAGAGAAGAGAAAGAGAGGAGAGGAGAGAGAGACCAGAGAGGAAAAGAGTGAGACCGAGAGCAGATAAACATGAGAGAGTAGAGGAGAGAGAGAGAGAGAGAGAGGAGAGACTAAAGTCACAACCTCTCGGGAGACAAAACTCAGAGTAAGTCAACGCCCCGCCGTTCGCCGCACTCGCAAACGGGAGGCAGTCTCTCAGGTCACGTGGTTTGTTTTGCACGAGCCAATGCCTCGAGTGACCGACCTGCCAATCCGTGGGCCCGATACAAAAGGCTCACGAGAGCCACGACCAATCGAAATCCCCGCTCAAAAGTAACCCGCGCGCCGCGGTTATTTTTTTCGCGCATCTCATGACCAAGTTTGTTTTTTTTTTTTAAAGCTCCGCAACTCCCCAGCTCCCCTTTTTTGTGTGGTTATTTAAATCACCTAATACAGTTTACAGACTATCCTGTCCCTGTCATTGATAGGAACGCATTCATACCAAAGCCATCGTCTGTCATATTACACGTCAAAGATTATGAGGTGTTAAGTTGTTGTGTTTTTTTGAGAGCTTGTTTTAAAGAATGTTTTAATAGACATTTATCAACCAACAAAAAAGGAATGGTTCCAGCAAAAAAAATAGTATAAAGTGCATGGCTTTGTACATCGATTTCTCTGCAAATATTTAGATTTACACCCTCCTGCTCTATTTGTTTGGTTCTTTCCGTGGTTCGGGATACGGGTTAGGGTTAGGGATAGGTTTAGGTTAGATGGTCTTTTCTTTTGCCTCAAGCATCTTTTTTTGGGTAAAAAAACATCTATTCTTTTGGAGCTTTACTCGTGCTGCCTGTGTGTGTTATATAGTCACTTTAAGTATTGCTCCCCCCCGCCCCCCAGCCCTCTCTCTTTCTCTCTGTTTTTCGCTGGTTTCCTCAATGCAAGAACACAAGGATAAAACTGATACAATTTTGATACTTAACAACTCTCAAGACAGATGGCCTCCTCTAAAATCTTCAATCCTTTGAGTGTTTGTTTGTCTGCCTGTCTGTCTGTCTCTCTCTCTCGTCTCTCTCTCTCTCTCTCTCTGGCGTTTCCCTCAATGCAAGCAAAAAGGTATGAAAGAAGAAATTTTGCTTTACGTCCTCCCAGCCGAAGCCATATGGGACATTACTTTTTACTTGTATTTTTTTAGGAGAGGGGGGTGAGAGGGAACAAAGAATATGAAATTTCTATCAGTTTTAGTTTTTATCCTTTTTACAGATGTTTTTATCTTGAATAAAGGTCAAGTTTGTTTTATTTGTTTTTTTGTTTTTTATTGTTTTATTTATTTGCGGAGTCTTCGTACAAGACTACTCGGTAACTAAAGGTAAAAGATGTGCCACCCCCCATGCATTTTTCGGTTGATTGTATTTTTCCGTTGTTTTGCCTTTCTGACCAAACATAATTAAAGCTATATCTTATCAACTTTTTGAGTTAATTACCTTACTATGAATACTAACCCAAACCCCTAGCCCTCTAACCTTAACCACTACCCCCCACCCACTATGTACTAGCAGTATACCGCAATTTGTCACAGTTATTTTCACAGGTTGTGGTTCTTTGCGTTGTTTCGTCTTATAGGGTGCGGGGTATGGTTTAGGGTTAGGGCTAGGGTTAGCGATAGGGTTAGTATTCAAAAACAGGTTATTACGCTAAAAATGTTCCTAAAGATGCAGCTTTACGTATTGTAAGAAAGGCATAAACGAAATAAAACAATTAACCGAGATAGGTAGGGGTGGGGGTGGGGGGGCGGGTGGGTGGCACAATCTCGCGACTCAATCTACTTATTATTGTAAAACTTTTTGCTTTAGATATAAAATGTTTGATTAAAATAAAACTTCTGGCTGTACCCCTCCTGGCGAGAGCAAATCATTAAAATTTCAGGACCACTTTATTTTAAAAGAACAATTTTAATGAAAGTTTAAAAATCAAACAAGGTCTAACGAGAAAACAAAATATTTACACGTATTTTTGTTATTATTTTACTTTTATCTATCAAATCTCGTTTTAAAAGATCTCCACTTTGAAGTGGAAAACTATTTGTACAATGCTAAAAAGAAATTTTTATTTTAAGTTTTACCTCAAAATGTCTTTACAAAATAAGGAAAACGAGGGTCCTTAAATTAGTACAAATGTACAAACAACAACAACCACGGACTCTAAAAAGTTCTACAACATAATTTGGCTGAGTCCGGGTAAGGTATGAAACTGATACAATGAGGCTTTATACTACTCCTTGCCGACACGAAACGAAAGGGGGCGATAATGTTAGGCCCGAACTGCCGATGTGTCCCCTGGTGACGAGTCAGGAGCAGATTATTTTCTGTGGCTATGCGCTATTAGTTCCTGACAGGCAAGGGCGATAATCTTAAGGGTAGGTGGCGTTCGCTATTAAATTATTTAATTTTTCATGGCACGAGACAGGGGCAGATACTTTTCGGTTTAAAGCTTCATTCCAGGTGACCCTCACCGGAGCATTCGAAAAGCGCGACTTTTCGAAAATCGCGATACCAAATGCGCGAACTACAAGATGCCGAAAAGAGCGAACAGTAATGACAAAAAGAGCGAATTTCAGAGAGTCGCACTTTCGCATAAAACTCAGAAAGTTAGGGATAGGTTAGGGATATGGTTAGGTAGGGATAGGTTAGGTGATAGGGTTATGGATAGGTTAGGGATATTGGTTAGGGATAGGGGGAGTAGGGATACGGTTAGGGATAGGTTAGGGATAGGGTTAGGGATAGCAAGGTACTTCTTGCCCACATCCCAAATCCTCAACGACCCTCTCGCTTTCTGTCAGTCACATTCGCTCTTTCTGTCAGTGACATTCGCTCTTTCTGTCAGTGACATTCGCTCTTTTCGTACGGTCGCGCAAATGGGAATATTCAGAGAGTCGCGATTTTTGCATGTTGCCACCCTCACCCCTCCTCATCTCTCTCCCCGTCCCTGTCCCGTCTGTATCTCCGTTGATCTGGTCAACATTACATCATCGTCATTCTCTTTCCCTGTCCTTTCTCTCTCCCTCCTTCACACCCTGTTCGCCCTTTCACTCAGTAATGGGCCCAGCCACATCTGCATACGATTTGACCCCAACTACGATCCGATTGTGACGATGTCTGTGAGTCGAGATTTCGCGTGAAATACTTCCGTCTAAAAATGATGCTACTTCTTGGTTGGTTGGTTGGTTGCAGGAAGTTTTACGTCCTCATAGCTGTAGCTCTTTAGGGACAAGTAGTTCTGGTGCTACTTCTTTGACTCACTATACTTATATTACCGCAATACACGAATCAAATATCGTCGCCAGCAAGAGATGCGCAAAAAGAGAGACGTATGTCAAATGACGTCACTTCACATGAGCAATGGAAAACTTCAATATTTTGGTCATTTCAAGCCAAATGTA
>CM065698.1:24615680-24637853 GCA_017654935.2 Phymorhynchus buccinoides
TTTGGGGCAATGTTGTTGACCCAAAATCTAAATGTAACCATAGAGTTACATTTAACCCACAATGTAACAATTGGTCCCAAATGCAACAATTGTTGGGCAAGGAAGTGCTTTTTAATAGGACAATGAAGGGGGGGGGGGGGGGAGTTAAACGTGCCTCTGAGAGAGAACATAATTTATGGGGACGCTAAGATTTGGTACGGAATCTGCTTGACAAAAATACGGCAGACTGTGTGATTTTGTTTATAACTTGGTCGATGTAGATAACCAGGGGTCAGTGACAATGACTATAGTGGTCACTTTGACGTAAATTCCACTTAAAAACAACAACAACTGCCTATTAGAGTGTCGTGAGTACTATACTGTACCTTGTAACAATGTAGATAGTAGTGGTCTGGGTGCAATTGACCAGTGGTCACTTCGAATTAAAAATCTCACTTCGATCGATTCTTAGCAGCTTATTTCCTGTCACCAGATAAATGTATGCACTTGTATAACTTATTTATTCATTTAGAAAACTTATATAGAGCATTACCTTAAATGCGGATGACCAGTGGTCACAACCACTGACCAGTGGTCACTTTGACGTAAATTCCACACTTGTTACATTTTGGGCTGTAACACCGCGCTCACGTGGAGCCGAGGCTAATTACATCTTTCCGCCTCCGCGGAGAACAACAATACGGGTTCAAGGTAACCGTCGCAGTGCATGTTAAATAAAGATTCGGTGTTGACGAGCCTGGCTGTTATTGCTGCCAAAGTGTACGTTTACGGGAGGCGGTGTAGGTACTTACAATGCATCCTTCTTGTAGACTAACCCTGCCGGCGCGGCTGAGCATACACACTTTCATGTCTAATATCACCTTTGCGTGAAAAGACGTTAAAACAACAACAACACCCCTCCCGCCCCCTCTCTCTCTATCTCTGAGTTATTGAGTGAGTCCGCAGAGAGAGAAAGAGAGAGAGGGACAAAGAGAGAGAGAGAGAGAGAGAGAGAGAGAGAGAGAGAGAGATAGATAGGGGGATGGGGTGGGGGGGTGGGGGGGGGTGGAGCAACAGACAGATATAGACAGACAGACCGAAAAACAAACAAGTGCATCGCCGGGCGGCTGCAAAGTCCCTCGCAGCATCGACGAGCTACTCCGAAATCGGAATGTGTCGGCTGTGCACACAGCGGGGAGACCATTGAGAACTGAAAACAGGACGCACTCACGGACGGATGGACGGCCGGAAAGAAGTGGGACATAGCGGGCCTGTGACACAAAGGGCCTAGGGCACAGCGGGTAATGTAAAATTAAATACATCAGTGGATTGCTTGCATTTTGGCAAACTAGTATACTAAATTTGATGATGATAGACAGAATAGTTTTTGAGAAAAACGGACGACATAGCGGGCCCGTGACACAAAGGGCCTAGGGCACAGCGGGTAATGTAAAACTAAATACATCAGTGGATAGCTTGCATCTTGGCAAACTAGTATACCAAATGTGATGATGATAGACTGAATAGTTTTTGACGGACGGACCAGACAAAAACAATAGTTCCCCGAACTTTCGGCTCGGGGACTAAAAAAGGCAAAGACAGATAAATGGACAGAGACAGTCTCGGAGAGGGCGGCAAAAAAAATAAGAAATGGACAGGCAGAGACAGTCAGACAAAGACAGAGACAGACAGAATGCAAAACAGACAAGGGCATCGCCCAGCGGCAGCAACGCATTGTGACAATGCAAACCCGGCCAGAGTTATGTCCTGTCCCCCCCCATCCCCACACCCCCAATAAACACACCACTTTTCCACCCTTACAGAACGCATAAAATACATAGCCCAAAAATTTGAAGCGATTCTGTTCAGTAGTTCACGAGATACAGCTGAACTTTTATACAAACTTCCTTGCACCGAGTGATGTCCTCTCCCCCCCCCCCCCCCCCAATAAACACACCAATTTCCACCCTTACAGAACGCATAAAATACATAGCCCAAAATTTGAAGCGATTCTGTTCAGTAGTTCACGAGATACAGCTGAACTTTTATACAAACTTCCTTGCACCGAGTGATGTCCTCTCCCCCCCCCCCCCCCCCCCCCAATAAACACATCCACTTTCCACCCTTACAGAACGCATAAAATACATAGCCCAAAATTTGAAGCGATTCTGTTCAGTAGTTCACGAGATACAGATGAACTTTTATACAAACTTCCTTGCACCATGGTACACCACCACACAAAATTTGAAGCGATTCTGTTCACTAGTTCACGAAATAAAGCTGGGGGGAAATTACATAGCCCAAAGAAGGAAATTTCGGTTTTCAAGGTCAAACTTCAAGGTCAAGATCAGCACGGTGTTGATTAACGAAAGGAAGCTTCCTTTTCAAGCTGTCTACCCCTCTGCCAATTTTAATCAAAATCCAAACAGTAGTTTTTAAGATAATCGATACACAGACAGACACACACACACAGACACACAAACCGATCGCAATACCTCGGCCTCTGGCCGGGTAACAATCATGCAAAGGACGGGAGAACGCCAGAGAAAGACTGAAAAGACGACACAGGCAGCACGACGGGCGAAACCACCAGTACCTAAGGGTAAAAAGCCTTCATCCTCACCAAGACACAAAAGCCAGGGACGAACCAAATGATTCGTAAGTGGGGGGTAGGTGTCTGTGTGTGTGTGTGTGGGGGGGGGGGGGGGGGTGTCCAGGGAGCAGCATAAGTCCTGGGTTAAATTAAGGGGTAGTGGCCCTGTGGGAGCCCAGGGGAAAAAGCCCCCAGAATATTGAGCACATAAGTGATTATTAAAGCAAACATTGAGCTATTTTCTTACTTTGTACACTTGTATAAGGTACATGCTTGGAGCAAAATGGTGTGGTTGGGGGGGGGGGGTGGGGGTGGGGGGTCCGGAAACCCTGTAAACCCCTCTCAGATCCGCCCCTGAAAGCAGACGTAACGAACGAGAGGAAGAGAAGAAAAATGGAGGAGCAAAGAGAAAGGGGTGGTTGGGGGTGGGGGTGGGGGGTCCGGAAACCCTGTAAACCCCCTCAGATCCGCCACTGAAAGCAGACGTAACGAACGAGAGAAGAAGAGAAGAAAAATGGAAGCAAAGAGAAAGGGGTGGGGGTCCGGAAACCTGTAACCGGAAACCCTGTAAAAACCCGCCTCAGATCCGCCCCTGAAAAGTAGACGTAACGAACGAGAGGAAGAGAAGAAAAATGAGAGCAAAGAGAAAGGGGGGGGGGGGGGGGGGGGGACGTGAGGGAGGTGTAATAACAAATAAAAGTTAATCTAACGCAAAACAAAACCAAGCAGAGAATCGGGGGGGGGGGGGGGGGGGGGGGGGGGGGGGGGGGGGGGGTAGTAGTGGGGGGGGCGGGGGGGGGGGCGGGGGCGAGTAGGGGGGGGGGGGGGTGGGGGGGGGGGGGGGTGGGTGGAGGGGGTGGGGGTGGGGGGGGGGGGGGAGGGGGGGGGCGGTGGGGGGGGGGGGGGGGGAGAGAGAGAGAATGGAAAAAAAAATCAAAAAAAAAAAAAAAAAAAAAAAAAAAAAAAAAAAAAAAAAAAAAAAAAAAAAAAAAAAAACAATCTTCAGGACAAGAAGAAGGAACGTCACAGGGAATGGCAACAAGTTCTTGGTCATGTTTCTCTACTCTTTAAACTCCTCTGTCACTTTCCCCCACTCTTCACAGTTCTTCATTCGCTTCCGCACCCCCTCCCCCACCCCTACCCCCCCACTCCCATCCACCCAGAGGCAGGGCTGCTCACTTTTGACCCACCCGTGCGTCCACACATTTTGAGACCCCGCACGTCACGTGTCACATTCCCTCTTGTATTAGGAAGATTTTTAAGATTCTTTACTAGCTATAAGAGGGAAAACACGTTAAAACCGTGATTTTGACACGTGACGTGTTGGGTCTTTAAAGACACCGCACGTCACGTGTCACATACACATTCTTACACTAGGAAGATTTCTTAAAGACCCAGTGACGGACCACGATTAAGTCCCTTGGTTTTTTTCTGGGTTGCTGTGACCCACATACAAATGTCCCCATATTCAAATTGAGGCTGCTCTTTAAACTGATGTTGTCGGTTTCAATTTGGGGCCATTTATATGGGAGTCAGACTTGGTCAAAAACAAGATTTATTTCCAGATAAGAGGGGGGGGGGGGGGAGAGGGGGAAAACACGTGAAACACGTGATTTTGACACGTGATCGGGTGGTTCTTTAAGATTCGTTACTAGCCATAAGAGGGAAAACACGTGAAAACCGTGATTTTGACACGTGAACGTACTGGGTCTTTAAAGATCCACCTCTGCACCCCCACCCACCAGATCACGTGTCAAAATCACGGGTTTCACGTGTTTTCCCTCTTATAGCTGGTAAGAAATCTTGTTTTGACCAGGTCTCACTCCCATACAAATGCCCCCAAAATTCAAACCGAAACATCAGTTTAAAGAGCAGCCTCAATTTGAATATGGGGAAATTTGTATGTGGGTCACAGCTACCCAGAAAAAAACAAAGAGACTTAGTCGTGGTGCGTCAGTGTATCTTTAACTAATCTAATTAGTTACCAATTGACACATTTTGGAACTACTGTCACGGCGAAGAATTAAAGACCCACCAGATCACGTCAAAATCACGGGTTTCACCGTGTTTTCCCTTATAGCTGGAAAGAAATCTTGTTTTGACCAGGTCTCACTACCATACAAATGCCTCCAAATTCAAAGCGAAACATCATTTTAAAGAGCATAACAAAAGTGTAATCCTTATCATAATCTGCGATATTTTGCTTGGACGCACAAAGACAGAAATGCAGGGAGACAACATTCTTTCGCTAAAAGCGCGAAGGGGAGGGGTGTCGCATGAAAATAGGTAGCTCGTAAAAATAAAAAGCTCGCTACCTATGACAGTGTGTATTTGCGACATTGAGCATGAACCACAAATTTCTCTTTTTTTTCTAGGGTTGGGCATAGGGTTAGGGTTAGGGTTAGTTAAATGGTTAAAGTAAAGAAAAAGTGAAATTTGTGGTTGTCGCAAATACACACTGTCATAGTAGCGAGCTACTTGTTTTTACGAGCTACCTATTTTCATGCGACAAGGGGTACCTACAGTACCCTGTATAAGCTCTTAGCTTGTTGTACTCGAAGTTCATAAATGTTATTGCTGCTTTGCTTGTGATTTTCTATTCTTGAATAAATTCTTGTTTAACCCAAGGGGAGGGGTTGTGACTGTTCCCTGAAATGAAGGTAGGGGAGGGAAAAGGAAAAAAGAAACATGTCCTTGAGTGGATAAAAACGAGCACCTTTAGAGGAGTAGCATGCAAGCGGTCATTCACAACAAAGGGAAGGGCAAGGAAAAGGCAACATTGCAAAACCCCTACGTTTTTATCGTTTACTGCTTCCAGTGCTTGAAACGGCCTTGTCAGTTTGGTCGGACTATGGAATCTTAATCGAGTCAAAAAACGACAGAGATGAATAAGGAAGAGAAGAGGGTACCGCGGGCGCGGGCGCGCGCGCTCGCGCGCGCGCGCGCTGTGTGTGTGTGTTGTTTCGTGTGTGTGTTGTAGTGTGGTAATCAGCGTGTGCGTGCGTGTGCGCGTGTGCGCGGACGTGCGTCGCGCGCGCGCGGACGTGTGTGTGTGTGTGTGTGTGTGTGTGTGTGTGTTAGCGTGTTGTTCAGTGTGTTTGTGTGCTGTCTTTGGTGTGCGTGTGCGAGCGTACCGGCAGAGAGAGACGGAGACGGACAGACTTACAGACAGACAGAGATGCGAACAAGCATAAACACATACGAAAAATCACGCGTGCGCACGCGCACACGCGCACACGCACACACACACACACAACACGCACACACACACTACGCACGCACACGGTCACACGCACACACACACACACACACACACACACACACACACACACACAGAAGAAGGTAATCAACACACGCAGTATGTGAGACTGACCCACAGGACACAGAGATAGAGAAAAAACAACGCCAAAATATTAAGACCCCCACCTCTCTCTCTCTCTACTCTCGCTCCCTCTCCCTCTCTCCACTCTCTCTCTCTCTCTCTCTCTCTCTGTGTGGCCTGGATGCAAAAAAATGAAAATAAAGCAAAAGTATAGCAATTGCTTATTCTATTACCCTTCTATAAAATATCAAAAAATTCACTTCGTTCGTGGTTCTCCCCCCCCCCCCCCCCCCCCCACCCTGGCTCCCTCCCCCTCCCCCCCTCCTCTCCCCCCCCCCCCGCCCCCCCCCCCCCCACACCTCACTCCCCTCCTCTCTCCCTCTCCTCCTCTCTTCTCCTCCCTTCCTCGCTCCCTCTCCTTCCTTACCTTCTCACCTCCTCCATTTCCCCCTCTCTTCTCCCCTCTCCTCTTCCTCCTTCCTCCCCCCCCCTCCTCCTCTCCTCATTCTTCTACTTCTTCTCCTCCTCTTCCTCCTCCCCCACACCTAATTCACCGCCTCCCATCGCTCCTCCCCCCCCCCCTCTCCACTGCTTTCCCCCCTCTCTCCTCCACTACTCCCCTCCTCTCTCTGTCTCTCTCACTCTTCCCCCTCTGTGTCTCTCTCTCTCTTTATGTCATACACACACCCACTCCTTTTTGTCTTTTACGCACACTTTATAGCCACTCATTGCTGCTCGCTAGCTAAACACAATATTATTATTAAAATTTAATGGTGGGCACAGAGTATTCATTTTCCCCCATATTTTAACTGAAACGTGATACGATACTTTTCTCTCTTACAAAGACCTCGGCCACTCAACGACCCTTTTGGGGCCACTCGCCAGACTATAATACGCCTGGTTGATTTTAAACGAGCGGTCATTCACAGGGGGGGTCCAAAAGTAGAAAGAAAACAACCAAGAGGTCATTTTTTTCACATCATTTCTCGGCTTGTGTTTGTGTGTGTGGGTGTTGTGTGTGTGTGTGTGTGTGTGTGTGTTGTGTGTGTTGTGTGTGTGTGTGTTGTTGTGTGTGTGGTTGTGTGTGTTTGTTTTTTTGTTTGTTTTTGTGTGTGGTTGTGTGTGTGTGTGGTGTGTAACTCTCTCTCTCTCTCATCTCTCTCTCTCTGCGCTCTCTCTCTCTCTCTCTCTACTCTCTCTCTCTCCTCTCCTCTTCTCTGGTTGTGTTGTGGTGTTTGTTGTGTTGGGCGGTTTGGTTGTGTGGTTTTTGTGTGGGTTTCCTCTCTCTCTTCTCTCTCTCTCTTCTCTATCTCTCTCACTCTCTCTCTAAAACTCACTCTCTCTCTCTCTCTCTCTTTCTTCAAATTTCTGGTTCAAAGATTAAAAGATAAAATGTGAAAGTAGCCATAATAATAATAATTAATAATATAATAATTTGGTGGGGTTTGTTTTGTCACATGTTTGATTATTCCACCTTATGATTATGTGTGTGCATTAGTATACCCCCCCCCCCCCCCCCACACACAACCTCTCCCTTACCATAATTTCCCCCTGATTTTTTGTGCATTCGTTACTTAGTTTTTGTTGTTTGAAGTTTTCTTTGATTCTTGTTATTTATCTCTTCTTTCTCTCTCTACCTCTACCTCTACCTCTCTCTCTCTCTGCTTATCTCATGTTCACTGGTTTAAAAAAAATCGGTTTGTTCTCTCTTTTTCTCTCTCTCTCTCTGCTCTCTCCTCTCTCTCTCTTCTCTCTCTCTCTCTCTCTCTCTCCTCTCTCTCTCCTCCTCTCTCTCTCTCTCACCCCCCTCTCTCTTTCTCTGAGTGAGAGTGAGAGAGATTGGCGAGAGAGAGAGAGGAGAGCAAGGAGGATTCTTGTTTTTTTTTTTTGAATGAGCTGAGAGTAGAGAGAAGTTCGTGTTTGTGTGAGGTTTTGTTTGAGACAGACGAGAGGAGGAGGAACGGAGAGAGCTGCTTGTGAGAGAGAGATTTTGTAGAGAGAGAGACGAGAGAGAGAGAGGACAGAGAGATAGAGAGAGAGAGAGGCACAGAGAGAGTGGTTGGGGAGAGAGAGGGAGAGAGAGAGACGAGAGAGAGGGAACGAGACGGAAAGGAAGCCGAGAGAGAAGAGAAGAGAGACAGAGAGAGAGAGAGAGAGGGAGGGATTGAGAGAGAGAGAGAGACAGAGGGGAGGAGAGAGACAGAGGGAGAGGGAGATGAGAGAGATAGAGACAGAGAAAGAGACAGAGGAGGAGAGAGAGAGAGAAGAGAAGATGGAGACAGAGAGAGGAGGAAGGGAAGACAGGAGTGAGAGGACGAGAGATGATGAATCTGAGAGAGAGGAGGTATCGGACGAGAGGAGGGAGGAGGGAGGTGGTGTTGGACGACAGATGATTCGGCGGTGAGAGAGAGAGTGGTTGAATAGAGAGGAGACGAGATCACGTGGCACAGAACTTTTGTGCATAACTGGAGAGAGAGGAGAGAGAGAGAGAGGAGTTAGTGAGACGGAGGACGAGAGCGGAGGGGAGAGATTGGTGCACTAGCACGCGAGAAGACAGGGGAAGAAAGAGGGAGGTGACGATGAGGGCCCGGCAGTTGAGTTCGCCATGGGGAGCGATTGAGAGAGTGGAGACCCGGTGTATTGACAAGAGTTTTGAGCCGAGGGCGTCGGGAGAGAGAAGAAGAGCTGAGAAGGGAATGATAGAGAGAGTTGGAGCGGCGGAGACGGGAGGCTGGATTGGTGGAGAGAGACTGTAGAATGGGTAGGAGGATAGAAGAGAGTCGGTCGGGAGGCGCTCATGGTCAGAGAACGAGAGAGAGATAGGAAGCGAGAGAGGGAGAGTGAGAGATGAAGGGGATCTGTAGAGGATCTTGAGGAGTTTGAAGGAGAGACTGAAGCAGGAGAGGAGGAGAGTGGCATGTGTCCCGCGCTCCTGAGGCCGGATCCCGCGAGAGAGTCCAGAGTGAGCGGACGCTGAGCAGAAGGGAAGGGGAAGATACGAGGCGACGGGAGTCGGAGCCCGGAGAGGCGAGTAGAGATGCTGGGCTTACGAGGGCCCGAAGAAGAGGGAATTGAAGGAGAAGATGGGTGGGCCTGCGAAGAAGAGCGGATAGGGAAATGAACGAGGAGCCCGGGACCTGAGGTGAGTGGGAAGGGAGATTGAGGCAGGAGGCTTTGGATAGGACGCGATGAGAGTAGTGGAGAGAGAGGGAGAGCGAGATACGGAATCGAAGAGCCAGCCCAGACCAACACCGTGTTAGGAGATGGAGAGAAAAAGAGAGTCATGTTGTCATCGATCGGGACGACATTCAAGCACAAAACGCGTACTAGGGAGAGAGTGGGGTGAGATAGAGAGCTGGCGAAGAGAGGGAATGGCTGAGTATATGAGAGAAGAAGAGGGCGAGGAAGAGAGGAGAGAAAGGTTTGGTTGATCGCCAGAAGCGGGTGAGAGCGGGAATCGGTAGGGGCAAGAGAGAGAGAGGCGAGGAGAGAGCGATGGAGAGCTGGTGTGGGAGCTTTCTAGAGAGGGGAGCGGAGGAGAGAGGACGAGACAAGAGACAGTGGCTAGAGGCAGGAGAGAGGAGGGTTCCGCGACCAGGGGAGAAGAGAGAGGGGGATGGATGACCGGTGAAATTCAGAGGAGGAGGAGAGGAGAGAGGAGAGCAAGGAGGAGAGATAGACGAGAGACAAACCGGATGAGAGAGAGAGAGAGAGGAGTCGACAGTGCGAAGATAGAGGAGGAAGAGGGTGCCAGGAGAGAGAGTAGGAGAAAGATGACCCGAGGAGACGAGTCTGAGGCAGGGAGAGAGTTCAGATGAGAGTGAGGAGAGAGGACGAGGAGAGGGGGAAGGAAAGACGAAGGCCCGGCTAGGAGGAATTTCGAGGAGAAGACGTAGAGAGTCAATAGAGGTGAGAGGGATGAGAGCCATGATGTGAGATGGATACGACAGGTGAGATGGGAAGTTGGAACGATAGAGAAAGAAAAGAGAAGACGCTTGGATCCGTTGAAGAGAAGCGATCTTTGAGACGGAGAAAGAGATCTCGACCCGGTTGGAACCGTGACCTTGCCTAGAGAGTGACCCTATACGAGGAGAAAGAGAGCAAGTCGATCGAGAGTGGAGACGCGAAGGTAGACGCAGCGAACCGACGATGCTGTCGTCTGCGAGAGTTCGGAATGGAAGAGGGATAATGGAAGTGAGTATGGCATGATTAGCGAGGTATGGAAGGAGAGAGGAACGGTGAGAGAGGGGAGAGCGGGAAAGGATGGATGAGGAGGTAAAGAACGTCTTAATAGACAAGAGACCGATTCTAAGGTGGTCACGAGGGACTGGGATTGAGCCGAAGATCCGAGGGGGGGGGGGGGAGAGGGACACAATAGCGTGAGAGGAGAGGAGACCGGAGCAGGTTCCGAGAGAGTGGAGTGAGGGAGGGAAGACGCGAAGCTGCACCGAACGAGAGGGGAAGCAGGAAGAGAGAAGGATGTAATGAGGGGCATAGCGAGGACCAGCTGCCATCTGACCCCGGAGAGGGAGTGATCGGGGAGAGGAGAACGAGGAGGAGGAGGATTGAGAGTCGAACGGGATCGAGATGCTGTGTCCCAGGTGAGAGGGAGACTGGACGGCAGAGTCGCGGAGACGAGCAGAGGAGATGGTAGAGAGTGGAGATCAGGACTGGAAAGAGAGAGCGACGAGACGAGATGGACGTTCTACGAGAGGAGGAGGACAAGAGAGAGGAGGATTCGAGCCGGAAGACTAGACGAGGGAGGATGGAGAGTAAGAGACTTTGGGAGGTGAAAGGACGGACGACGGTGACAGATGAGCACGAGGAACCTCTGAAGAACGAGAGACCCGTGGCGGAGACGCATGAGCGATGCGAGATAGAATGAGGGAGAGGAAGATGATGTTGACGAGAGGACCACCCAGGTGCGTGGGAGAGGAAGAAGAGACAGAGGGAAGAGGATTGGCGAGGCTTGAGGCAGTGGCGTATTGGGAGAGAAGGAGGACGAGACTGCGACTGATGATCGCTGAGCGGCGAGATCGGAGGTGGTTATGGAGATTGAGGTGGAGGAGACGACGAACGTGAGGCGATGAGGCCGACCGAAAGGTGAGACGGGGAGAAGAACTCGATTTGGTGAATGTGAGAGAAGCCGAGAGGAGGAAGAGGGATGGAAACCGGACGGGAGGAGAGAGAAGAAAGGAGAGAGAGAGCCGCAGTCGAGGAGGCGCGAATCGAGGACGATCGAGGAAGAGACAGGAAAGAGGAGAGCCGAGGAAGAGTGAAGGCGAGGAGGAGGAGTTGAGGAGAAGTGGGGAACGGGGGAGGGATTTGAGCGAGTGAACCTATGGGAGAAGCCGCAACGTTTGGAGCGGGTGGGATAGACGAGCGGAATGAGACAGAGCAAGGAGTTTTTTTTTTTCTTTTGGCTGCAAGTTGGAGCTCGGCGAGCCGGAGGGGAGGAGTGAGTGAGACGTGAAATGAGGTAGGGAGAGAAGACGGGCTGCGGAGCCCATGAAACGAAATAGGGATCTTGAACGACTTGATGATGAGAAGGGATAAGGAAGGCGAGTTGGGAGGAAGAGAGTCGACGGTGGTGAGAGCCGGAGGATTGTGGAAGTGACGAGCATGAGGAGAAGAACCGGCGAGTGGAAGAAAGTGGATTATCGGCGGCTACGCGAAGGATGGGATGTAGGATAGAGAGCGGAAGCAACGGGAGAGGGATGAGAGTTGGAGCCCTGCGATCCGACGTCGCATAACAGAGGGGAGGAAGGGAGAGAGACGTAGTGACGATACGAGGAGATGGGTGTCCAGGGACGGCGAAGGAACCGATGAGGGGACCGAAAGCGAGAGTGGAGAGATGGGAAGGGAATGGCGAGAATGAAGAGAGGTGAATACGAGATAGGAGAAAGAGAGGCAGAGAGGAGGGAGAGTAGGTCGGCAGCTGTGGACGACATGAGGGAGAAGAGGATGAGAGGACCAGGCGAAGAGGGAGGACGAGGGAGATGTCGAGCGGTGGCGACCCGAGAGGATGATGAGAGAGAAGCTGAGGAGAGATGAAAGAGATGAGCGGGAGAAGAGAGAGGAGCGAGGCAGAGAGAGGGTGGTTGGGACAGACGGCTTTGGAGACGACGGGAGGGGAGAGCGGAGAAGAGAGAAGGGCGAGAACGGAGAGAGAGGGGAGGAGAGAGAAGACGGACGAGAGAGACGAGGAAGAGGGGAGAGGTGAGAGAGAGATAAGAGAGAGGGGAGAGAGGGGAGAGAGGAGAGAGAGGAGAGAGAGGGAGAGAGAGAGAGAGAGGGGAGGGAGAGAGGAGAGAGGCGGAGGAGGGAGAGACGAGGAAGATGGAGACGGATGGAGAAAAAGAGAGGAGAGGAGGGAGATGGAGACGCGAGGAGAGAGAGAGAGAGGATGTAGACCAGAGAGAGAGGAGGAACATGAAACCATACAATAAACTAATTCTGATCCGGTCATTCACTTAATAATAACCTTGGTAAATCTAAAGACTCCACTATGCTTCTGTGTGTGTGTGTGTGTGTGTGTGTGGTGTGTGTGTGTGTGTGTGTGTGTGGGTGTGTGATGTTGGAGTGTGGGTGTGTTGTGTGAGTGTGCGTGTGCGTGTGCGTGGTGAGTGGGAGTAGGGAGTGTGTGTGTTTGTCGTGAATGAATCTTTCACACGAATAGTGATTTTAGACAACATGCCCAAAAACATTTGAACCAATGAACAAAAAGGAAATACACGCAAGCTTAAAAAACAATTGCAACAACAAAATGTAAAAACAACAAACAACGTAAGTGTGTGTGTGTGTGTGTGTGTGTGTGTGTGTGTGTGTGTGTGTGTGTGTGTGTGTGTGTGTGTGTGTGTGTGTGTGTGTGTGTGTTGTTGTACGTGTGTGCATAATTATATGCATATGTGTGTGTGTGGAGGTTCCATGCGCGCACACATATGTGTGGTGCTCGCGTGTGTGTGTGTGTGTTGCTGTGTGTGTGTGTTTGCCTCGTTGGCTAGCCGCCAGTCTGCACGGGGTCATTAACCCTCTCTCTCTTCCCTTCAGTACATTAATGTGTGTTCGCTTATCATCCATTGCCCATCCACCCCACCCCCCACCCCCACCCCTCATCCACCCCCCCACCCCCCGCGCGCCCTGTTTCTCTAGCGTAATTGCCCACCTCACCCACCAGTCCTACACCCCTCTGTCCTTTCTTTGTAATAAATGTATAAAAACACACACACCAGAAACTAGGGTCATTTTAGAACGATGTGCACATAAGGACAAAATGTGCACGAGAGGGCTTAACAGAGGAGCCTATTTATTTAATTAGAAAATGTACGTAGCGCATAATCTTGAAGCTTTGCATTTGATTGCACACTTGTATGCTTGTCACACACACACACACATACACACACTGACCACACACACACCCCCCCCCCCCCCCCCCCCCCCCCCCCCCCCCCCCCCCCCCCCCTCACACGCACGCACGCAACGCACGCACGCACGCACACACACACACACACGCACACACACCCTCAACCATTAATTGTATTCAGGTATTGAATGAACAGTATATAACACAGTTCATCTCCTGATGATAATACAGGCAAAGTCTCTCTCACAAACACACATCACACACACCACACACACACACACACACACACACACACACACACACACACACACACACACACACACACACACACACACGAGCGTTACTATTTCCGTCTAACATCACGAGAAGTGGATAGACGTTAAATGAAAGAGACACACACGTGCGTTAGCTGTATTTCTAGGATTATTACAGCATTGCTAGGAATGTAAGTTTATTGAAAAACATTGCATCACTTTTATAAAATGTTCACAACGTTTATTTCCCTTGTCTATTTCGGTACGTACTAGTACGTACGTTACAACCGTATCCGTATACCGTACCGTTTTCTACTCATATTGGTATTTTCGGTATTACTGGTTCGTACTGTCAGCACTATTAATATAGACACAGAAAAACGTTAAGCACCCCTTAGCTATTACAAGGCTACCATTATTTCGTTATAAGCAGGGTTGAAGCAGTCATCCAGGCACAGGGAGGAAACACACGCTACTGAACTTTGATTTGCCAAATGAGTTTTGGACACTCTTCATGACGTTTTCCCACAATAATTAACTTTTCAGATAGCCATATGAAATTGTTACATTGATAATTAAACATGGTATTTTTACCCGGCCAGAGGCCGAGGTATTGCGATCGGTTTGTGTGTGTCTCTGTGTGTGTCTGTGTGTGTGTGTCTGTGTATCGATTATCTTAAAAACTACTGTTTGGACTTTGATTAAAATTGGCAGAGGGGTAGACAGCTTGAAAGGGAAGCTTCCTTTCGTTAATCAACACCGTGCTGATCTTGACCTTCAAGTTTGACCTTGAAAACCGAAATTTCCTTCTTTGGGCTATGTAATTTCCCCCCAGCTTTATCTCGTGAACTGGTTGAACAGAATCGCTTCAAAGTTTGTGTGGTGGTGTACCATGGTGCAAGGACGTTTGCATAAAAGTTCAGCTGTATATCGTGAACTACTGAACAGAATCGCTTCAAATTTTTGGCTATGTATTTTATGCATTCTGTAAGGGTGGAAAGTGGTGTTGTTGTTTTTTTTGGGGGGAGAGGACATGGTGCAAGGAAGTTTGTATAAAAGTTCAGCTGTATCTCGTGAACTACTGAACAGAATCGCTTCAAATTTTGGGCTATGTATTTTATGCGTTCTGTAAGGGTGGAAAGTGGTGTGTTTATTGGGGGGGGGGTGGAGAGGACATGGTGCAAGGAAGTTTGTATAAAAGTTCAGCTGTATCTCGTGAACTACTGAACAGAATCGCTTCAAATTTTGGAGTCTGTGTTATCGATTATCTTAAAAACTACTGTTTGGACTTTGATTAAAATTGGCAGAGGAGTAGACAGCTTGCAAAGGAAGCTTCCTTTCGTTAATCAACACCGTGCTGACCTTGACCTTGAAGTTTGACCTTGAAAACCGAAATTTCCTTCTTTGGGCTATGTAATTTCCCCCAGCTTTATTTCGTGATCTAGTGAACAGATTCGCTTCAAATTGTGTGTGGTGGTGCACCAGGGTGCAAGGAAGTTTGCATAAAAGTTCAGCTGTATCTCGTGAACTACTGAACAGAATCGCTTCAAATTTTGGGCTATGTATTTTATGCGTTCTGTAAGGGTGGAAAGTGGTGTGTTTATGGGGGGGGGGGGGGGGGGGGAGAGAGGGACATGGTGCAAGGAAGTTTGCATAAAAGTTCAGCTGTATCTCGTGAACTACTGAACAGAATCGCTTCAAATTTTGGGCTATGTATTTTATGCGTTCTGTAAGGGTGGAAAGTGGTGTGTTTATTGGGGGGTGGGGGAGGGAGAGGACATAAATCTGGCCGGGTTTGCATTGTCACAATGCGTTGCTGCCGCTCCGCGATGCCCTTGTTTTAATTTGAACATGACAACCCTTTTTGTTTCAGAATATCAGAATGCATTGTAAAACCATACATTAAAGTTTTCTTATAGTCAGATAGTCACACTTTCATTTACCAATCAATGTTGTTTCATTCTTTATTGATTATTTGCAATAAATCTCGATTTCATCTCATCTACAGCAAAAAAGTGGTGGGGTGCTTAACTTTCTTCTTTGTGCATAATACCGTGTTGACGTTGACGCTGGACATGTCAATTTCCTGTTGTCTTGTCAACATCTCTCACATTTGTGTTTTTTTAAGACACTGACGCACCACAATTAAGTCGCTTGGGCTTTTTTTTGGGTAGCTGTGACCCACATACAAATGTCCCCAACTTCAAATTGAGGCTGCTCTTTAAAATGATGTTTCGTTCTCAATTTGGGGGCATTTGTATGGGAGTCAAACCAAGATTTCGTACCAGCTATAAGAGGGAACACACGTGAAACCCGTGATTTTGACACGTGATCTGGTGGGTCTTAAAGTTCGTGACGTCAAACTTAAAAGTGCGGACGAACAAAATCAGCCAATAATGATTAACTTCATTGACGTACATGTACTAATAAGTGACTGTAAAGTGTAATACACGTGAAACCCGTGATTTTGACACGCGACCTGGTGGGTCTTTATTACAGTAACAAATTTGGCGAGTCCAAGTCCATAGAAGATGTAAAATATTGATGACCTTGACTACCGTGACCTTTGGCCTTGTTGTTTCTTTGTAACCTTATGAACCACTGCATACCTGAAGCTGGGTGGACCAATGTCTTGCTGATCTTGACCCTTGACATTGCTTCTTAGTCTGTCGCAATATCTTACGAACTGCTGCACACAATCACTTCAAATCGTGTAGGGTTGCAAAGGCCTATAACCAGAAGCTAACGTGACCCGTGTCTTGCTGACCAGGCATGAGATTGCGAAATTGTGATTTAGGCTGAAAAACATCCGAAAAAGGCTGAGAAAAGGCTGAAGCCCCCCTGAAACGAGCCTTTTTAGTAATCTAAGCCTTAACCCTTTTACCGCCAGCCATCTTTGAGCCAAACATTTCCATTAAGCTTACTTGGCTACAGAAAAGATTTCATCTGCAATATTGTGGGATTTCTCTGTGACACATTTAGAATAGGGTCAATCCTTACTGCCCAAATTTAGGAACACAATATCATTGAATAACAGACCCTGATTTCGAGGGTGTTAATGACATCATTGTGGTGCAAAAATGCGACGTTGGCGGTGAAAGGGTTAAAGATACACAGACGCGCCACGATTAAGTCCCTTGTTTTTTTTTTTCTGGGTAGCTGTGACCCACATAGAAATGCCCCCTTGTTCAAATTGAGGCTGCTCTTTAAAAATGATTTATTTCTTTTAATTTGGGGGCATTTGTATGGTAGTGAGACCTGGTCAAAACAAGATTTATTTCCAGCTATCAGAGGGAAAAAACACGTGAAACCCGTGGTTTTGACACGTGATCTGGTGGGTCTTTAATTTAAAAACAGCAACAACACAGCATTAAAAGTGGTATTGATACATTTAGTTCATTGTTATTCACTCATATTATAAGAAGCATTTCTATACTCAAAGAATGAAATAGTGAGGCCAAGAGAGGAGATGACGAGTAATTACCCTTTGTTCAATTTCTATACTCAGTTGGTTTCTTTTCGATCTCAAAATTTACCTCTGGGGCCATCAAAAAGCCTGAAATCAGCTCAAAGACCCACTGAGCCGGCTGGATTAAGTCCCTTGTTTTTTTTCTGGGTCGGTGTGGCCCACATTCAGACATTCCTCGTATCCGATCGAACAACACTTGGTCAAAATAAGATTTCTTACCAGCTATAAGAGGGAAAACACGTGAAAATCGTGATTTTGACACGTGACGTACTGGGTCTTTAAAGAGCCACCCGATCACGTGTCAAAATCACGGGATTCACGTGTTTTCCCTCTTATAACTGGAAATAAATCTTGTTCTGATCAAGTCTGACTCCCATATAAATTACCCCAAATTGAAAGCGACACATCAGTTTAAAGAGCAGCCTCAATTTGAATATGGGGAAATTTGTATGTGGGTCACAGCAACCCAGAAAAAAAACAAGGGACGTAACCGTGGCGCGTCACGGGGTCTTTAAAGGCTTACAAATATCTTGCCTGCTGACCTTTGCCTTGAGTGTGGGGCGAGGACATGTCTGCCGCTCAGCACCACCGTCTAGTTCTTTAACCCTTTCACCGCCAGCCATATTTCAGCCACAAATGTCCATTACATTTACGTGGGTGGAGAACAAAATCCATCTGCAGTGTTGGGGATTCTTCTGTGACATATAAACAATAAGGTCTATCCTTACTTCCTAAAAACTAAGACAATAGGGTCTTTGGATAATAGACCCCAATCTGATGCCTTTTGGTGACATAGGTGTTAAATCACTGTGGTGCTAAAATGCGACTTTGGCGGTGAAAGGGTTAATATCATTATAGGCATGCTAGCAGCCTACTGCTCATAAGTATATCCACCCCCTATTTTTCAAGCCACTTTTTTAAAAATTTGCACAGTCAATGTATGCCTAAAAATAGATAATGAAACAAAAGCCGAAACAACAACGAAAACAAAACAACTTTTAAACATAAAGATTTATTTTAAAATACTCTTTATTTTAGAGTACTTACCAACACAGGACTTTTAGGGAAGGGTAACATCCGAAAAAAACAGAATGGAAAAGCCACATCAACGCATTCGCAGTTCAACAGTAAATAAAGAAATATACGAAAAACATCGACATCACTGGAAGCACTTTCATAAGGCTTGCCAGTTTGATGAAATAACAGTACGGCCACCATTGTCAAGATGCAGGAAAATATTTTTCTGCCAGTTTTCAAAACATGGAAATAACACATTCAGTAACTTACGCCGTTGTGTCTAAAACACATTCTTCTCTAAAAACAAAATTGCTTTCTCTAGGAGTGCGGTCATATGGCTTGCCATTATGTGGAACTAACGGCACGGACACCATCCCCAGCAGGTCTTGCGGGACCATGCCAACCATGCTGTCAAGTTTGGTTAAAGACCCACCAGATCACGTGTCAAAATCACGGGTTTCACGTGTTTTCCCTCTTATAACTGGAAATAAATCTTGTTTCGACCAAGTCTGACTCCCATATAAATGGCCCCAACTTCAAACCGAAACATCAGTTTATAGAGCAGCCTCAATTTGAAGTTGGGGTAATGTGTATGTGGGTCACAGCAACCCAGAAGAAACCAAGGGACTTAATCGTGGTGCGTCTCACTGGGTCTGTAAGATTGTCTCAGTATTTTGGGTAGATGGACACTTTTTGGGTTGCGCTCTCTCTCTCTCTCTCTCTCTCTCTCTCTCTCTCTCTCTCTCTCTCTCTCTCTCTCTCTCTCTCTCTCTCTCTCCATCCCTCCCTCCCTCCCTCCCTCCCTCCCTCCCTCCCTCCCTCCCTCCCTCCCTCTCCCTCTCCCTCTCCTCTCTCCCTCTCCTCTCTATGTACGCCATGTTGTTTCCTCCGCATAATGTAAAAATGATTCCCTTCCAATATATAAATCACTTGCATCCAATGAATTTATGTTTAAACGCGGGAGGACAAATTATTTTATTTTATGCGTTTAAATTTTGATATTTTCTTTCCCTATTCATTGGTAATTATTATTACCCTATTGAATGTCATGTTATGAGATAACATGTGGATACAAATGTGTGTGTGTGTATGTGTGAGTGTGGTGTGTGTGTGTGTGTGTGTGTGTGCGTGTGCGTGTGTGCGTGCGTGCGTGTGCGTGCGTGCGTGCGTACGTGTGTGCGTGTGTGTGTGTGTGTGTGTGCGTGCGTGTGTGCGTGTGCGTGCGTGTGTGTGCGCGCGCGTGCGTGTGTGTGCGCGTGTGTGTATGTGTGCATATATATATAATTTGTATTTTTTTTATTTTTTTTTTAAATTTCAATTGTTTTCTTCTTCTTTTTTTCTTGCATGTTTCTGATTTCTTTTGTCCGTTTTGATTGTAGTTTATTTGTGTGGTTGTTTATCGTTTAATTTATGTTTGCTTGCTTGCTTTGTACGAGGACCTGATGAAAAAAAGCCATATGTTGTGCTTATTTAGTTATCCTCAATAAACATTCGAGTTTCAACATTCGAGTTTCTCTCACACACACACACACACACACAAACAAACAGACACATATGCGCGTCCGGATATAGAAGCTATCCCTTCTTATATTACAACAGGGGGTGGGAGGTGTGTGTGTGTGTGAGGAGGGGGGGGGGGTGTATTACAAACCTGGCACGAATGTTAGCATCGTTATAGCAAAAAACATGTTTTTAATATTTATATTCGTTGGCTAGTCCAATCGAAAGACACATAAATCATCCATCATCAGGCCTTGGAGCTGGCTATTGGAGCTGTGTACGGATGTCTCACGTGTTGCTGCTTATTCGTCCCCTTCGGCCTTGGTATTGTAAAAGTGCTCGTGACATATGTTGCTAGATTGGGTTCTTGTTGGCCTTGAAGTTACGGTGGAGGGTGGGTGGGTCGTTGTGAGTGACACGTGCCTCCTAGTATGTATTGCTCTGGCCTTGGAAAGCTCGTGAAGACCAGTACTGAGCAGGCGTAGGCCAGGAAAGGAAGTGTTAAAAAACAAAAACGCGCATGCGCGCACGCACAGACAGACTTAAAGACCCCGCACGTCCCATGTCAAAATCACGGGTTTCACGTGTTCTCCCTCTGGTAGCTAGTAAGAAGGAATGTGACACGTGACGTGCGGGGTCTTTAAAGAACCACTAGATCACGTGTCAATGTCACGGGTTTCACGTGTTTTCCCTCTTACAGCTGGTAAGAAATCTTGTTTTGACCAGGTTTGACTCCCATACAAATGCCCCCAAATTCAAAACGAAACATCGTTTTAATTAGCAGCCTCAATTTTTAGTTGGGGGCATTTGTATGTGGGTCACAACTACCCAGAAAAAACCCTAAGGGACTTAATGGTGGTGGGTCAGACCCACTGACGCGGCTGGATTAAGTCCCTTGTTTTTGTCTGGGTCGGTGTGACCCACATACACGATCGAGGCTGCTCATTAAAGACCCAGTGACGCACCACGATTAAGTCCCTTGGTTTTTTTCTGGGTTGCTGTGACCCACATACGAATTTCACCATATTCAAATTGAGGCTGCTCTTTAAAATGATGTTTCGTTCTCAATTTGGGGGCATTTGTATGGGAGTCAAACCAAGATTTCGTACCAGCTATAAGAGGGAACACACGTGAAACCCGTGATTTTGACACGTGATCTGGTGGGTCTTAAAGTTCGTGACGTCAAACTTAAAAGTGCGGACGAACAAAATCAGCCAATAATGATTAACTTCATTGACGTACATGTACTAATAAGTGACTGTAAAGTGTAATACACGTGAAACCCGTGATTTTGACACGCGACCTGGTGGGTCTTTAATACAGTAACAAATTTGGCGAGTCCAAGTCCATAGAAGATGTAAAATATTGATGACCTTGACTACCGTGACCTTTGGCCTTGTTGTTTCTTTGTAACCTTATGAACCACTGCATACCTGAAGCTGGGTGGACCAATGTCTTGCTGATCTTGACCCTTGACATTGCTTCTTAGTCTGTCGCAATATCTTACGAACTGCTGCACACAATCACTTCAAATCGTGTAGGGTTGCAAAGGCCTATAACCAGAAGCTAACGTGACCCGTGTCTTGCTGACCAGGCATGAGATTGCGAAATTGTGATTTAGGCTGAAAAACATCCGAAAAAGGCTGAGAAAAGGCTGAAGCCCCCCTGAAACTGGAGCCTTTTAGTAATCTAAGCCTTAACCCTTTCACCGCCAGCCATCTTTGAGCCAAACATTTCCATTAAACTTACTTGGCTACAGAAAAGATTTCATCTGCAATATTGTGGGATTTCTCTATGACACATTTAGAATAGGGTCAATCCTTACTGCCCAAATTTAGGAACACAATATCATTGAATAACAGACCCTGATTTCGAGGGTGTTAATGACATCATTGTGGTGCAAAAATGCGACGTTGGCGGTGAAAGGGTTAAAGATACACAGACGCGCCACGATTAAGTCCCTTGTTGTTGTTTTTTGGGTAGCTGTGACCCACATAGAAATGCCCCCTTGTTCAAATTGAGGCTGCTCTTTCAAATGATTTATTTCTTTTAATTTGGGGGCATTTGTATGGTAGTGAGACCTGGTCAAAACAAGATTTCTTTCCAGCTATCAGAGGGAAAACACGTGAAACCCGTGGTTTTGACACGTGATCTGGTGGGTCTTTAATTTAAAAACAGCAACAACACAGCATTAAAAGTGGTATTGATACATTTAGTTCATTGTTATTCACTCATATTATAAGAAGCATTTCTATACTCAAAGAATGAAATAGTGAGGCCAAGAGAGGAGATGACGAGTAATTACCCTTTGTTCAATTTCTATACTCAGTTGGTTTCTTTTCGATCTCAAAATTTACCTCTGGGGCCATCAAAAAGCCTGAAATCAGCTCAAAGACCCACTGAGCCGGCTGGATTAAGTCCCTTGTTTTTTTTCTGTGTCGGTGTGGCCCACATTCAGACATTCCTCGTATCCGATCGAACAACACTTGGTCAAAATAAGATTTCTTACCAGCTATAAGAGGGAAAACACGTGAAAATCGTGATTTTGACACGTGACGTACTGGGTCTTTAAAGAGCCACCCGATCACGTGTCAAAATCACGGGATTCACGTGTTTTCCCTCTTATAACTGGAAATAAATCTTGTTCTGATCAAGTCTGACTCCCATATAAATTAC
>CM065698.1:24638353-24643353 GCA_017654935.2 Phymorhynchus buccinoides
GCGCGGATTTCAATACCGGAAATGTTTCAAAAGCGCGTACAGACTCATGATTCAAAAGCGCGGAAGGCGACCTACTAGAAAATGAGTGTGGAGCACGGGAGACACCCCCCAAAAAAAATGCAATTCGGACAGATGATCATGCTCATGACACATATGTTATACACTATTGTTTAAAAAACACATCGGGACTTTTACTGGTGTTGCACTGCCTCCGGGCATTTGCTTCCAGGATCGTTCCAACCATCTTTACATCTACTAATGTCCCATATGTTTCTGTTCCAGATCGGAAGGACGTTAAGCAGATTTACTACAGATTTACAGCTGCTCATGACAACCAAAAATCAGCAATGGTGTTACAGGCTGGTTTGTCACAATGGCACTTATTTCTCATCAACGGTGTGACAAATCATATAAACATTGTCCCCCTCCACCCCTTACTCTCCCTCTCTCTCTCCCTCTCTCTCTCTCTTCTCGTCTCTCCTCTCTCTCTCTCTCTCTCTCTCTCTCTCTCACTCTCTCTCCCTCGAAGTATGTCACCTGTTTTGGGAGGGAAACGGGTTCCTTACCTTGGTGGGCGATATTCATATACTTAGTTCTTTTCCTCTTACGAGTCTCCTTCTTCTCTTATGCTCTCCTCTATCTAGTCTCCCGCTTTGTCTTCTCTTAGACTTCCTGTCCTTTCTCGTCTATATCTATTTTTATTCTTCTCTCATTTCTCCCGCCCCCCTATAGTACTGATTCTCTTCTCCTCTTCTCCTCTCTTATCTCTTCTCTTTTCTCTGCCTCTCTCTTCTCGAGGGTATGGGGTTGGGGAGGAAACGGGGGGCTTAAATTGGTGGTGGGGTGTTGGTTGTCAGAAACCCGTGCAACTCACCATTTGCAAAAGAAATGACCCCCCCCCCCCCCTACAAATCCGCGCTTATGAACGATGAATTGACGCGCATTCGTATTGTTTTTTCTCCCCCGCGCTTCTAATATGCTAATACGCGCTTTCGTAAATATCCCAAGCGGGGGATTCTTTTTTAAATGTTATATAAATTGCTTACAAACAGTGTACAATTTGCAAAGAAAACACCATGACGCTAACAGTGCGTTTGACTCCAAGAGGAAGAGAGATACAGAGGGGACAAGATACAGAGATACAGAAGGGCTTACAACAATTATTATACAGAGCGAAAAAGACAGTCATACAGAGAGAGAGAGAGAGAGAGAGAGAGAGAGAGAGAGAGAGAGAGAGGTGTAGATGAGAGAGAGAGAGAGAGAGAGAGAGGGAGAGAGAGAGAGAGAGAGAGAGAAGAGAGAGAGAGAGAGAGAGAGAGAGACAGAGACAGAGACACAGAGAGAGACCGACAGACATAAATAAAGATAGACAGATAGACACACATACAAACCATTTTTTCCTTTAAGGGAAGAACATCCCTGTCGAGTCAATAAAACCACTCTGGGATGGAATGACTTTTTTTGTAAAGGACGCCACAAAGGGGTACATTTAAAAAAAAAAAATGTCGTCTTTATATCTTTTTAAAAAGTTTTCTAAGTGCTGTCTATATAAAAGGGCGTGACATTGAGGACATGCAATAATTATAAAAAAAAAGTGTATATACAGTGGACACTCTTGTACTTTTGTGTGTGTGCGTTTTCTATACAACCGTTTCTTTCTTTCCTAGCTACCGTCGAAGTATGAGGTGATAAGTTTTGGTTGAATCAACTTTAGTGGAAGACTAGCGAACTTTCATGTTATTGTACTATGTAGTGATGCTTACCAGCCGCGAACGAAGAGAGAGAGAGAGAAGCTAAGGTCATGTTTTCAGGGTATTCCGTTTTCCTAAGCTGTCTGACTATATGTTAACACGATAACGTTTGAACGGAGGGACCTAGGACGCTAACAGTTTGCATGTACATATACACTCAGGATATCGAGACCAAGCCCGAAAACGAAGGTCATAGTTCAAAGGTCAAGGTCACTGCAGACGAAAATGCTGCCCAGCACCTAACATTTTGAACGGAGGGTCCTAGGAAGCTCACATTTTGCATGTGGATAGGCACCAAAGATATGTAGGTCATGTTCGAAAATGAAGGTCATATGTCAAATGTCAAGGTCACCGGACGCCAAAATGCTGCTGAGCACATGGCACGCTAACGTTTGAACGGGGGGGACATAGGACGCTCAAGTTTTGCCCGCGGATAGGTACTAAGAATATCTGGGGCAAGTGCGAAAATGAAGGTCTTAGGTCAAAGGTCAAGGTCACTGGAGCCACAAATGCTGCCGAGCATCTGCCTTGGTAACGTTTGAACGGAGGAGTCTAGGACGCTCACATTTTGCCTGCTGATACGTACTTTGGGTACCGAGGCCAGGTGTGAAAATGAAGGTAATAGGTCAACGGTCAAGGTCACAGGAGCCGAAAACAAATTGCCGAGCATTTGGGCCTATGTTCACATTGTGATATCTTAAAGGTTCGTTACCAGCTGTGAGACGAAGCACTGCAGCCGAAAATACTGCCGCACGCGGCTGGTGATCTAGCGTCTTAATGCAATGGCAGAACAACTCCCTTCCTTCCCCCCTCTCTCTCTCTCCTACGTCTCTCTCTCTGTCCGAGAGAGAGAGAGAGAGAGAGAGAGAAGAAAGAAAGGGAAAAAAGTGCTCTCTCTCAAAAAAAAAAAAAAAAAAAAAAAAAAAAAAAAAGAAGAAGAAAAAAAAAAAGAAAAAGAAAAATCCATCTCTCCTCTCTCTCTCTCTCTCTTCAACTCTCTCTCCCCTCTCCCCCCCCCCCCCCCCACCCCGCGCCGAACAAATCCAATTCCCTCCTCAAATATTGCCTAACAAATATATTCCATCCAGCTTGACACACGATGTCCCAATAAAAGGCGTTCAGTGAAAAAAATCTATATGCACTGTTTTTCATAAACAATTACTCTATTTTATCCTCCGTCCGTCCATATATCTCTCTCTCTCGCCTCCCCTCTCCTTCTCAAAAGTCACTAACACAAACTCTCGTCTTACATATGGTCTCTCTCGTCGATCTCTCTCTCTTTCTCCTCCTATCATCTGCCTCTCTAATCTCTTCCATCCAGCTCTCTCGATGTAACTACTCTCTCTGCTGCCTATCCTCTTCTCTGTCTCTCTACTCTCTTAAGTAAATCTCTCTCTCTTTCTATCCCTCTCTCTCTCTCTCTCCTCACATCTCTCTCTCTCTCTCATCTATCTATCTCTCTCTCTGTCTCCCTGTCTCTCTCTCCGTCTCTCTCTCTCTCTCTCTCTCTTGGATCTCTCTGTCTTCTCTCTGATCTTTCTACTCTCTCTCTTCTCAAACTCTCTCTCTCTTTCTCTATCTCTCTCTCTCTCTCTCGTCTATAAAGTCTCACTCTCTCTCTCTCTCTCTCTCTCCCTGTACTTTATCTATCTCTCTCTCTATTCTCTCTTTCTCTCCAGTCTCTCTATCTCTTTCTCGCTCTCTCTCTCTCTCTACCCCTCTCTCTCTCCCCTGTCTCTCTCTCTCTCTTCTCTCTCTCTCTCTCTCTCTCTCTCTCTCTCTTTCCTCTCTCTCTCTCTGCTCTCTCTCTCCTTCTGTACCTCTCTCTCTCTATCCTCTCTCTCTCTATATATATCTTCTCCCCTCTGTATCTTAATCTCTCTCTCTCTCTCTCTCTCTCTCTTCTCTCTCTCCCTCTCTCTCTCTCTCTCTCTCTCTCTCTCTCTCTCTCTCTCTCTCTCTCTCTCTGTCTCTCTCTCTTACTATATCTCTGTCTCTCTCTCTCTCTCTCTGTGGAATCATCCTCTCTCTCTCTCCTCTAGTCTCGCTTCTCTCTCTCTCTCTCTCTCTCCTCTCTAGCTCTCTCTCTCTCTGTATATCTCTGTCTCTCTCTCTCTAACTCACTTACTCTATAACGCCACCATGCTGCATGTATCACGCACTATTTGTGCTTGTTACACTAGGAATAAGTTTGCTCGTTTCCTTTTTGGTTTCTTTGTTTGTCTGTTTGTTTGTCTCTCAGTTTGTTTGTTGTTTTCATTTCTTTGCATGTGCGTGGAAGGCCTGCTGAAGTATGTATGCTCTAGTCATATGAATGTTTGTTAATTATGTTATGCATATTTGATTTCTTGTAATGCTTTGATTGCTTTGTAAATTATTGCTAACTTGGTTTTGTCGAGGCCATGGTGAAAGAACAGTATTGTTGCTTATCCATCTATCCTCATTATAACTTTCAATTCAATTCAATTCAATTTTCTCACTAAACATTTAGCTGTATTTTATTAACCTTTTCAGCTAATTAACTTTGTCAATCGCAGTTATGATAAAGGCCATTATCTAATAGGCCTTGACCTGATTAAGCATTCGTATTCGTATTCTCTCTCTCTCTCTCTAAATTTGATATGCCCGCTTTGTGACGAAGATCCGGACAATGAATTACATTCCGTATTTTCTTGCCCATTTTTCAATGAGTTGAGAAAAGAATTGATTGCAGTTTATTTAATCCCAGTTTATTTAAGCTTAGTTTATTGATGTCTAGTAGAAATGAGAATACGACTCCATAAACTGTCCACATATTTGCACAAGGCCTTCAAAATTAGAAGTATTGCTTTGTCATAAGTATTGTTTTCTTGCTAAAAATATATATGAATTGTTGATAATCTGTTCCTGTACGTGTTGAGACTTCCTAATGGGGCAATGGCTTTTCGGGAATGAAACCATTGTCATTGTCATTATCTCTCTCTCTCTCTCTCCTCTCTCCATCTCTCGTCTCCCTCTCTCTCTCTCTCTCTCTCTCTCTCTCTCTCTCTCTCTCTCTCGTTCTCTCTATGTCTCTCCCTCTGTCTCTCTCTCTCTCTCTCTCTCTCTCTCTCTCTCTCTCTCTCTCTCTCTCTCTCTCTCTCTCTCTCTCTCGTCTCTCTCTCTCTCTCTCTCTCCCCAAATTAACGTTCATGTTTGTCTAAACACATTCCACAAAATATATCATCAAATACTCATGAACGAATACTCTAGCTCATAGTATCCAAGAAT
>CM065698.1:24648353-24650853 GCA_017654935.2 Phymorhynchus buccinoides
AAAGTCATCAACTCAGGGCCTGTTATCCAAAGACCCTATTATTTTCAATTTTGGGAGGTTAGGATGTGTCTAATGTTATACATGTCACAGAGGAATTCGCAATATTGCAGATACTTTTTTTTAATTCTGTACCTAGTTAAAACCCTTTCACCGCCAAAGTCGCATATTAGCACCACAGTGATTGAACACCTATGTCACTAAAAGGCATCACATTGGGGCCTATTATCCAAAGACCCTGTTGTCTTAGTTTTGGGAAGTAAGGGTAGACCTTATTTTATGTATGTCACAGAAGAATCCCCAATACTGAAGATGGATTTTGTTCTCTACCCAGGTAAATTTAATGGAAATTTATGGCTGAAATATGGCTGGCGGTGAAAGGGTTAAGTTAAATGGTTTTTTTGGGCTGAAAAATGGCTGGCGGCGAAAGGGTGTCTGATGCACACAAAAACATGCAGATAATTATGTTATCAGGTTCGTGTACGGGGCACCTACAAACTAATATAGCGAACAAGTGAACATAACTAGTAGGATTTCATCAGGATTCATTTAGACAGGAGAATGTATTTCACGAGAATCAACATGCCTCACACATGTCACAATCGGATCGCATTGGGGTCGAGGAGTAATGCAGTATGCCCGGCCCCCTCCTACCCGCCCCCCCCCACCCCCCACCCCCACACACACTCTTTCGCCACTACAGCTTTGCTTTACCCCACCCCTACCCCCACCCCCAACACACACACACACACACACACACACCACACACACACACACACACACACACACACATCACGCACACACACACACGCACCAACGCACGCACGCACACACACACACACACACACACACACACACACACACACACACACACACATACACACACACAACCATCGGCCAAGTTCCTGCTACGTCCTCCACCACTACAACGCTCTCTCCAGGTGGGAGCAACCCGAATTTCACAGACTCCTCTGTGACTATAAAGTACCTAATACCTAATAAATACTAAAACACATTTTTTTGGACCATCGCTAAAAATTCGGGATTTTCCTGGAGTTGCACTGCCTCCGGGCATTGCCTCCAGGATCGTTCCCACCATCTACTATAATGTCCCATATGTGTCTTTGTTTCAGACCGGAGGACGTTAAACGGATTTTCATTCATAATACTAATACCATCACCCAGGACGCGGCTGATCGCAGCATGCATGGTCGTGGGCCGTAACCTAGCAAAGAACGTGATGGGGTCGTGGTTAGAAGCGTGGGGGATCGTGGTAGGCTGCGTTCTCGCTACGCGCGTTTTGAACATGCTTTATGACCCACCCGATCATGTGTCAAAATGACGGGTTTCACGGGTTTTCCCTCTTATGGTAAGAAATCTTGTTTTGACCAGGTTTTACTACCATACAAAATGCCCCCAAATTGAAAACGAAACATCATTTTAAAGAGCAGCCTCGATTTGAAGTTGGGAACATTTCTATGCGGGTCACAGCTACCCAGAAAAAAAACAAGGGACTTAATCGTGGTGGGTCAGTGGGTCTTTAAAAAAACCCCAACCACGTATCGAAAAAAACGTGATGAGGGAAAGGAAGCGTGGCTGGGATCGTAGCGAGAACGGGGACAACCTCGAGAACGGGGAAGACCTAGTGGTAGCTTGGTGAGTGTGTGGGCAGCCGGAAATAGTGGCACAGAGTACTGAGATCGTGGCGGCAGCGTGGTGGGGACCGTGCCAAGAGCGCGGCCCGATCTACAAGGTTTCAGCTGTGGGAGGTTTTTGAAATAAAATGACTTTGACTTTGACTTTTTTTCCCCTTTTTTTTTGCTCCTCAGATCGTAGTGAGGTCGTGGCTGCAGTCACACGTGATGAGAATTTCCGCGACCTCGTCACGTTCTATAAAAAGAATAGTACGGCTGTGAGGACGTAGTATATGTCCCATATGTGCCTTCCCTTGTCGAGAGGACGTAAAACTCACATTTTCATTCCGAGGACGTAGTATGGGTCTTCGTCATGCTTAAAGGTGGACCCTGACGGATGAGTTTCTTTGCAACAAATACGTCGAGATTAGCAGCAAGACAGCCTTTTCAAGGATCGGAACTATTAAACCGTTAAAACGGCGATTCCGCCATGGTGGGGATGCTGGAGAGAGTAGCCATTTTGGATGGGGTGAGTGGAGGTGACTCATTGTGGTTGAAGCGTTTTCTTTCTTTGTAGTGCATTAACCAAAACATTGGAGCTATTGCCTTTGTTGTGAGCGAAACTCCTTTAAATAAACTGTATACAAAAAAGAAAAAAAAGGCTTGCATTGCGAACATTTCGTGCAAACGATTTGGCAGCCATTATAAAAGAGACGGCACACGCCTTCTCTTTGCGTGAAATAATGTGACTTCCAGCACCTCCGCCAAGGAAGAATCGCCGATATGACGGTTTGATTTCTAGGAAACCAGAGCAAAGTGAGTGTTGCAATCTCTGTAAAGGGTGTGTTCCTGGTGATCTCGACGTGTTG
>CM065698.1:24668353-24670853 GCA_017654935.2 Phymorhynchus buccinoides
GGGGTGGGGGTGGGGGGGACATAATAGACGGGGACATAGTCATAGAGAAGGGGACATAATTATAGCTCTAGACAAAAACACATAGAGAAGGGGACAGAATGACGGGGGTGGGGTGGGGGTGGGGGCATAATAGACGGGGAAACATCGCACTGATCCCGTATCGTGGCGTGATGACAGACTGATAATTATACACATACACATTTTAGCTGTATCGTGCAGACAGGTGGTTAGGTCTTCCTTGTAATTTCTAGTAAGAGAATGTCAAAGTGAAAAGACAAAATATACGCGCGTGTGCGTGCGCGTGCGTGTGTGTGTTTGTTTCATTTAAACGTCTATCCACTTCTCGTGATATTATACAGTGTGTGTGTGTGTGTGTGCTTTGAATGCTAACGTGTGTGTGCGCTTTGATTTGATTTATATCAAGATTCAGCGCCGTATAAATACTGTATGTTGTTGTTGTTGTGTGGAAGGAAAATACTGTTTTTAAACATTCATAACAGTAAACAGTATTGTGTTCTTTTTCCCTTTTCCTCGTTCTTGTGTTCTCCTTCCTATACGTTCTCCTTGTTCTGTGCTACATTACCTTAATATATTGTTTGTGGCACAAGCCACAAACCTATAACTCACTTTGTCTGTCGGTCCAAAATTGTCGCACATATTGTAAAAGAGAAACAAATACTTGGGCATAAATGTACATTTCAGTTGTCATATCTACAGTCCTTAGGTATGGAAAGAATTGTATACTGAACAGAGCACACGAATCTTCATTTTAAAGCGTACAAAATAATAAACATACGTAATACAGACACTGCAACAGACACGACGAGTATGCGGTGCTTCTTTCGATGAGGATAAGTAGGATAAATAGTTTTAAATGTTTTCCAAAAGATATAAAAAAAAGTTACGAGATAACATTCTGGTTTACAGATTAAAATTATTGAAAAGCCAGGGGAGGCGACTCAGTGTATGTAATGATTGGAGTGGTAAAAATAGACCGCTGCCACAAACGATTGCGAATCCGCGCTTGTTTACTTATCTTCTTCTTCTTCTTCTTCTTCTTCTTCTTCTTCTTCTTCTTCTTCTTCTTCTTCTTCTTCTTCTTCTTCTTCGTCTTCTTTCTCTTCTTCTTCTCCTCTTCTTCTTCTTCTTCTCTTACGATTGTTATTTTGTGATTTTCTTAACAACACACCTTCCCCGACCGCTATTTCCAGCCTTTGAAATAAAAGCGTGAACAGGTATGTTTACATAACGACGCTTTTGTGGGACATTATTATAATAATAATATTAATAATAACATTGTACTGCGACTGTATAGGCGGATCTTCCGATTTATAATTAGGCATAGGTAATAGGTATTAGGTACTCTATAGTCACAGAGGCATCTCTGTGAAATTCAGGTTGCTCCCACATGGAGAGCGCGTCGCAGCCAGAGGCACACCACCTATTTTTATAATTATTTTTGCATGCGATTTTTGTGTGATTGATAAGGAAGGAAAGGGTGTGTGTGTGTGGGGAGGGGGGGGGGAGGGGGGGGGGGGGTAAATTTGGACCAAATGACAACGTTTTCGTTGCCACTGGCTTTAACATGTGCTATGTGCATGGGCACACGGGACCTCGATTTCTCGTCTCATCCGAAAGACTCAACATTCAGACCGTAAGGCCCAGTGCAAAGTGAGAGGAAAAAATCCCCATGTACCCAGGTTCGAACTCGGGTTTACTTGACACGAAGCGATTATGACACCACTTATCACGGTACAACCGTGTCACCAAATACGGTATCAAGTCCGTCACCGCTTCCCCCAAAAACAAAACCGCAGCTCTTCATTTAATTTCGCACTTTTGCTTCATTCCCTGTCTATAAATGCAGTCTAATAAAGAGTGATTTCTTCGCAAGTCTACGAACTTTGCAAAGAATGAAGCCAACTTTCTTAACCCCCCCCCCCCCCCCCCCCCCCCCCCCCCCCCCCCCCCCCCCCCACCTGGAAGGTGAAGGTGGAAGATGGGAAGTGTCTAAAGATACACTGACCCACCACGATTAAGTCCCTTGGTTTTTGTTTTTTTCCTGGGTAGCTGTGGCCCATATATAAATGCCCCCAACTTGAAATTGAGGCTGCTCTTTAAAATGATGTTTCGTTTTCACAATTCTGGGGTATTTGTATGGGAGTCAAACCTGCTCGACACAAGATTTCTTACCAGCTATATAAGGGAGAAGCCGTGAAACCCGTGATTTTGACACGTGATCTGGTGGGTCTTTAAGCATGGCAACAGAGGCGGTGAGTGAGTTCGCAATGATCCCCCACCTGTAGTGTAGGTGAAAGGGTGGGAGTAAAAAACAACAACAACAAGTGCAACGCCGAGCGGCTGCAAAGTCCCCTCGCAGCATCACCGAGGTACTCCGAAATCGAAATGTGTCGGCTGTACACATACATAAAAACGCATCAAAACAGCACGTAAGTGAACAGTTTTTTTTATATATAGCCTTGGGGTTCGGACCCGTGAT
>CM065698.1:24683353-24688353 GCA_017654935.2 Phymorhynchus buccinoides
TTTCTTGTATCTGCAATATTGGGAATTCCTCTGTGACACGCATAACATTAGGCCTATCCTTACCTCCCCAAATCAAGAAAACATGGTCTTCGGATAACAGGCCCTGGTCTGATGCCTTTTAGTGACATGGGTGTTAAACCATTGTGGTGCATAAATGCTACATAGGCGGTGAAAGGGTTAAAGTTTCGCATTCCATTGGAATTCGTTCGATTTGAAAAAAAGCCACCCCAAAACAAACCATCACGTACACAATTTAAAGAAGAAATTGAAAAAAACCCCACCAACCAAACCAACTAACGGCAGTTACAACTACAAGAAAGTATGAAGAAAAGAAAACAAGTGCTCAAAATGTTACAGAGACTTGTTTTTGCGTGAACAGATTCTCCATAGTGTTTCGAAGGACCTTGCTATCTTCCTCAAAGAGCGCTCATTTAAGGATGCAGTAGAAATGTGTCGGATTGCTGACCAGTATAAATCTGCTCACCCTGAAAAGTCTTTTGGGAAAAAGGCTGATCATGTGCTTTTTGAAGCAAATGTTGGGTTCACAGAGTCTCCTGGGTCTTTCTCCAGAGGCTATTTAAGAAATGGTCGTGGAGGGTTTTCTTTTTCCAGAGGACAGCAGTTTCCACGTGGAGGCCAGCGATTCAATCGCCCGTCGTACCCTTACTCGGGTCAAGATTCCTCTCACTATGGTTCAGGAGGTGCAAATTTGAGAGGATCAGGGTTTCCCACTCGGGGCAATCGTGGTGATCAACGCGGTTTTGGTCATGGTCGTGGCCAATCGAACAGGACTTTTGGCAGCTCAGGTGGATCAGATGCTTCATGTTGGACTTGTGGCTGCAAGTTCCATAAAATAAATGCATGTCCCTATACCATTGACAATAAGGACAGAGGCAACGCAGCAGGTGTTTCTGTTGTGCAGGATCACCATGTATTAGTGAGTCAGGGTGAATTTCAGGGTCTCCATATCGAGAAAGGAGCAGTCAATGGCTTCCAGTGTTCTCTGCTCAGGGACACGGGATGTACGACAGCTGGGGTGAGAAAACAGCTTGTGAATGATGATCAGATCACAGGGGAGACACGGAGGTGTATTTCCTTTGGTGGGAAAATTGAGTTTCCCAGTCGCCCGTGTCTATGTTTCTACTCCTTACTACACTGGTGAAATAGACGCCTGCGTCATTGACAGTCCCGTTTCTGACTTGATCTTAGGAAATCTTCCTGGGGTGTCCTCTGTGTGTGGAGGCGGAGGAGGATCATTTGTTCCCTGTGCTGTCAGTACCAGGCAGCAGGTCAGGAAAGAAAAGGAAAATCCCAAACCCCTGTATGTCCCCACCCTTCCCAATCTCCAAGTGACACCTGATGTGTTGGCTCAGATGCAGAAAGATGACGACTCCTTAAAGCATTTGTTCCAACAAGTGTTGCCAACCATACCCCATTCATGTGACAAAATCACCTACGTAAAAAAGAATGGTATTTTGCATAGGCTATTCCCCAAGGATGGTGAGGTTGTTGAACAGATTGTTCTTCCTGCTCCTCTGAGGGAAAGTGTGTTGCACACTGCCCATGACTCTTTGTTGGCTGGGCATTGTGGGGTCAAGCGCACTCTACAGAGAGTGCTGTCTTCCTTCTTTTGGCCTGGTGTAGGTGTGGCAGTTTCACACTATTGTCAGTCATGTGACGTGTGCCAAAAGACTGTTTCCAAGGGTCGGATCCCATGTGCTCCTCTTCAGCGCATGCCAGTCATCAATGTGCCTTTTCAAAGGATCGCCATTGATCTGGTTGGACCATTTCGAGCTTCATCTTCTGGGTATAAATATGTACTGACAGTTGTTGATGTGGCAACCAGGTACCCAGAGGCTGTTCCTCTAAAGAAGATAGATACAGTGACAGTTGCAGAAGCACTGTTGTCCATCTTCAGCAGAATGGGTTTGCCGGACGAGATACTTTCTGACTGCGGTACCCAGTTTGTATCTGACCTGATGCATGAGATATACCGACTTCTGTCAATCTCCTCCGTGACAACTCCATACCATCCTCAATCAAATGGAATGGTTGAACGTTTCAATGGGACATTGAAAACAATGCTGAAGAAAGTCTCTGCGGAACGGCCGTCTGATTGGGATAGATACATTCCTGCATTGCTTTTTGCATACAGGGAATTGCCTTCTGAGAGTACTGGTTTCTCACCATTCGAGTTGTTGTTTGGTCGCACTCCCAGAGGTCCTATCAGTATTTTGGCAAAGTCGTGGTCAGGAGAAAGCATGTCATCAGAAGAAAGGAATGTCTATGACTATGTTTTCCAGTTACAGAACAGAATCAAGGACAGCTGTGAATTAGCACAAGAAAATGCATACAAAAGTGCAACTACATACAAGAAGTATGCTGATCGAAAGGCAAAGGTGAGATCATTAGCTGTAGGTGATCAAGTTCTGATTTTGCTCTCGGATGAAAAGAGCAAGTTGACCATGAAGTGGAAAGGTCCATTCCCTGTTGTTGAAGTGTGCTCCTCTGTCAATTACAAGATTGACATGAATGGTGTGGTCAAGATGTTCCATGTCAACATGCTGAAGCGTTACACAGAACGCTCAAATGTTTCTGTCAACAAGCTACCTGAAGTTGATGACGTTAAGGTGATCAATCCTGGTGTTCCAACGGATTTGTCGGACATTTTGCCTGTAGATTATATCACTGTGACAAAGAAAAGGGACACAAGTGTGTCACAGAAGGACTGTCGGTTACAAGGTTCTTTTGATTTTCATTCATCCGCTGTTGGTGTTGTTCAGGACAGTCAGGACAATCAGGGCGAGTTACCTACTTTGTCTGTACAGGGTGAAACCTACAAACATGTCAAAATCTCTGATGATTTGTCTCCATCTCAATTTAGTGACTTGCAAGATATTTTCGAAGAGTTTCAGGATGTTCTTACAGACAAACCGGGAAATGCAACCAACGTTGAACCTCACAGGATTAGGTTATCTACAGACACTCCAGTACGTGTGAAACCTTATCCATTACCATTTGCCAAGAAGCAGGTGATTGAAAGAGAATGTCTCGCGATTGTTTGGGCGCTTGAAAAGTTCCAAAGGTTCTTGCTGGGTCAGAAGTTTGTGCTGCAGACTGATCACAGACCACTGACGTTCTTGAAGTCATCACGCACAAAGAACAGCAGGCTTCTCAGATGGTCTCTGGCCATACAGGAGTACATGTTTGATGTAGAGCCAATTTCGGGTACCTCAAATGTTCTGGCTGATCTGTTATCTCGATCGTAGTGCAGGACATTTTGAACAGATTCCTTTCTTGCTTTAACTTAGGATCTTTTGACTCCCTGGATATTCAAGAGTGAATCCAAAGACTAGTTAGGTATTGTTTGTAAATATGTTTAAACTGTAAACATTTCATTCATGGATATTTTGGGCTATGCATGGATTAGTATATTTTTGTTGTGTACAAGAAAACTAAACCTCAAAATGGGTACAATTTTCAATGTTCAGTGGGTTTTTGTTGTTGTTGGGTTGTTGTTGTTTTTGCATAATAGGGTGTGATATATGTGCAAATCTTTGAAGACGGGGAAATCCATGTTTATGTCATATAAATTTGTTGTTATTTTTTTCGGTGTGTGTTTTCAAAGAGTGCCTCAATTTTTTGGAAGCAGGTACATATTTGTATTGGATTTTGGATGGGTATAATCGGTTTTTTGGTGTGGCGTATATTGTGAATTCATGATCTTGGAATTCTCTTAAAAAAATTTCAAGAAATTTTTTTTCCCCGGGATGGGGGGTGTCATGTTGAGTCATATATTTCTTTTTGAAAAGTAAAAAGGAAAAGTTGAAATAAAAAGAAAATAAAAGATTGAGAGAGAAAGTAATGGTCTGATTACAGTTGACATACATGTTTATTTCGTGCAAGACATAGCACGTGCAAAGCGCCGTATGTTTGTAACATAATATGAATATTGAGTGAATGGGAATCAGGCTGTTGCAGTAGTTAACTTTGTAGAAATTCATTCTCTCTCTGAAAGGCAATAGGGACAGCGGGTCCTGCTTTAGCTTAGGCTAATAATGCGAATGTTAACCCTTGGGGGGTTATTTTGGAAAACAAAGTATTGATTGTGTAACAGACACAAGTCTGATAGTACTCAGGCTTGTATTGTTCTCTTAAGAGAGGAGACACACGGTGCTTTTCGTGGGCCAAGGGCAGCGGGTTTGTTGAAACTCAGAGAAGGAGAAGAAAAGCTGCAAAGAAGAATGAAAAGAAGAAGAATAGTGAGACGATAGAAGAAGATGAAAAGGTGGCCTGAAAGACAGAAAGAAAGAAGAAATATTCGGAAACAAATGAAGGAAACCAAGAAACCAACAGAGGACGAAGAAACGGTGACGACGCTGGGAACCGAAACTTCAGTGAACTGGAAATGATAAAAGGGATGTATCAACGACGAGTGTGACTAGATAGTGTTAGATAAGATATTGAAGGTATTGTGAATATTGATTTGTATGTTTAAATAACTTGTAATATTGATTTGTATGTTTAAATAACTTGTTTTATTGTTCAAATATTAAGTTATAATAAAAGAGAGTGGGGTACGATACGCAATCTTGGATTGAATTGAATGAGGGCTAGAGTTAGATGTATGCGTTGTGTGCGAAGTCTGCAGGTTCATGTTTGTGTGTGTATGTGCGTAAATTTGACCCTGTGACAAACTTATTGTCTTAGTTTGGGGAAGTAAGGATAGACCTTATTGTATATGTCACAGAAGAACCTCCAATACTGCAGATGGATTTCATTCTCTACCCAGGTAAATTTAATGGATATTTTTGGCTGAAATATGGCTGGCGGTGAAAAGGGTTAAAAACCCCGAAATAACGAAATTTGTAATTTTTCAGGCAAAAGCTGTTTCTGACTGACACATGGAGATTGAAAAACACCACAAAAAAACACCCAACAACAACAAACAAACAAACAAACAAATTAACGTGAACACCAAAATCCAGCGTGCCGCTGTT
>CM065698.1:24693353-24708353 GCA_017654935.2 Phymorhynchus buccinoides
CGGGCTAGGGTTAGGGTTAGGGTTAATCTGCAGGAATTCAAACTGACAAGATTGGCACAATCATCACCAATAGTTTTCTAATGATTAGTAGTGGTAACAACAACTGGGGTGGTTCTTTCGATACGTAGCGATAGCGATACGCACCTCATTCTCTCTACCGATGTTGTGAACTGTGCTCCGTGTGGGCGAGGGGCATACCATAAAACAACAAATACAACGTCACATTCGATACATTAGTAATTTATACTAATTACTTGTAGCGGTGCCATAGCCGATGAGGTTTAACCGAGGCGTGGTCACGGCTACAGCTATCTGTATTGCTAAAAAGTCGGGACTTTACTGGTTTCGTACTGCCTCCGGGCATTGCCTCCAGTATTGTTCCCACCATATTTGTATTTACAAATGTCCCATATGTGTCTGATTCAGACCAAGAGGACGTAAAACTCCATGTTCTCTCTCTCTCACATTCGATACAAGGATAAAATGAGGTAGAAAAACAACAACAACAACAACAACGTCAGAGCAGGGTTCTTCTTCTGTTATCTTATCTATTTGTACATTATTTGTTCTTTCAAGAATTCATGGGCAGAACGGTGAAGACATTCAGGGCGTCAGACATATTGTTTCTTTTTGATCATACCAAAACTCAGACAGCATGCCAGGTTTCAAATTGAAACACCCAAGGGGGGCGCACGTCACGCACGCACACGCATGATATGAACGTGCACGCGCGTGCGCGTTTAAACACGCAAATTCTCATGAATCACACAGAGACAGATGAATAGGCACGCAGGCACACACCTACATGCAAACACACACACACACACACACACACACACAGAAACACACGCGCGCGCGTGCACGCACGCACACACACACACGTGCACGCACAAACGCACACAAACAAAAATACAACGTACATAACACAACACAAAACACACGCACGAATACAACACACACACAGACGCGCGCACGCACGCACGCACGCACGCACGCACACACACACACACACACACACACACACGCACGCACGCACGCACGCACACACGCACATGAAGACACGAACAAGAAGGGGAAAAAAATATTAACCCCAAAAAGAAAAAGAAACAACAGCGACCACCCGAGATACAGCAACACGAACGTTGTAATAATGTAATCAATAGCTCTAGAAAAGGGTCACAGGAGGGACAGAAAAAGATTCGAGGAGGACGAGAAACAAGGGGGAAAAGGACAGAAGTAGAGGGGTGGGGGATAATAGAGGAAGAAGAAAGCAAAATCAAAAAACAAAAAACAAAATGGGACACCATCAAACAAGGAAAGAAGAAAAAGTTGTCATGTTGAAACTGCAAAAAAACAAAAGTTAGTTAAGAGAGAGAGAGAGAGAGAGAGAGAGAGAGAGAGAGAGAGAGAGAGAGAGAGAGAGAGAGAGAGAGAGAGAGAGAGAGAGAGAGAGAGAGAGAGAGAGAGAGAGAGAGAGTGAGAGGGAGAGAGAGAGAGAGAGAGAGAGAGAGAGAGAGAGAGAGGAGAGGGAGAGAGAGAGAGAGAGAGAGGGGAGAGAGAGAGAGAGAGAGAGAGAGAGAGAGAGAGAGAGAGAGAGAGAGAGAGAGGGAGAGAGAGAGAGAGAGAGAGAGAGAGAGAGAGAGAGAGAGAGAGAGAGAGAGAGGGATTGGGAGACGATAGAGAGAGAGAGAGAGAGAGAGAGAGAGAGAGAGAGAGAGAGAGAGAGAGAGAGAGAGAGAGAGAGAGAGAACTTGAAAACGTAAGCTTTATTTTCCAAGGATATACAGTTTATTTAACTGAAAATGAGAATTTTCTTTCTTCGTATTTTGGTATTAAAAATGATTTGAAACAGATTTGTTTTACAACATAGAGAGTTACAAGCAACCCCTCTTCTTTATTTTGACTATAATATCAATACATCATAACACAGAAATCATCACTTCACATTACTTTACTGCATATTTGTTTTAAATTAATAAGTAAATGGATGAAAATTAACGTTAAACAAGTGCAACGCCGGGCGGCTGCAAAGTCCCTTCGCAGCATCGCCGAGCTACTCCGAAATCGGAATGTGTCGGTTGTACACATACATAAAAACGCATCAAAACAGCACGTAACTACATAACAACGCATCAAAACAGCACGTAACTGAATAGATTTTTACATATAGCCTTGGGGTTCGGACCCGTGATTTGAGCGCGCGCGATCATGAGCACACGAGCGCACAGAATAATTCATGACAACTGTGTTATAGACCATTCATCAAGAAATGTTGTGGAAAAAAATGCATTGAAATACATGCAAAACTTCGATATTAGCGATGATGTGTTTTGGGGTTTGAACCCCGTAACTGGCGCGACCTTGACCTTAATGTAAAACTAAATACATCAGTGGATAGCTTGCATCTTGGCAAACTAGTATACCAAATTGTATCATGATAGACTGAATAGTGTTTGAGAAAAACGGACGAATAGCCGGACGGACGGACGGAGGCACACCGGACGGACGCCGGACGGACCAGACCAAAAACAATAGTTCCCGAACCTTCAGGTCGGGGACTAATAAATTATTGGAAACGACAGAGGTTGAACTGCTCTATCTGCAATAGGAAAGGCAAGACTGAAAAACAACAACAACAAAACAACAACCGGAAAGAACCGAGATAATGGAAAAGTGGGTGTGCATCTGCATAGTGTATATGTTACGCCCAATCCGTGAAATTGCCCATTTCATGAAATGGGCAAAATGGTCTGCCCAGTTCGTGAAATAGCCAATTCATAACTTGCAATTGAGAAAAGCAATATGAATGAAAAATAGTTTTTGTTCATTAACACACATAGATCAATAATTGGTTCAAACGAATGAGACATCTCATCTGTAGATGAGTTAACATTAATTTATTCAGACTTAATTTTGATAAAACGTTTGATTCAACATGTGGCTCAGGCATGCCCCAGCTTATAGCATCTGGTCGAGTTGGGGGGCAGGATAGGGGTGCAATTACAATGTAGAAAAGTGTGATACCATTGAATCAATCTTGATCAATACCTGTGTGAATGGGGATTCAAAAATGGGATACACATTGTCCATTTCATAAATTTGCCCATTTCCATTCAGAAACACACAGAGATCAAGAATGGGTTCAAACGAATGAGAAACCACACTTTGCCCATTTCATGAAATAGGGAATTTCACGGATTGGGCGTAACATATATAACCACATTCAATGAGAGACTTAGTGCGATTTTTCTCACGCCAGAGGGCATGACGCTCGTGTGGGGCTGATCCTCTCTATATTCTTAGTTGGGGGTAAAGAAAATGAGAGAGAGAGTGAGTAGTCCTACCATCTCTCTCTCTCACTACGCCCAACTAAGAAAATCGCGTGATAAGCCCCTAGTGCATTGCCTGCCCTCTGGCGTGACAATATCGCCATAGGTTGACCATTCCCAGCCACACAGGCATTGAGTAAGGTTGACTCAACAGTTGCACATTTATCTAGATTGTATTTTCACCCCCATCCTACCCCCCAACACTACCACATGCTACTCTAGGGCATGCCTGAGCCACACGTTGTATCAAACGTGTTATCAAATTAAGTCTGAATAGCATGCTTTTAACCCATCTACAGGTGTGGTTTCTCATTCGTTTGAACCCATTCTTGATCTCTGTGGGTTTATGAATGGAAAACATGTTTTTATTTCATACTGCTTTTCTAAATAGCAAGTTGTAGTAAATTGGCTATTTCACGAACTGGGCAAAGCATGTTGCCCATTTCATGAAATGGGCAATTTCACAGATTGGGCGTAACATATACGTATCCATTGTTGTTAAGCCGCGATTTAAATCACGGTCGAGGAACCGGAAACAAGAAGAAGAATAACAACACGAAGAATTCGAAATAAGCCTCAAACAAAAAACAAAAAAACCCACAATTTTAACCGACCTTTTCTGTCACTCCGATTCCCAGCCTATATTGTTTTGTTTTGTTTTTGTTTTCTTGAGCACCAGTGGCCGGAATTAATGAAACTGCTTCGATTGAAGACTTTTATTCGTCGAAAAGAAATTAAGTTTTCAACCACCCGCGTTCCTTCTCTGCCTCTGAGTATCTATCTCCCTCAATCTTTTGTTTTGTTTTTGTCTGTCTGTCTCTCGCTCTGTCTCTGTCTGTCTGTCTGAGTCTCTCTCTTCTCTCTCTCTCTCTCTCTCTCTCTCTCTCTCTCTCTCTCTCTCTCTCTCTCTCTCTCTCTCTCTCTCTCTCTCTCTCTCTCTCTCTCTCTCTCTCTCTCTCTCTCTCTCTCTCTCTCTCTCTCTCTCTCTCTCTCTCTCTCTCTCTCTCGCTGTTACTATAATGTAATTTTGTATCTTTTTTCTTTCTTTTTCTTCACTCCAAATACCTGAGTGTTTATGCCAACAACGTGTTACTTTTTGTTTTTTTCACACACTTGCTGCATTTGACCTCATGTCGACAAAGCATGTAAGCTGAAGACATTAAAGGTTATTGGCATTGCCATTATCTCTCTCTCTCTCTCTCTCTCTCTCTCTCTCTCTCTCTCTCTCTCTCTCTCTCTCTCTCTCTCTCTCCCTCCTCTCTCTCTCTCTCTCTCTCTCTCTCTCTCTCTCTCTCTCTCTCTCTCTCTCTCTCTCTCTCTCTCTCTCTCTCTCTCTCCCCCCCCCTCTCTCTCTCTCTCTCTCTCTCTCCCCCCCCTCTCTCTCTCTCTCTCTCTCTCTCTCTCTCTCTCTCTCTCTCTCTCTCTCTCTCTCTCTCTCTCTCTCTCTCTCTCTCCTTTGTAGTATTGTGAATCCTTTGCATATTTCGGTTTCATTATTATCATTATACTGTTATTATTATTGGAGTGTACACCGCCCAGCTCAATTTTGAATTTTAATAGAAACAAAAGGCACTACCTGCCAAGAAGAATAACTATACTGGTCTCCAAAAGTTAAGGGCCGGCTTCTGTTTTCAGTAGCTTGATATATATTTATTGTACACTAAGACAACAATGAAGAAAATGGCAAAACTTAGGCTACTCAATAACTTTCCTTCCTGTTGCACGTGCCTGAACCAGTTTTGCAGACATTGCAGTACAGCAACAGCGTTTTCAGGTACGCTTAAAATGTGGCAAATTCACGAGAATTTCACGAAAGTTTGGTCTCTTTTCGCTGAAGAATCAGGGCTGATGCAGGTTTCGTGCCTATTGCACGTGCAAGGCATGACTGTAGTGAACACTGCTGAGCAAAAGTTAGACACGAATGTGTATTTAAGGGCGGCAACCAGAGCTCTCAATAAGCATGCCTCCAAGACAGAAGAGAGAAGATCGTTCTTCCGGCCCTTAAATGTTGGAGACCAGTATAACTCACCCACCCAGGACACAGCGCACAACGTGCGAAACACAGAACACATCAAATAAAGCACATTGACTGTTGTCACACACTCTCTCACTCTATCTCCACCTCCCCCCCCCCCCTCTCTCTCTCTCTTTCTTGTGTGGTTGTGAATGTAATATTGTGTAGTTGCCTTGGAAACAATCATTATTTGCTGAATGTTTGTAATTCTCTAATTTATGTATCATTCTTAAATTATGTACATAAGTGTGTGTGTGTGTGTGTGTGTGTGTGTGTGTGTGTGTGTGTGTGTGTGTGTGTGTGTGTGTGTTCTTAATAATTGATTTAATGTACATGTCTTAGTTCAATCTGCTGCACATGTTGTGGAAGAAAATGTTCCATTTTAAACTTGTTTTTTTTAAAAAATGGATAATAAAGATTTTTGAATTGAATTGAATTGAATTGAATTGAATCAGGCGAAGGGACAAGTAAACCCGAGTTCGAACCTGGGTACAGGGGGATTTTCCCTCTCATTTTGCACTAGGCCTTCACGAGAATCTTGCCTCACCCCCCTCACCCCACCCACCTCCTCGCACACGAATCTGATGAAATATCCTGTATTTTAGCATCAGAAGGAAACGGAAGGAAACGGATGGGTGGGTACATTTTGACCAAATGACAACGTTTTCGTTGCCACTGGGTTTTAGCGTGTGCTAAGTGCATGGGCACTACACGGGACCTTGGTTTATCGTCTCGTCCGAAAGACTCCACATTCAGAGCCTAGCGCAAAGTGAGAGGAAAAAATCCCCTGTACCCAGGATCGAACTCGGGTTTACTTGACACGAAGCGAACGCGTTACCACTGTGCCACTCCACACTATTCAATTATTGTATTCAGTTCGATTAGTATGCCTCCTGCAGCCTCTGCAGTGGCCGGTGAAAAAGGGGGGGGGGGGGGGGGGGAGGGGGGGGGGCGGGGAGGGGGGGTTTCCATCCACTGCACACGACTCCAATCCAACCGCGATCCGATTGTGACGAAGTATGTGAGGAAAGGTTCTCGTGAAATACTCCCTGTCTAAAAAAACAAAACAAAAATAGTTTAACCAATTTTTCGTTCACTCTAGACATTAATACAAAAATCGCATAAAATGTCTGATGCAAAACATACAGAATATTTCATCAGATTCGTGTGCGAGGAGGGGTGGGTGGCAAGATTCTCGTGAAATACTGCGGTCTAAAAAAATATAAAAAAATAGTTGGACTCATTTTTTGTTCACTCTACTCAGGTGGACATCGATACACGGATCGCATAACATTTTTTCTGATACGAAAATACAGGATATTTCATCAGATTCGTGTGCGAGGAGGGGGGGGGGTGTGGGGTGGTTTGGGGGTGGGGGGTGTTGAGGCAAGATTCTCGTGAAATACCCCGGTCTAACAAAATAAATAGTTTGACTAATTTTTCGTTCACTCTACTCAGGTGGACATCAATACACGAATCGCATAACATTTTCTGATGCTAAAATACAGGATATTTCATCAGATTCGTGTGCGAGGAGGGGGGTCGGGTGAGGAGGGTGAGGCAAGATTCTCGTGAAATACTCCGGTCTAAAATAAAACCCAATAATTGTTTGACTAATTTTTGTTCACTCTACTCAGGTAGACATCAATACACGAATCGCATAACATTTTCTAATACAGGATATTTCATCAGATTCGTGTGCGAGGAGGGGGGTGGAGGGGGTAGTTAGTTATTCTGTTATAATCCCGTCAACAGCTATGGTTATCTCAGGACTGTCGACCATGTATAACAAAACACACATCAATGATTCTTAACAACGTCCCAAAACCTGAAAACAAAAACAAAAAACAGCACAATTCACGACATGGCATCTTCATCATTGTACCCTATAGCTCATAATTTCACGCAGTGCTGGAGACGTTGAGCCACTCTACTCTACTTATCGGATCCAGGTTTTAAAAAAAGAAAGTAAAAAAGGATAACAAACACATCCTAGTAAAACAAAAAATATATAAAAAAGGCCATATAAGCAAATATGCACTGCAGAATGGGCAACATGTGCCCACTCAAATGCGTAAGGTCTCACGCGTGAAAGCCAGTGAACAATATAGAAACAAGCGCGGAATCGCAATAGTTTGTGGCACGCGGTCTATTTTTTACCACTCCAATCATGAGTCACCTCCCCTGGCTTTTCAATAATTTTAATCTGTAAACCAGAATGTTATCTCTGCACCATTTCGTAACTTTTTATATCTTTTGGAAAACATTTAAAACTATTTTATCCTACTAATGCTCATCGAAAGAAGCACTGCATACTCGTCGTGTCTTTTGCAGTGTCTGTATTACGTATGTTTATTATTTTGTACGCTTTAAAATACATCATTTTAAAGAGCGGCCTCAATTTGAAGTGTAGCCTCGATTTGAAGCAACTTGTGGCGGTGCCATAGCTGATGAGGTTTAACCGAGGCATGGTCACCGCTACAGCTATCTGTATTAATAAAAAAATCGGGACTTTACTGGTTTCGTACTGCCTCCGGGCATTGCCTCCAGTATTGTTCCCACCATATTTGTATTTACAAATGTCCCATATGTGTCTGATTCAGACCAAGAGGACGTAAAACACCATTTTCGCTCGCTCGCTCGCTCGCCTCGATTTGAAGTGCGACAATTTTGTCAAAATGTGCGACAATTTTGGACAGACAGACAGACAGACCGACCGACCGACAAAGTGAGTTATAGGTTTGTGGCTTGAGCCACAAACAAAAACAAGAACTATAACAAGCGCGAAATCGCAATAGTTTGTGGCACGCGGTCTATTTTTACCACTCCAATCATGAGTTACCTCCCCTGGCTTTTCAATAATTTTAATCTGTAAACCAGAATGTTATCTCTGCACCATTTCGTAACTTTTTATATCTTTTGGAAAACATTTAAAACTATGTATCCTACTTATGCTCATCAAAAGAAACACCGCATACTCGTCGTGTCTGTTGTAGTGTCTGTATTACATATGTTTATTATTTTGTACGCTTTTAAAATACATCATTTTAAAGAGCGGCCTCAATTTGAAGTGTAGCCTCGATTTGACTTAACTTGTGGCGGTGCCATAGCTGAATAGGTTTAACCGAGGCGTGGTCACCGTTACAGCTATCTGTATTAATTTTAAAAAATCGGGACTTTACTGGTTTCGTACTGCCTCCGGGCATTGCCTCCAGTATTGTTCCCACCATATTTGTATTTACAAATGTCCCATATGTGTCTGATTCAGACCAAGAGGACGTAAAACACCATTTTCGCTCGCTCGCTCACTCGCCTCGATTTGAAGTGCGACAATTTTGGACCGACCGACCGACAGACAGACAGACCGACAGACCGACCGACCGACAAAGTGAGTTATAGGTTTGTGGCTTGAGCCACAAACAAAAACAAGAACTATAAAAAGGCCATAATTGGAAAATACGCACTGCAGAATGGGCAACATGTGCCCACTCAAATGCGTAAGGTTTCACGCGTGAAAGCCAGTGAACAATAAAACAAACAAACCCAACACTGGCATGTTATAAATTGTAAAAGAGGATGGAGAGAATGAAAAATGTGGCTGAGGAGCTACTCTTAGTTTAAAGCTCCCCCACCACGACAAGGTGGAAGCCCGCAGGGTGGGGTGGGGTGGGGAAACCTACAAACATAGTGAGCAAAACTAATAGCCTACTGTTTAAAGCATAATACCAATAACTAATTGCTACAGAACGTTTATGCTGCAGCATCTTACTCCCCATGACCCCCCTACTGTTAATAATTATACAAAGTTATAAAGTTGAAAGTGCTCACATTATTTTTGGAGGGGTATGACGTCACTAATTCTCTAATTAGCTAACTATTTGAGCGCCTTCAACTTTATAACTTTGCATATTATTTACAGTAAGGGTCATGATCGAGGAGTAAGACGCTACAAAGAAACCTTCTGCAGCAATTATAGTGATGGATGTCCCTGGTGTTTTGTTTGTGGCTCAAGCCACAAACCTATAACTCACTTTGTCGGTCGGTCGGTCCAAAATTGTCGCACATTTGGACAAAATTGTCGCACTTCAAATCGAGGCTACACTTCTGGCCGCTCTTTAAAATGATGTATTTTAAAAGCGTACAAAATAATAAACATATGTAATACAGACACTACAACAGACACTACAACAGACACGACGAGTATGCGGTGCTTCTTTTGATGAGTATAAGTAGGATACATAGTTTTAAATGTTTTCCAAAATATATAAAAAGTTACGAAATGGTGCAGAGATAACATTCTGGTTTACAAATTAAAATGATTGAAAAGCCAGGGGAGGTAACTCATGATTGGAGTGGTAAAAATAGACCGCGTGCCACAAACTATTGCGATTTCGCGCTTGTTTTTTTTCAGTTCTCCGGATGGTAGCCTTTTTTTTTTTTTTTTTTTTTTCTCTCTCATATAAAGCGCGGTGAGTCCTGCAGTGTCAGGAGAATAGCGCTATAGAAGATTGATTTATTATTATTATTATTATTATTATTATTATTATTATTTAATCAGAAACGTCTATGTGCGTACGTGCGTGCGTGCGTGTATGTGTGTGTGTGTGTGTGTGTGTGTGTGTGTGTGTGTGTGTGGGTGTGTGTGTGTGTGTGTGTGTGTGCATGCGTATGTGTTTGTATGCGTATGATTGTGTTGTTATATTTTGACATTATGGTTTGTATTATTTTTCCTTGTCTTGTGTCGGTGACACACGGGACACTCACACTTTTACGCATGCGTTTCTGTTGAAGGGAGAAGACCCTCCCTACTGTGCGCCGTGCGACGCTGGTGTCTCAATCGAACACATTCTCCTTGATTGTTGGGACCTCTATGACACCAGAAGACAATACTACACGGCAGAATCAATGAAGGTGTTGTTCCGTGATGTGCCGCCAGACATGATTTTTAGTTTCTTAACCCTTTCACCGCCAAAGTCGCATTTTAGCACCACAGTGATTTAACACCTATGTCACTAAAAGGCATCAAAATAGCGTCTATTATCCAAAGACCCCTATTGTCTTAGTTTTGGGAAGTAAGGATAGACCTTATTTTATATATGTCACAGAAGAATCCCCAATACTGCAGATGGATTTTGTTCTCTACCCAGGTAAATGTAATGGACATTTTTGGCTGAAATATGGCTGGCGGTGAAAGGGTTAAAAGAAGTGAATATTTTTGATAAGATATAAAAACATCAATTGTAAGCTTTTAACTGTGTAGGGTTTTTATACACGACTAAATTTTAATCCATTTTTAAAAAAACTTTCGTTTCAAATACTTACGTTTTTAATGGTATATTTTTAACTATGATAACACGTGGTCGGATTTTAAACTGTGATCTCATGTGCTCAAATGTTGACGTGGTGACAGCCCTGATATGGCCGTAGCAGTCGACGGGGCTACAAACAACATCAACTTCCTAGTTATGTTTATGTTCTGTATTTGAAAATGTAAAAAAAAAAAGTTCAATAAAAAAAAATAAAAAAATTTGTCATCAGATTCGTGTAGACAGTAGATTTTCACCAGAACATTGCCTTACAGATGGCCACAGTCGGATCGCAGTTGGATTGAATCTGTATGCAGTGGGACGGCCCCTTGATGGGCTAGTCGTTACCAGGCTTACTGATTTCACGTGAGTCGAGGGCTACGCACATAGATCGTTTCTCATCAATATTCATGAGAACGGAAGAAACAACCGAGCAGTCAATTGAGTTCAATGAGCGCTTCTGGTAGATGTATTCCCTGTTCGCATAAGCGGCGCAGACGGGCTGTTTAGGTGGAGTCATCGTCCTTAGGGGGGGGGGGGGAAACGAGGCGTCAGTCCATTTAGAGGCCGTTTCTTAGCAACGCAAAACTCAAACTCTCTCTCTCTCTCTCTATTTCTCTATCTCTCCCTCTCTCTGTTTCTCCCTATCTCTCTCTCTATCTCTCTCTCTCTCTCTTTCTCTCTCTCTCTCTCTCTCTCTCTCTCTCTCTCTCTCTCTCCCTATCTCTCTCTTTCTCTCTCTCTCTCTTTCTCTCTCTCTCTCTCTCTCTATACTCCCTCCTCTCTCTCCTCTCACTCTCTTCTCTCTCTCTCTCCTCCTCCCTCCTCTCTCTCTCTCCTTCTCTCTCTCTCTCTCTCTCTCTCTCCTGACTCTCTCTCTCTCTCTCTCTCTCTCTCTCTCTCTTTCTCTCTCTCGCTACCTCTCTCTCTCTCTCTCTCTCTCTCTCTCTCTCTCTCTTTTCCCTCTCTCTCTCTCTTTCCCTCTCTCTCTCTCTCTCTCTCTCTCTCTCTCTCTCACTCTCTCTCTCTCTCTCTCTCTCTCTCTCTCTCTCTCTCTCTCTCTCTCTCTCTCTCTCTCTGTCTCACTCTCTCTCTCTCTCGCCAACGCGCGCCAAACACAAAACTCGTATTTTGAGAAAGGGAAGTAATTTAAGCTGATAGATTCACCCCCCCCCCCCCCCCCCCCCTTGAGGCAACCAGAAGCGTTGATAGAAGGTACTTTGGGTCAGCGAGGGCAAGCTCACTGCCTCTGTCTTTCGCGGAAAAGAAAAGGATAATGCCTTCTATTCGATCGAGGGAGGGTCGAGTATGTCAGTTAAAGTTATCTCCCGTCGAACCACCTGAAGGCCTCATTACATTCGATGTGACAGATTCATTAGCGGCTTGGCTGGTTTGCAAGCGATCATAAAGTATAATGATAAACTGGGGCGTAATCTCCCGTCGAGCAGCCAGAAGTGCACGGCGTTCAGACAGACAGACAGACAGTCGGAACGACACGAGCAGACACACCGATACGTGGGGTGTAGTTTGGGTGGTTTTTTTCTTATTTCTGCGTTCCCAGGCCATATGTCCATAATGGGTAAGGAACGTATGTGTCCGGTTTTCTCAGTTCTCACTGGTCTGTGAATGCCCAAAATGTACCAATGTGCAATTGGTACATTTTGGGCAGTGATTGTACATTTTGGGCAGAACTGGTACATTTTGCGCAGAAATGGTACATTTTGGGCAATGCTTGTTCATTTTAAAGAAGAAACTATAAGGTTGAAGGAAAAACATAATGGATTGGAATGTTATCTGCTTGACAAAACTACAAACGGGTATGCTATTTGTCTCGGTAATACGTGAGAGAGAGAGCATACTTTAATCGTTGTTCAGGTGATCTGCAAGCAAAATCGAGGCTGTAGGTGGCCATTGATTGCGCAGGGTGATTTTGCAGAACATATTCATTAAATACATTCTTACCAATAAATCTAATTAAATGCGCTATTAAAAATCCTATAAAGACCATTTTCCGATTTAGAATCTTCCTAAGGCTTCCATGCTTTTTACATCTTCTTCTTCAGACGGGCGTACTCATATGACATCAATACGCATTTTAAAAACAAGCGCGAAATCACAATAGTTTGTGGCACGCGGTCTATTTTTACCACTCCAATCATGAGTTACCTCCCCTGGCTTTTCAATAATTTTAATCTGTAAACCAGAATGTTATCTCTGCACCATTTCGTAACTTTTTATATCTTTTGGAAAACATTTAAAACTATGTATCCTACTTATACTCATCAAAAGAAGCACCGCATACTCGTCGTGTCTGTTGTAGTGTCTGTATTACATACAAAAAATTATGTTTATTATTTTGTACGCTTTTAAAATACATCATTTTAAAGAGCGGCCAGAAGTGAAGCCTCGATTTTTTTTCGGGACTTTACTGGTTTCGTACTGCCTCCGGGCATTGCCTCCAGTATTGCTCCAACCATATTTGTATTTACAAATGTCCCATATGTGTCTGATTCAGACCAAGAGGACGTAAAACTCCATTTTCTCTCTCTCTGTAGCCTCGATTTGAAGTGCGACAATTTTGTCAAAATGTGCGACAATTTTGGACCGACAGACCGACCGACAAAGTGAGTTATAGGTTTGTGGCTTGAGCCACAAACAAAAGGGGGGGAGGGGGTCATGTGGCAAGTACATGAAGCTGACCACTTGTCAGCTGCATTGTAAGAGGCAGAGAAGCACCCATAGCACATCAGATGCAGTCAAATTGTGAAAATAAGGAATTTACATCAAACTGAACACTGGTCAACTGGTCATTTACGTTGAAAGAACAGGTGCACTTGACACACAAATATGCAGTCAAATAGGGGAAACATGCAATTTACATCAAACTGACCAGTGGCCATTCTTGCTGACAGCTGGTAATCTACGTTGTAAAACGCACAGAAGCACTTACAACACAAATACGAAGTCAAATTGTGAACATATGAAACTTACATAAAACTGACCACTGGTCACTCGTACTGACCAATGGTCATTTACGTTATAAACAGCACAGAGTATGCTATAAAGCATCAATACTGATTTAAATAGCGAAAACACAGGTTTTCCATCAAGCTGACCACTAGTCATTGTCTGACCACTGGTCATTTACGTTATAAAACGCACAGAACCACTTATAACACATCAATACAGAGTCAAAAACTGAAGTTATGATATTTACTTCAAACTGACCACTGGTCACTCTTTTGGACCAGTGGTCATCGACGTTATTAAAAGCTAAGTAGCACTTATAACTCATCATAAGTTAATTAATGAAATTGCGGGTTTTTCATCAAACTGACCACGAGTTATATATATCATCTGCAAATTATATCAAAGTGACCACTGGTCACCCGTGGTCAGTATGAGTGACTTATATGAAAAACTGCATCAAACTGACCACTGGTCACTCTTGCTGACCAGTGGTCATCTACGTTATAAAAAGAACAAAAGCAGTTATAACATACAAAAGAGTTAAAAAGTAAAAGCACGGATTGATCATTAAGCTGACCACTGGTCATTATTGTTCTGACCACAGGTCATCTACGTTGTAAAAAGCACAGACGCACTTATAGCACATCAATACAGAATCAAATACGGAAATTACATCACATTGACCACTGGTCATTCCAGCTGACCACTGGTCATGTACATTGTAAAAATGACAGAAGCAAATAAAGCACACAAATACAGTGTTAAATAGTGAATATATATTTTTTAATGTCCACTGGTCTTTTGTACTAACCATTGGTCATCTACGTTGTAAAGGGTACAGAAGTATCCCTGAAACATCATTACGCAACCGAATAGAGAAAATATGCAATTTACATCAAAATGACCATTGGTCATTGTCGCAGGACACGTTGGTCATCGACGTACTTTGTACACAGATAGTCATTAGAAGAAGCAGGCGCACAGAGTAATGTGCTATTTACACGAAACTGGCCAATGGTCATTGTCACTGAACTTTTATCCTCAATACATTACGTTTTAACATCATCATACCCGTTTGTAGTTTTGTCCTTCAACTCGGTTCTTTAAAATGAGCAAGCATTGCCCAAAATATACCAATTGGTACATTTGGGGCAACATTTCCGCCCACAATTGCACATTGGTACATTGTGGGCAGTAATGTTGCCCAAAATGTACCAATTGGTACATTTTGGTCAATTGGTACATTTTGGGCATTCACATTGGTCTCCCCGCTGCGTACAGCCGCCACATTCCGATTTGGGAGGAGCTCAAAGGAGAACATTATTTGGAAGATTATTTTTTTCACAAAAGGCAGGAGAATGGGCCAATAAGTCAGAAAGAT
>CM065698.1:24713353-24718353 GCA_017654935.2 Phymorhynchus buccinoides
GTTGCTATCTTACTTACATTATAGACAATTCAAAGGCATCTCGAAAGAAGAAACAACGTTAGAATTAAGCATTACGGGAATGGGCAATCAACAGCTTTTTTTTATTTCAGGGAATCGGCAATCAACAGTTATTTTTTTCCAGGGAATCGGCAATCAACAGCTATTTTTTCAGGGAATCGGCTATCAGCAGTTATTTTTTCCAGGGAATCGGCAATCAACAGCTCTTTTTTTTCTTCAGGGAATCGGCAATCAGCAGCTATGTTTTCAGGGAATCGGCAATCAACAGCTTTTTTTTTCAGGGAATCGGCAATCAACAGCTTTTTTTTTCTTTAGGGAATCGGCAATCAACAGCTATTGTTTTCCAGGGAATCGGCAATCAACAGCTATTTTTGTTTGTGGCTCAAGCCACAAACCTATAACTCACTTTGTGGGTGGTCGGTCGGTCTGTCGGTCGGTCGGTCGGTCGGTCGGTCGGTCGGTCGGTCGGTCTGTCGGTCCAAAATTGTCGCACTTCAAATCGAGGCTACACTTCTGGCCGCTCTTTAAAATGATGTATTTTAAAAGCGTACAAAATAATAAACATATGTAATACAGACACTACAACAGACACGACGAGTATGCGGTGCTTCTTTCGATGAGTATAAGTAGGATACATAGTTTTAAATGTTTTCCAAAAGATATAAAAAGTTACGAAATGGTGCAGAGATAACATTCTGGTTTACAGATTAAAATGATTGAAAAGCCAGGGGAGGTAACTCATGATTGGAGTGGTAAAATTAGACCGCGTGCCACAAACTATTGCGATTTCGCAATTGTTTTTCTGTTCCTTTGACGTGGCTTTCTCCTTCACGCGCGGGAAACATCACTCAGAAAATGAAGATTTTAAATCCTCGACGTCCTCTCACTCATCAAGCCTAATCATCGTGCATTAAAATCTTATTTCTTTATGTCAACAAAAAAGCAACCCTCATCGAAAACGATAAGAAAAAACAACAAACAACCGACCTGCTTTTTGGCAATATAAATTAACAAGGGCATCACCGAGCGGCAGGAACGCATTGTGACAATGCAAACCCGGCCAGAGTTATGTCCTCCCCCCCCCCCCCACCCCCCACCCCAATAAGCACACCACTTTCCACCCTTACAGAACGCATAAAATACATAGCCCAAAATTTGAAGCGATTCTGTTCAGTAGTTCACGAGATACAGCTGAACTTTTATACAAACTTCCTTGCACCGAGTGATGTCCTCTCACCCCCCCCCCCCCCCCTCATAAACACACCACTTTCCACCCTTACAGAACGCATAAAATACATAGCCCAAAATTTGAAGCGATTCTGTTCAGTAGTTCACGAGATACAGCTGAACTTTTATACAAATTTCCTTGCATCATGGTACACCACCACACACAATTTGAAGCGATTCCGTGCACTAGTTCACGAAATAAAGCTGGGGGGGATTTACATAGCCCAAAGAAGGAAATTTCGGTTTTCAAGGTCAAACTTCAAGGTCAAGGTCAGCACGGTGTTGATTAACGAAAGGAAGCTTTCTTTTCAAGCTGCTTACCCCTCTGCCGATTTTAATCAAAATCCAAACAGTAGTTTTTAAGATAATCGATACACAGACAGACACACACACAGACACACACACAGACACACAAGCCGATCACAATACCTCGGCCTCTGGCCGGGTACAAATTGTAATAGCCGTCGGTTCTCAATGCAAATGAAGAGAAGCACGCTTCCATAGCATCTCCGTCTTTGTCTTTCTCTTTGTCACTCTCTCTACCTCTCTCAGCTAATGACAGTAAAAGGTTCGAGTGTTTCGGTGTTCGAGCGTCTCTCTCTCAGTTTCAGCTTCTCTCTCTGTCTTTCTGTATCCCTGTCTCTCTCTCTCTCTCTGTCTCTCTCTGTCTCTATCTTTCTGTCTGTCTGTCTGTCTGTATGTCTGTCTGTCTCTCTCTCTCTCTCTCTCTCTCTCTCTCTCTCTCTCTCTCTCTCTCTCTCTCTCTCTCTCTCTCTCTCTCTCTCTCTCTCTCTCTCTCTCTCTCTCCTTGCGTGCGAATGTATGCGTGTATGTGCACGCGTGCTTGTGTGCATTTTGTGCATGTGTGTGAGTTTGCATGTGTGTGTGTATGCGTGATCGCCTCTGTGTGTCTGTGTCTGTGTGTGTGCGTGTGTGTGCATGCGCGCGCGCATGCGTGTGTGCATCAGTGTATGCGTGTCTCCATGTGTTTGTGTGTATGCGTGAGTGCGTGTGTGTATATGTGTCTGTGTGTATGAGTCTGTCTGTTCGTGTCTATCTATGTGTGTATGCTCAATTACAAGCGCATGGTTATCCAGGATTCTAAAACAAGCCCAAAATCATTTATTTGAATATTCATGAAGTCTCTCAACACCGGACAAGAAGAGAATCATTACTCCGTTTAGCGAGCAAGCCAAATCACCTGTGGGATAGATTGGGTATCTCCGCGGTCCATTCTGTTTTATTCATGGTATGCAATTAGCTGATGTACAGGGACTATATTAATATTATGACTCGTATCTTTGAGGTGGGCGTGCAAGCAGAAAGAAAAACTCAGAAACACGAGAGAGAGAGAGAGAGAGAGAGAGAGAGAGAGAGAGAGAGAGAGAGAGAGAGAGAGAGAGAGAGAGAGAGAGAGAGAGAGAGAGAGAGAGAGAGAGAGAGAGAGAGAGAGAGAGAGAGAGAGAGAGAGAGAGAGAGAGAGAGAGAGAGAATTGAATTGAATTGAATTGAATTGAATTGAATTTTTATTCACAAAAAGGCCAAAGCCCCATATGAACAAAGGACACTAGCATTTTACACATAATAAGCAATAACCACTGAATACAAAGTACATCATAAGATAAACGTAACCAGTTTAGCAATCAAATTATTCATGACAAAATCGCTTCTCACAACTGAAAAGCTTTATAAAGAAACAGAGCCACACCACGTACAGTCTTTTCATTTTCTGATGCCATTAACAAAGATAATCTAAACAAACATGGATTAGCATAAAAGTTCATTGCAATGAATTTTCTACGAAGATCATACAATACAGGGCACGTCAAGAGCAAAGGATTTCATCTTCTGCTGATTCCCTACAAAAAGGACATAACAATTCTGCATTCGTCACATTTTTATAACGATAAGCGTGTACATTGATGACGGACACCCCAAATCTGAATTTTGTAAGAACACAACGTAGATTCTTATCCATATTAACAGACAAATAACTTTTAACTATATGTGTTGTGCAAAAATTCCTGTACATCCTAAACCTCTCACTGGATTGTATATGACTGTGCCAGTCCTGCCATCTTGAATCTATCAGCCTTTGACGGAGAATGTTTATAAACATTTTTTCATCACCCACCCCTTGATATTCCCACGCATATCCGAACCCAAACTCGAAAAGAAATAATCGAACCGTTGACGCCCAGTTAGTTTTTCCTCTTTGATCTAATTTGCATAACATATTATAAGATTTCCGTGGTAAGCGATCAGTATTCATTCTCAAAAGTTTAAGCCAAAAGCGAATACATTTAATTCTAGAATTTATAAATATAGGATACCTATTAGTCTCTCCATAAACTAGGTCGTTTGGTGTTTTCATATCAACACACGGAAATTTCTTAAGAGCAAAAAGATGGGCAGACTCACAGTGCATGACAGCTCTTGCATCAAGTCCCCAAAGCTCTGATCCATATAAAATAATAGGCTGGATATGACTATCAAAGATCTTAACAAAAAGATCTAATGAATTGTTATTCAACACACGCAGTTTTTTCATAATATTGATCAGTCTGTTCTTAGCTTTACTACATAAATCCCTACAAGCAGCTGTAAAACTCAAACGAGTAGAGAAGAAAATCCCAAGGTACTTATACATATTCAAAACAGCCATTGGTTTACCATCATACAGCCATTTTTCCCTTGCTGATACATATCCCCCCTTCCTGAAAACAATTATGTTACTTTTCCCTAAATTAACTGTTAACTGTAATTTTCTAGCAGTGTTTCCTAAATTATTCAGTTGGTTCTGCAAACCCACAACAGTTTCTGAAATCAGTGCTATATCATCAGCGAGTAATAAAATAAACAGCTCAAAATAGTCACCAGTGAATGTAGCACCATGCCTACCCTTACTAATTATCTCTGCAGCTAACTCGTTTATGAAGAGGGAAAATAAAATAGGACTGCATGCATCTCCTTGTTTTACGCCTCGTGTACAATTAATATAATTAGTGAAATTTCCATTGCATCTAATCCTTGTTTTAACAACATTATACATACATTTTACACATTTGAGAAGCTTACCTGCAATGCCATTTTTTATCATTATAGGCCATAATAAATGTCTGTTAATAGAATCGAACGCCTTTTCAAAATCAATGAATGCTATGTATAATTTACGATTAAACGAGAATTGCTTTTGTACGAGAGCCAAAAGAGTGAACATGTGGTCAACTGTTGAATATCCACTTTTAAAGCCGGCTTGATGGTCACCAGTAATGTTATTATTTTCTACATATTCCTTAAGTCTATTATTAATTATTGTACCAAATAACTTACCGCTTATATCAGACAAAGACACTCCTCTATAGTTATTAGTGTTATTAACATCACCTTTCTTAAAAAGTGGGACGATTATTGACTCACACCAACGTTCGAGAGAGAGAGAGAGAGAGAGATATAGAGATGAGAGAGAGAGAGAGAGAGAGAGAGAGAGAGAGAGAGAGAGAGAGAGAGAGAGAGAGAGAGAGAGAGAGAGAGAGAGAGAGAGAGAGAGAGAGAGAGAGAGAGAGAGGGAACGAACGAACGAACGAACGAACGAACGAATTTTATTTATACAGGGTAATGAGATAAGTATACATACTTTTTTGCACCCAGAGAGAGAGAGAGAGAGAGGAGAGAGAGAGAGGAGCCCAGAGAGAGAGAGAGAGAGAGAGAGAGAGAGAGAGAGAGAGAGAGAGAGAGAGAGAGAGAGAGAAGAG
>CM065698.1:24735853-24743353 GCA_017654935.2 Phymorhynchus buccinoides
AACACAACAACAACAACAACAAACAACAACAAACAACAGGAGGCATTAAAATCAAAGAAATAAAGGAGACTGATTGTACCTGCAAGCCTGTATCTGAACAAGAATGGTAGTACGTTCTGGCACAGGGGCGGATCGGGGGCGGGGGGGGGGGGGGGGGGGGTTTCCAGGGTTTCCAGAAACCCGCCTTTGCCCCAAGCACGTACATTATACGAGCGCAAAAAGTAAGACAATGGCTCCATTTTTGCTTTAATGATCACTAAAGTGCACCTTAACCCGGGACCTACGCAGCTCCCTGGACTCCCCGCGCACCCCCCCCCCCCCCCCCCCCCCCCCCCCCCCCCATACACACACATTTCCCCCTTACGAGTCATTTGGTCCGCCCTTGATGGCATGTGGGCATAATCTTCTTTTTCTTCTTCTGCGTTCCCTGGCCAAAATGCCAAAATGGGTAAAGTACGTATGTGTCCGGTTTTCAGATTTCACTGGTCTCCCCGCTGCAAACAGCCGACATATTCGGATTTCGGAGGAGCTCAAAAGAGATTTTTTTCTCGAAAAAAACTAGCAGCAGGATCTAGGAGAATGGGTCAATACGTCAGAAAGATTATAGATGACTGTAAGCGAAGGAAGACAAAAAGCAGAGTCAAAGAGAGTGGCAGATTAGAGGAAGCTACAAGCACAGAACTTCCAGAAGGTGGGTGAACTATTTCTTTTTACCAAAGACCCCAACGTGGAGAGACTCGTGGAGTAGGCGGGGTCGTCCAGCTCCCCGTATGGAGGCACGAGTCATCCACCACCTGCCCCAATGTGGGCATATAACCCTCGAAGCTTCCATGAGAAGTGGGGTGTGGAAGATTAGAGGTGTGACAGCGTAAAATGTAACAACGGCGCAAAATGTAACAATTGTTACATTTTGCGCGGGCTGCCCGCGCAAAATGTAACAATGTTCGATTTTGTTACATTTTGCGCGGGCAGCCCGCGCAAAATGTAACAATTGTTACATTTTGCGCCGTTGTTACATTTTACGCTGTCACAAGAGGTGTGCGGGTAGGTGGAGGGGTGTGGGGTTGGGGTAGGATACAGATTGGGGTAGAACGTTGGAACGTGTCGTGAGAGTATTCACGTAAGCCTCTCTCTCTGTCCCTCTCTGTTCCTCCCCTCTCTCTCTCTCTCTCTTCTCTCTCTCTCTCTCTCTCTCTCTCTCGCCATCTCTCTCTAACGCTTCTCTTCCTCGCTCTCTCTCTCTCTCCATCTCTCCTCTCTCTCTCTCTCTCTCTATCTCCCTCTCTTCTCCTCTCCCTCCCTCCCTCCCTCCCTTTCCCTCTCTTACTTCCCTCCATATCCCTCTCCCTCCTCTATGTCTCCTCCCTCCGTCTCTCTGTCTCTGTCTCTCTCTCTATCCCTCCCTATCTCTGTCTCTCTCTCTCCCTCTCTCTCTCTGTCACTCTCCCTCTCTCTGTCTCTCTCTCTTTTTCCCTCTGTCTCTCTCTGTGTCTCCTTTCCCCAACCTCTCTCTCTTCTCTCTCTCTCTCTCTCTCTCTCTCTCTCTCTCTCTCTCTCTCTCTCTCTCTCTCTCTCTCTCTCTCTCTCTCTCTCTCTCTCTCTCTCTCTGTCTCTCCCCCCTCTCTCTCCCCCTCTCTCTCTCTCTCTCTGTCTCTCATCTTATTCTCTTTCCGAGAAATTCCAGTTATAAAATAATGGTGGTTTTTTTCTTCAAATGAATACTGTTCAAGTATCATCATGCTTTGAAAAGCAAAATGCAATGCCTTCAATTTCACATTGCACATATGACAGATTCAATGATACTCAAGTGATCAAGGGCAGCTGGTGGAGTGGCAGGTCAATCATCTTTAGGTTGGTCAGGTGAAAAGCATAGAGTGGGAGACAAAGAGATAGAGATAGATAGATAGATAGATAGATTAGATAGATAGAGATATAGAGAGAGAGAGAGAGAGAGAGAGAGAGAGAGAGAGAGAGAGAGAGAGAGAGAGACTCAGAGAGAGAGAGAGAGAGAGAGAGAGATGAAACGAAACGAAACGAAACGATGTTTTTATTTATACAGGGTAATGAGATAAGCATTGCTTTTTTACACTCAGGCCTCGTATCCTGAGGAGAGAGAGAGAGATGAGAGAGAGAGAGAGAGGAAGAGAGAGAGCAGAGAGAGAGAGACATAGAGAGAGAGAACTCAGAGAGAGAGAGAGAGAGAGATTAGATAGAGAGAGAGACGGGTCAGAGAGAGTAGAGAGAAGAGACGAGTGAGAGGCCTGAGAGATGAGAGAGAGGAATAGATCCGAGAGAAGAGGGAGAGGAGAGAGAGAACACGTTTTAAGGTTATGAGAGAGAGGAGAGAGAGGGATTAGGCGAGAGATAGGACTAAGATGAGAGGAGAGGTAGAGATAGAGATACATAGAATAGAAAAGTTACGGTATGAGAGGCGAGAGAGACTGTGTCCATGTGGAGAGTAGTTGAGAGAGGAGAGCAGAGAGACGACCAGAGAGAGAGTAGAGAGATGAGAGAGAGAGAGGGAGAGAGAGATGAGAGGAAGCAGATTACAGAGGAGAAGAGAGAAGAGAGAGAGAGAGAGAGAGAGAACTTGAAGAACTTGAAACACTTGAAAACTGAAAGAAACTTTTTAACTTTATTTTTCAAGGAAATAAAGATTTTTAGGCAGTACAGCCTAGTCTTTCCACATCCTGGTCCTTGCAGAGAAGATGAGAGAGAGAGAGACTCTATGAGACATAGAATACAGAGAGAGCATGACCGAGAGAGAGAGAGAGAGAGATGTGAGAGATCGAGAGAGAGAGAGGAGAGAGAGAGAGAGGAAGAGAGAGAGAGAAGAGAGAATGAGAGACAAGAGAGAGAGAGACGTTGAGAGAGGAGAGAGAGAGAGACAGAGAAGAGAGAGAGAGAGAGAGAAGAGAGAAGAGAGAGAGAGAGAGAACGTGACGAGAGAGGAAAAGAAGATAGATGAGAGAGAGGGAGAAAGAACGAGACACAAAGAGACAGAGCGAGAGAGAGAGAGAGATAGAGTGTTAGAGACAAAAGAAGTACTACTATGAGGAGAGAGATAGAAGAGAGAGAGAGTGAGAGAGAAACACTAAGTGTTTCTGTTGATATTTCTCACAGTGTAAATAACGACAAAAGAATTCTGTAACGATAGAAAGAACCCGACCGAAGAGGCAGCCCCAGAGAGAGAGAGATAGGCAATGCGAGCGGGAGAAAGGCAAAAAGAGGGAGAGAGTGAGACCTGGGACGAGAGAGAGAAAACCCACCGGAGCTTCCACGAGAAAAAAGAGCGACCAACTAAAAAAAAAGATAGAATGATTAACTGAGACAAAAAGAGAGAGAGAACAACTTAGAACCGAGAGGAGAGAGGGCCAAAAGTAAAAATAAGACGGACCATCACTACTACTAGCGTGGAGATAGACGAGGTGCGGACTAGAGAGAGTGATCTTATACTGACTAACAGAGGAAATACTGGAGTTATCACAGAGAAGAGAGAGAGGTAGAGTTTAGGGAGGACGAGAGATTGGACGAGCTAATCGGAGAGAGAGAGCTTAACTAGCCGCTCCAATCAGGGAACTTCAGAACTCCCAGAACTCACCAAACTACTTTATTTTACAAGGAAAAGAATTTAGGCTGGGCCTAGTCTTCCATTACTGTCCTTGGTTCTAAACATTCAATCACGTACATAACTACTACTATAAATGAACATTGAGTCACAGAAACATCGCCAACAAAAAACAACTAACAGTAATAAAGCAACCAACATAGTAGTCAGAGCATCAACATCAGCAAAAAAAACAGGAAAAAAACAAAACAAAATAGAAAACTAACCAACCAAATAAACAAATAAATGGACCCTGAAAAACACTACAATTTACTTATCCTACTACCATTACTTGTGTAAGACAGAAGTGGGCACTCTAATAAGAACCCCATAGGGCGGGTAAGAATCCCATTTCTAATACCTATCCTCACCCACGAAAACTAAAGCAAAAAAATTCTACTAACTTTTTGCCCATGAGACTATAGTGTTAATGTTTAGCATTCGTCTCATGGATTAAGCTACCCAACCGAAAACCGCCCCCTCTCCATGAGACAACCAGGCACGGGCCCCCCAAACCCGCCCATGGGCCCTCTACCCCATGCCATCTTCACCCTACTATTACTATTGTCACAAACCATCACCACCAACCCCAACCCATACTAATAATAACTCTACTACTACTACTACTACTAACTACTACTACTACTTATATACTAATATCCACCGCTACCACTACTACCCTAACACTACTACTACTACTACTACTACTCTACTACTACTACACTATACTAACTACTACTACTACTACTAAGCACTACTACTACAACTAACTACTACTACAGTAATATAACAATGACACGGGTACGCAGAACGAACATCACCATCATACTAATAGGACTTACAAGCAAAACATAAACCAACCGATCAAAATACAAACAAAAAATGAAGAGAGGAAAGAACAAAAAAATCCACCACAATCTACTACTACTAATACTACTATATACTACTACTACTACTACTACTACTACAAGTACTACTACTTGATACACTACTACTACTACTACTACTACTACTATTACTAATCATAATAATCATAATAACACAAGTAGCCTAATGTCAATCAAATAAAAAGCAAAAGTAAAAATCACAAAAAGCATAATGACACAAGTAGCCTAATGTCAAACAAAAAAGAAAAAGAAGAAAAACAAAGAAAACATAATCAGACAAGCACAATAACAGCATTAGTCTAAGCGGACAAAGATTGCTCGTTTGTGGTACATTAAGTAATAATAAAGTTTTTAATGGATGGGATTAAGGAGATGCCCCCGCAAGTTAGATTTGAAATTTGATACTGACGAAAATGCCTTTACATCTGAAGGCAGTGAGTTCCAAACATATGGCCCTGAAAAGGAAAAGCTTGTTTTGTAAAGGTCAATGCGGGTGCGTGGAAGAACATATTTATCCGAACGAGAGCTACATGTGGACAGGCGTTAGGAGATTTTCTAGGTATTGGTACGAGAGACCTCTACTACTTACTACTTAAAGAGACAGACTACTTATTGACTGAGATAGAGAGAGAGGACTGTGAGAGGGAGAGAGAGATGACTGCTAGGCGTGAGGGAACTAGGGGAGAGACTACTACTACTAACTACGCGGGTACTTTCTACCTCCCCCCCCAGAGGAGTGGATGAAACCAAACCAAGTGAAAGCCTCTTATTGAGAGAGGGATGTTACTACTAGCTGAGAGAGACCCCCAATCCCTGAGATGACCCGGTGATGTGAGGGGGAGCTACTCTGAACACTACTACTATATGAGGGGAAGGCTATCTACTACTTGCTCTTTTAGACTTTGAAATGTACTACTACTAAGGATGGACACTACGGATTACTACTACACTACTATTACTACTACGACTAGCTATTACTGACTACACTACTATTACTACCGACTACCTCCACCGCAACCACCGCACTGGTTACTATTACTACTAAGTGACACTACTACTAGTGGATACTTATCTGACTACTACTAGCTACTTACTATACTTTACTACAGGACTTAGGCACTAGATCTAAGAGACTAGAGGGAGGGGTAAAAAAAAACGAGAGAGGATGAGGGAGGACAGGAGGAGAGAGACGGACTACTGGGGGGGGAAGCGGAGGGACTAGAGGAGAGAGAATTGACTAGACAGAGCGGGGACTAGGAGACTAGAGAGATGAGAGGGGGAGAGGAGAGATTTTGGAACTAGAGCTAGAGGACTACTAGAGAGGCGAGACGAGAGACTACTAACTACTACTACTACGAGGGAGTGCGTAATGCTTAGCACCTATGGACTATAGATACTAGGGTGACTAACTTTACTTATTAGGATGAAGCTACTCCAAGGGACTACTTTACTACTTACTTACTACTACTACTACGTGAGAGCTGCCGGGGACCACATGGCTTGGTGACTACTCGGTGAGAGGATACGAAGACTAGAAGATGGGGGACTGGGGGACTACTACTTTTGCTATACTGTTACTGTGGATACTTACTACCTACTAGACTACTACTACTACTAGCAGACAGAGCAGAGATACTACTACTACTTGACTACTAGAGAGAGATAGAGGCAGACTTAGGAGGGAGAGGGAGCTCTACTTACTACTACTACTACTACTATACTACTACCCGTTCTGCTACGGTTTGACTTTAGAGAGAGACCTGAGATCCTTACTCTTTACTACTCCTTCTACGGAGAGACTCTTATCTTATGACTCTACTACTTATACTATACTACTACTACTAGAGACTAGAGACAGAGACTGACAGTAATATAAAATGACATGGACAATCGGACACGGTAAGCAGAACATCGACCATCAGTGAGATAAGAGACAAGCAAACAGAAACCAGCCAAACCACCAACCGATCAAACAATGCAAAGAGAGATGAGAGGCGAGGAAAAAAAAAAATCCACCAGATGATCTAACTAGAGGACTACTACTACTCATGACTACTACTACTACTGGGGACTACTACTACACTGCTTCTTGGGATACTACTACCAGACTACTACTACGGACTACTATAAATATCATAGCACCAGACCATAGGGACACAGATGCGAGCCTAGATGCAATTCAAATAAAAAAAAAGCAGATGAGAGGAGAGAAGTCATCCACAAAGAAGACCGATAATAGTGTGACAAAAGAACATAGGTAGCCTAAGTAAGAGGGGAAGAAAGAGACTGAAGGAGAGGACAAAAGAAAAAAACATGAATCTCAGGAGAGTTTAAGCACAGGGAGGGGAGCATTATAGTGAAATGAGAGCGGAGGATTTTATCTAGATGAGCGGGGGGGATTGGTCAAAGATTGGAGACCGGATGCTCGTTTGTTTGGTAGCAAAAAAAATGACAAATATTTAAGTAATTAGAGTAATAATAAGAGTTTTGGAGATGGGAGAGTGGTTAGAGAGAGAGAGTCGGGGGGAGACAGACAAACAGAGACCGAGACAGACAGACAGACATATTGACAGAGACACAGATGGACACTGAGACAGTCTGACAGAGACATGATGAGTTCCAAAAGGAGACATAGAGAGCCCTGAGAGAGAGAGAGAGAGAGGCGGTGCGAGAGAGAGAGAGGGATCAATGCGGAGGAGCGTGGAAGCGACGCTAGGGAGATTGGGGAGAGAGAGGGACGGAGAGAGAGGACTGACAGAGAGAGAGAAGAGGGGGGGAGGAGGGGGGAAGGGCGAAAGGGGAAGGGAACACTAGCAGTGCTCTGTGGATATTTCCAGAGAGAGTTAGGAGAGAGAGAGAGAGAGAGAAGAGAGACAGAGGCAGAGGAAGAGAGACGAGAGGAGAGGAGAGAGAGGAGAGAGGAGAGGAGAGGCGTTGAGGAGGAGACACTAAGAGCGACGAGAGTTCCCGAGTGAGATAGACTGAGTAGCGAGGGTGAGACCTTCC
>CM065698.1:24748353-24760853 GCA_017654935.2 Phymorhynchus buccinoides
ACCACCACCACCACCACCACCACTACTACCACACCACCACCACCACCACCACCACCACCACCACCACTACTACTACTACTACTACTACTACTACTACTACTACTACTACTACTACTACTACTACTACTACTACTACTACTACTACTACTACTACTACTACTGCTGCTGCTGCTGCTACTGGATATATTAACTGGAGTATCACACGCACACGGACAGATTAGACACGGGAAGCGAGTCCAACTAACGCATCCTTGCTAGAATTTCATGTCCCGCTGAATTTGAATTGGCAGGTTTAATTTACCCCTTTTTCAGCTTTGGTGTCCTATTGCAGCGCGTCATTCAATTATAGCATGTGGACAAAAAAGAAAAAAAGAAACAAAAAATAAGAAAGTTCCCCAGTCTTGAGGGATTAGGTTTTTGTGTGAATCGATTGAACAACGTTGTCCAGTTTGCGATCAAGTGTCGAACAGATTACAACTTTTAAACATGTGACCCTATTGGGTGAATTTGTAGGGCAGTTGTAATTAGGTTTCGATAAGGTTTCATATTTATGAACTCATTCGCATCGCAACGATTTTGAATTATTCAAAAAAAACTCATAAATCACCCCAACCATACACACCAACAAAGCATGCATAAACAAAAGGAGAAATGAAAGAAGCTTACATGTTTTTACTTCAGGTTTAGACATAGGGAAGTGGTAGATCAGACTTGTTTTTGTATACAGACTTTATATAGAAAACTCTCCACACCGATTGGTTCCCCCACAACAAACCACTACAAAGGGACAATCATAGGCACAATTGTGGTCTAAGGGAGCGAAGCGAGTTTAGAAGTAACCAAGGTATGGTGTGCACACAGATTTACTTCCCGTGAAGCAAATGCATCAAACTGACAGCTATCTATTAATTCCGCACATATTTTTATTTTTATTATATGGCTGGAACGACTTGAAAGAGTTAACTTATCACCGGCCACAATCATTAGCTATAATTACTTTGTTGTATACTGTTTCTCCTTAACAACTTAAAATATTTACACACGCGTGCACGACTGTGCACGTGCGTGTCCTCGAATCTCGAATGTGCGGTGCCTAGTTTCGAATCTCGGTGTCTCAGGTTTTGTTCGTTTTGTTGTTGTTGCGAGCACGACTGAAATCTGTCACATATCACGCACGGGTCTCTCGAGTTTGTTCTGTTCTTTTCTTTTCTCAAACTTTGTTTTTGGATTGTTGTTGTTTTGAGAGACTTAGTGCGATTTTTCTCACGCCAGAGGGCATGACGCTCGTGTGGGGCTAATCCTCTCTGTATTATTAGTTGGGGATAAAGAAAGAGAGAGAGACAGTGAGTGGTCCTACCATCACTCACTCTCTCTCTCTCTCTCTCTCTCTCTCTCTCTCTCTCTCTCTCTCTCTCTCTCTCTCTCTCTCTCTCTCTCTCTCTCTCTCTCTCTCTCTCTCTCTCTCTCTCTCTCACTACGCCCAAGTAAGAAAATCGCGTGATAAGCCCCTAGTGCATTGACTGCCCTCTGGCGTGAACAATATCGCCATAGGTTGACCATGAATCATCCAAAGACGATTAAATGCGTTTCGCAACCTCCATTGTGCAAACAGCTTCCCCATAATAACCCTCTTGTATTCCGTTTCTTTCTTTCCAACTTCCCCATATTAAACTTAAACTATTCGCCCTTTGTATTTATCACCCCTTCTATCTCTCTCTCTGTCTCCCTCGCTGCCTCTCTTTCTCTCTTAGGGGAAGACGGGGTAAAAAGCGCATGGGCGGGTAAGAAGCCCACCCCAATTATCTCATGAAATGAAGCAAATTTCAGTCTCATTTTGCCCATGAGACGAGCGTTAATGTCTAGCATTCGTCTCATGGGCAAATTTGACTGAAATTTTCTTTATTTCATGATATAATTGGGGTGGGCTTCTTACCCGCCCATGCGCTTTTTACCCCCGTCTTCCCCTACTCTCACTCTCTGTTTGTGCGCTCTCCCCCTCCCCTCACCACTTTCTGTTTTCCTCCACCTCCCCCCCCTCCATTTCATTCCCCCCCCCCCCCACCCCCCACCCACCCCTTTCCGAATTCTCCTCTCGCTTTCTCTCTCTCTCTCTCTGCCTTACAGGGCCAGCCACACGTCCGCTAACATCGCGCGACTGTACGCCCCCCATACGATTCGATCACGTGATCTCGATCTTTTTTGTTCGGTTTAGTTTTGCGAACACGACTGGAATCTGTTACACATCACGCAAATGTCTCGTGGGTTATTTTTCTTTTCTTTTCTTAAACTTTTTTCTTTCTTTTTTTTTCAATTCTAGACTGAATCATCCAAACACGATGATTCATCTCTTCATCCCCCCCCCCCCCCCCCCCACACACACACACACTTTCCAAATTCTCCTCTCACTTTCTGTCTCTCTCTCTCTGCCTTACGGGTCAGCCACACGTCCGCTAACATCGCGCGACTGTACGGTGCGATTCGATCACGCGATCTCGATGCGCGCCGAATCACATTTTGTTCTTGGAGATCACGTGATCGAATCGTATCGTACAGTCGTACGATTTTAGTGGACGTGTGGCTGGCCCGGCTTTGCGCGGACATTTTCTTTCTAATCTCTCCCAGAGTCTGTTTCCCTGTAGTGTGTCTTTCTTCTCTCTTCTTTCTTCTTTCTTTCGTTCGTTCTTTCTTCTCCCTTTCTTCTTTCGGTAAAGGTCAAGATGTGCCCCCCCCCCCCCCCCCCCTGCATTTCTCGGTTAATTCCATTTTTTTCGTTTTTGCCTTTCTTACCAAACATAAAGCTGTATTTTATGAACCTTTTTAGGTAATAACCTTTTTGGAATACTACTAACCCTATCCCTAACCCTAGGCCATTATCTAATAGGACCCCCCCCCCCCCCCCCTATGTATTGCAGTAGCCTACACGGCGCCATTTGTCACAGTCGTGGTTCATTGCGTTTTCCCGTCTTATAGGGGGGGGGGGGAGGGTTAGGGCTAGGGTTAGTATTCCAAAAAGGTGATTAGCTAAAAAGGTTAATAAAATACAGCTTTATGTTTGGTAAGAAAGGCAAAAACGGAAAATTGCAATTAAGCGAGAAATGCAGGGGGGGGGGGGGGGGGGGGGGACATCTTTACCTTTATTCTTTCTTTAGTGCTTTTCAACCCGTCTGTCTCTCCGTTTATCTGTGCGTATACTTAACTGTGTCTCTTTCATCCGTCTATCTCAATTATAATCGATAATTCTGATCGCTTCTCGGCCTTTTGGCTAAGACAGTGATTCAGGAACATACATTTTTGTTTATACCCTGGTTGGTTTGTTCAGCCCGTCGTACATGGCGAAAGCCGATACGCGACGTTAAACTGAACTTCCATCCATTCCGTCTATCTCAATTCCGTGTAAACGTTTTAAATGTTTCGTTTGGGGCAAAGTAATAGGATGTGTTAAAGACCCCCCACGTCACGCGTCACGTTCCCTCTTACGCTAGGAAGATTTCTCGAAGATTTATTAACAGCTACCACCGTGATTTTGACACGTGACGCGGTGGGTCTTAACCCTTTCAACGCTAGCCATTCCTCAGCCAAAATTTACCATTCAACTTGCCCAGGTAGAGAATAGATTCCGTCTGCAATATTGCAGATTCCTCTCTGACATGCATAAAATAGGGCCTGTCCTTACCTCCCAAAAATAAGAACATAAGGTCACTGGATACCAGACCCTCATTTGAAGCCTTTTGGTGACATGGGTGTTAAATCATGGTGGCGCCAAGAGGCGACAGTGGCGATGAAAGGGTTTTAAAGGTGTTTTCTTGCTGTGTCTTTTCGATGGATGAACACTACTAAAACGTGCTTGCAATTTCTTGCCTCTCAAATGCCTATGCATTGTGGAGAAAGAAACAAAAAAGTCATCATTATTCTGTTACAGAATTTGCTGGAAAGCCGTACGTTTTGACTCGTTTACAAATCAAACCTCTATGGCTCCAACCCACGTGTCGTCATATCCGGCCACAAGGAGCGCCATATTATGGGAGACCGCCATCTTAGTCCTTACCTTTTTTTGAAAAATGCCAGATCGATGCTGCGTATTTGGCTGTTCCAATTCGAAACTTATCTAAACTGTATTTATAACATCTGGATGTTTTCTTTACACATTTAGATAACATTTTCACTTTGTTTACACACAAATAAGGACTAACATGGCGGCACTTCCGTTGGAAGGGTCGAGATGCGCACGCAGGTGGGTTGGAGCCATATCCCTGAAGGGGTCAATACAAAGGAGATATGTTTTTTTTTAATGCACATGCCGTGCTTGTTAACTGTCCGTCTGCATGCCTGTCCTTTCGTTGCCTCTTGTGTTGCTTCTTTGTGCGGATGCTTTTTGTCTCACAAGGAAAGTTCGCAAATCTCTCTCAAATCTCTCTCTCTCTCTCTCTCTCTCTCTCTCTCTCTCTCTCTCTCTCTCTCTCTCTCTCTCTCTCTCTCTCTCTCTCTCTCTCTCTCTCTCTCTCTTCTTCTCTCTCTCTCTCTCAAATGCTCCAACTTTTTAGTCCTTCCGACTAGGGGAACGGCGCTCAGCTTATAACTGAGATTTGATATTCATTCTATATATATGCATATATATATTTGCAATAAAATATCAGTATACTGCTGTGCACCGTGCCTCTGATCTAAAGTCCTCTCCTCTCTCCCTCTCTTCCTCTCCTCTCCCTCCTCTCGAATTTCAAATGCAAAACTAGTTAAATTTCATAAAAAAATAAATTAAAAAAACACTTTTTGTCCAAATGTCTTTATATTCGAACATTATAATCAAGACCAGTTACAGTAACTTGGCATCTTGATAATATATATTCTAAAAAGCATAGAGTGCTAGCTTAGGTTTTTTCCTCTTTTATATAATGTCCATAATAGGTGAGGTACGTATGTGTTCGGCTTTCCGTTTCCACTGGTCTCCATGCACGCTGCATTCAGCCAACACATTCCGATTTCGGTGGAGCTCAAAGGAGACATTTGTTTAGAAGATATATCTTTTTTGGACCAGTAAGGCAGAACGATGATGGATGACACCAAGGGAATGGGAAAAGGCAAGAAGAATCGACCAGTAAGGCAGACAGATGATGGATGACACCAAGGGAATGGAAAAGGCAAGAAGAATCGACCAGTAAGGCAGACAGATGATGGATGACACCAAGGGAATGGAAAAGGCAAGAAGAATCGACCAGTAAGGCAGAAAGATGATGGATGAAACCAAGGGAATGGAAAAGGCAAGAAGAATCGACCAGTAAGGCAGAAAGATGATGGATGACACCAAGGGAATGGAAAAGGCAAGAAGAATCGACCAGTAAGGCAAAAAGATGATAGATGACACTAAGGGAATGGAAAAGGCAAGAAGAATCGACCAGTAAGGCAAAAAGATGATAGATGACACTAAGGGAATGGAAAAGGCAAGAAGAATCGACCAGTAAGGCAGAAAGATGATGGATGACACCAAGGGAATGGAAAAGGCAAGAAGAATCGACCAGTAAGGCAAAAAGATGATGGATGACACCAAGGGAATGGAAAAGGCAAGAAGAATCGACCAGTAAGGCAAAAAGATGATAGATGACACTAAGGGAATGGAAAAGGCAAGAAGAATCGACCAGTAAGGCAGAAAGATGATGGATGACACCAAGGGAATGGAAAAGGCAAGAAGAATCGACCAGTAAGGCAGAAAGATGATAGATGACACCAAGGGAATGGAAAAGGCAAGAAGAATCGACCAGTAAGGCAGAAAGATGATGGATGACACCAAGGGAATGGAAAAGGCAAGAAGAATCGACCAGTAAGGCAGACAGATGATGGATGACACCAAGGGAATGGGAAAGGCAAGAAGAATCGACCAGTAAGGCAGAAAGATGATGGATGAAACCAAGGGAATGGAAAAGGCAAGAAGAATCGACCAGTAAGGCAGAAAGATGATGGATGACACCAAGGGAATGGAAAAGGCAAGAAGAATCGACCAGTAAGGTAGAAAGATGATGGATGAAACCAAGGGAATGGAAAAGGCAAGAAGAATCGACCAGTAAGGCAAAAAGATGATAGATGACACTAAGGGAATGGAAAAGGCAAGAAGAATCGACCAGTAAGGTAGAAAGATGATGGATGAAACCAAGGGAATGGAAAAGGCAAGAAGAATCGACCAGTAAGGCAAAAAGATGATAGATGACACTAAGGGAATGGAAAAGGCAAGAAGAATCGACCAGTAAGGTAGAAAGATGATGGATGAAACCAAGGGAATGGTAAAGGCAAGAAGAATCGACCAGTAAGGCAGAAAGATGATGGATGACACCAAGGGAATGGAAAAGGCAAGAAGAATCGACCAGTAAGGCAGAAAGATGATGGATGACACCAAGGGAATGGAAAAGGCAAGACGAATCAATGAGAGTGACACGTCACACCACTTCTGAGGGAGCTCCATTGGCTCCCTGTGCAGTTCCGCCTTCAGTATAAGCTGGCTGTCCTATCCTTCCGTCACTTTGAACAGACCCTTCCGCCTTACCTCTCCAGTGCTCTTCACACCTACACTCCTTCCCGCTCACTCAGGTCCTCAAACACAAAACTTCTGAAAGTTCCCAAAACAAATCTAAAATCATTTGGTGACCGCAGTTTCAGTTTCACTGCCCCTGCTGTTTGGAATTCCCTCCCAGTCGATCTCCGCCATGAACCAACTTTCTCTTCTTTCAAAGCTAAACGCAAGATTCACTACTTTCTAAGCTCATTCGGTTTGTAAATTGTTTCCTTCTTGATCTTGTACCTGGGTGAATGAATGGGTGATAATGTTTCGTGCGACTGCGTGTGTATCAGTGAATGGAAGCGCCTTGAGTGTAAAATAATTATAGAAAGGCGCTATAGAAATACTATCAATTATTATTATTTTTATTATTAGAGGAATTTTGCATGCACAAAACTTCCAGAAGGTGGGGGGGATTATTTACACAAAGACCCCCCAGTATCCCCACGGGGAGAGACTCCAGGAGGGCGGGGACGCCCAGCTCCCCAAATGGATGCACAAGGCATCCACCCACTGCCGGTAACCATTCCAATTGTCTCTATTAACACAACATTAATTTCAAGGTTGACTGTTGACAAATAATTATTTTTTGTTTTGATTTAATTACAATGAAACTACGTCGTCTGCAACGGCGATTGTCGATTAACTTGGATAATTGGTTTGCGTTGTAATATAGATTAGGTCTTGCTGAAATGATAATGCGGTTCTTAGCCTCCTCCCCCCCCCCTCACTCCTCCCCCCCCCCTCCCCCCTCCCTTCCGCACACATACACCTCTTCCGCCCTCGTTGTTTTATATCTTTGGTTTAAACAAGATTTAATCAAATATCTCTTTCTCTCTTTCTGTTTGTCTGTGTGTCTGTCTGTCTGTATGTCTCTCTCTCTCTCTCTCTCTCTCTCTCTCTCTCTCTCTCTCTCTCTCTCTCTCTCTCTCTCTCTCTCTCTCTCTCTCTCTCTCTCTCTCTCTCTCTCTCTCTCTCTCTCTCTCTCTCTCTCTCTCTCTCTCTCTCTTTGTTCTTTGTTTTTTTTCTGATTAAAAAAAAAACCAACATATAGTATACACCTCCATTCTGAGGGCCTGTGGCTTAACGGAATAAAACAAATTCTGCATTCTGCATTCCGCATTCTGCATTCTGCATTCTGCATTCTTGCTGTGGGTGTCTCTCTGTCTCTGCCCCTATCTCTGTGTTGTTTTCTTCTTGCTCCCAGCGTGTCTGTTTAGTAATGATAAAGAGGATTTTGTGTGTGTGTGTGTGTGTGTGTGTGCGTGCGTGTGCGTGTGTGTGTGTGTGTGTGTGTGTGTGTGTGTGTGTGTTTAGATGTGTTGCGTTGTGTTGTGTTGCTTCTTTGTGCGGATGCCTTTTGTCTCACATGAAAAGTTCGCAAATTCAAGAATCTCTCCTCTCTCTCTCTCTCTCTCTCTCTCTCTCTCTCTCTCTCTCTCTCTCTCTCTCTCTCTCTCTCTCTCTCTCTCTAACCCCCCCTCTCTCTCTCTCTCTCTCTCTCTCTCTCTCTTTCTCACCCTCTCTATCTCTCTTTCTCACCCCCCTCTCTCTCTCTCTTTCTACCCCCTCTCTCTCTCTCTCCCTCTATCTCCCCCCTCTCTCTCTCTCTCTCTCTCTCTCTCTCTTTCTCACCCTCTCTCTCTCTTTCTCTCACCCCCCTCTCTCTCTTTCTCACCCCCCCTCTCCCTCTCTCTTTCTCACCCTCTCTCTCTCTCTCTCTCTCTCTCTCTCTCTCTCTCTCTCTCTCTCTCTCTCTCTCTCTCTCTTTATTTGACCCTCCCCCCCCCCCCATTAAGGCGTACGAATAGTGTCAAACACTAGATGCAAATACCCGATAGTTTTCAAAAAGTATCGATACAAAACAAACGCCCATTTCCAAATGGAACGATCCGTTTAAGAAAGGGTCGATCCTTGTCGCGAAAATATGGCTACTTTGCAAAAAGGATCGCATACTTTCAAAAAGCATCGACACTTTCCGTTATTTACGAAACTATGGATCCATTTTTGAGAGAAAGTATCGCTACTTTGTGAAAAGGATCGCGCACTTTCAAACCATCGATACTTTCCATAATTTACATGGATCCTTTGTGAGTGAATGTAGCCATACTTTTGCATCAAAACACGCATTTACGAACTCTACCGAACGAGTCACATAAAAAAAAATGATGCTCGGATACGAAACAAAACGGGACATGAAACTGTGTCGATTTTGTTTTCAACATGACCTGGCATTAAATATGTTTAAGGTCCTTCTTTGTCGACTTCCTCAGCCATTCTGTCCGTTGTTTTGATTCCTGACAAAATAATTGGTGCTGCTTTGGCAAGGGCAGTTTCAGTTATTTTCCGATTCCAAATTATTATGTTCACTCCGAGATACTCGGCAAAACTCGGAAACGCTCGATCCTTTTGAATCGATCCTTTTGGGAGCGAGGCAAGCTGAATAAGGATAGATTTAGAAAACTATGGATACTTTTCGAAAAGTATCGAATCTTTGTATCGAGTCTTTGCATCGAATGTTTGACACGTTTCGTACCCATGCCATACCCCCTTCCCTACCACCTATATCACAATCGCCAATGGCTATTTTAGCCGGGAGCGATTGAAATCTTAACCCTTTCAACGCCAGCCATCCCCCAGTCAAAACTCTCCATCAAACCCATCTGGGCATAGAAAAGATTCCATCCGCAACATTGGGGATTCCCCTGCGACATGCACAAAATAGGGCATACCCTTACCTCCTAATATTAAGAGCATAAGTTAATTGGATACCAGACCCTCATTCAATGCCTTTCGGTGACATGGGTGTTAAATCATTGTGGTGCCAAGAGGCGACATTGGCGATGAAAGGGTTTTAAGAAGACCATGTTTCTGGGTTAATCCTGATTGCTTTCGGCTTTGGGGGGGTTGTTTGGAGATTCATTCGCATCCATGCAAATCCAAATGCGGTAATTAAAAACAAACAACAACCAAAGGCGATTGGCGGCGATCGAGAGGCAGATTGAAATTAAGCGAGACTGGAATTCTTGAAAAGAGCAAAATACCTTGGGGACCCGAATCAAGGGACATCTCAGCAATGGACCTCTTTGAGGATTAATTTTAATCAAACGATCGATCAGTGTGTGTGTTGGCTCTGTGCCTTCCCTCATAATGATCTTCTTCTCTACGACCGATAATTTACATTTGAGATTTATAATCAGTCTGTCAATAAAACAAGCGCGGATTCGCAATCGTTTGTGGCAGCGGTCTATTTTTTTACCACTCCAATCATTACATACACTGAGTCGCCTCCCCTGGCTTTTCAATAATTTTAATCTGTAAACCAGAATGCTATCTCTGCACCATTTCGTAACTTTTTATATCTTTTGGAAAACATTTAAAACTATTTATCCTACTTATGCTCATCGAAAGAAGCACCGTCGTGTCTGTTGCAGTGTCTGTATTACGTATGTTTATTATTTTGTACGCTTTAAAATGAAGATTCATGTGCTCTGTTCAGTATACAATTCTTTCCATACCTAAGGACTGTAGATATGACAACTGAAATGTTACTCTTTGCCCAAGTATTTGTTTTTCTCTTTTACAATATGTGCGACAATTCTGTCAATATGTGCGACAATGAGAGACTTAGTGCGATTTTTCTCACACCAGAGGGCATGACGCTCGTGTGGGGCTAATCCTCTCTCTATTATTAATTGGGGATAAAGAAAGAGAGGGAGACAGTGAGTGGTCCTACCATCACTCTCTCTCTCACTACGCCCAAGTAAGAAAATCGCGTGATAAGCCCCTAGTGCATTGACTGCCCTCTGGCGTGAAAAATATCGCCATAGGTTGACCATTTTGGACCGCCAGATCGACCGACAGACAGACAGACCGACAAAGTGAGTTATAGGTTTGTGGCTTGAGCCAGAAAAAAAAAGAAGAAGAAAAACCGTGGAAAGGTCACAACCATTTTCATCCGACTCTGTTGGATGGTGTGAGGCGGAATTAAAGGGACACCCTGACGGATGAGTTTTTTGCAAGAAACACGTCGAGATCACCAGCAAGACAGCCTTATCAAGGATCGGAACACTCACTTTGCTCTGGTTTCCTAGAAATCAATCCGTCAAAACGGCGATTCCTCCTTGGCGGAGTTGCCGGAGAGAGAAGCCATTTTGGACGGGGTGGGTGGAGGCCACTCGAGGGGTTGAAGCTTTTTTCTTCTTTGTAGTGCAGTAAAAATGGAGCTATTTCCTTTGTTGTTAACGAAACTCCCTTTGGTAAACTGCATAAAATAGCTATACAAAAAAGAAGCTTGTATTGTGGACATTTCGTGCAAACGATTTGGTCTGAATCAGGCGGCCATTAGAAAAGAGAAGGCACATGCCTTCTCTTTCACTGAAAGAATCTGACTTCCAGCACCTCCGCCAAGGAGGAATCGCCGATTTGACGGTTTGATTTCTAGGAAACCAGAGCAAAGTGAGTGTTGCCTTCTCTGTAAAGGGAGTTTTCCTGGCAATCTCGACGTGTTTATTGCAAAAAAAATTCATCCGTCAGGGTGTCCCTTTAAGATCCACACTTCTGCTTGGTTCACACGAGCAAAGATTCCATTCGTAAGAGAGAGAGAGAGAGAGAGAGAGAGAGAGAGAGAGAGAGAGAGAGAGAGAGAGAGAGAGAGAGAGAGAGAGAGAGAGAGAGAGAGAGAGAGAGAGAGAGAGAGAGAGAGATTATCTGTTTATATTTGTCACACCATTGATACGAAATAACTACTAGTATTACTACATTTATAACCACCACCACCACCAAAATCACTAATATAGAGTAAATAGAGAATGAGAGAGAGAGAGAGAGAGAGAGAGAGAGAGAGAGAGAGAGAGAGAGAGAGAGAGAGAGAGGGGAGAGAGAGAGAGAGAGAGATTATCTGTTTATATTTGTCACACCATTGATACGAAATAACTACTAGTATTACTACATTTATAACCACCACCACCACCAAAATCACTAATATAGAGTAAATAGAGAGAGGAGAGAGAGAGAGAGAGAGAAGAGAGAGAGAGAGAAGAGAGAGAGAGAGAGAGAGAGAGAGAGAGAGAGAGAGAGAGGAGAGGAGTAGAGAGAGAGAGAGAGAGAGAGAGAGGAGAGAGAGAGAGAGAGAGAGAGAGAGAGAGAGAGAGAGAGAGAGAGAGAGAGAGAGAGAGAGAGAGAGAGAGAGATGCGGTTCAGAAATCCGCGCGCTTTTGAATGTCGCCCTCACGCGCTCACCCCGCTACCACTTCGTTGTCAACGTTCTCACCACGATCCCGCCACGCTTACGTTTCCCAACGACGTACTTGTTACATGTGGGTTTTTTTAAAAGCATGTTCAAAAAACTGCGCGTGATGAGAACGCAGGCTACCACTCTTTTTTAATTTAAAACCCTTTCATCGCCACTGTCGCCTCTTGGCGCCTCAATGATTTGACACCCATGTCACTAAAAGGCATCAAATGAGGATCTGGTATCCAGTGACGTTATGTTCTTAATTTTGGGAGGTAAGGATATGCCTTATTTTATGCATGTCACGAAGGAATCCCCAATATTGCAGACAAAGTCTTTTCTGTACCCGGGTAAGTTAAACGATACATTTTGGCTGAAGAACGGAGGAATTTGGTGTTTAACGTCTGAGGAACGGCTAGCGTTGAAAGGGTTTTAACCATTCTGCCAAGATCCTACCACGCTCTTACTACGATACGCCCGTCTACGGCACATTGGTATGCGCGTGTTCGGTCGTTGTGGATCCCTTTGCATGCGTATAATATTATGGATCTGCACCACAATATGTGACGGTGCATGGGAAAAACAGACATAAGTTGCCTCGAATGTTTTTGAGCAAAAGCCGAAAATAGTCAACAACCCCCCAAAATACCAATTTTCTATTTAGGACATATTTATGTCTATTGCTATGTATTCTGCTAGTATTCACAATATGAAAGGCAATCTTGA
>CM065698.1:24771531-24774031 GCA_017654935.2 Phymorhynchus buccinoides
AAAACAAACTTTACCCAAAATGTCATGAAAAAGAAGCTGACAGTTACGCCTTCTGAATATCTGCGTTATGTACGAAACAAATCGTTACAAATTGATGGAAAATGTAGGCAAACAAAATTTAGATTTAAAGGTTCTGTCCCCATCCGACATGATGATGTCAGAATGAACTACAGCCATTCATGGCAAAATATGTTAGGATTTTTTTAAAAACAAAAAGCACCACCTATATTGTACTTTGCATTGTCTGGAGTCTTAACTTGTGCTATAAGGCACAAGTCAAGCCTTTGATTGGGTTTCATGGCAATAAACCAATGTTCATTGTTAGGGGCGGATCTGGGGGTGGGTGTTACAGGTTTTCTGCCCCCCCCCCCCCCCCCAACTCGTTTTCCTGTCCTCACTGTCAGAGATCTTTCCTGGCTCGCATTGGCCTCACTATCCATATTATGCGAACTCATCCAGCATCCTAGACATATCCCCCAACTCTTTCTCCTGTCCTCACTGTCAGAGATCCTTCCTGGCTCGCATTGGCCTCACTAGCCAATATTATGCGAACTCATCCAGCATCCTAGACAGATCCCCCAACTCTTTCTCCTGTCCTCACTGTCAGAGATCCTTCCTGGCTCGCATTGGCCTCACTATCCATATTATGCGAACTCATCCAGCATCCTAGACATATCCCCCAACTCTTTCTCCTGTCCTCACTGTCACAGATCCTTCCTGGCTCGCATTGGCCTCACTATCCATATTATGCCAACTCATCCAGCATCCTAGACAGATCCCCCAACTCTTTCTCCTGTCCTCACTGTCAGAGATCCTTCCTGGCTCGCATTGGCCTCACTAGCCATATTATGCGAACTCATCCAGCATCCTAGACAGATCCCCCAACTCTTTATCCTGTCCTCACTGTCAGAGATCCTTCCTGGCTCGCATTGGCCTCACTATCCATATTATGCGAACTCATCCAGCATCCTAGACAGATCCCCCAACTCTTTCTCCTGTCCTCACTCTCAGAGATCCTTCCCGGCTCGCATTGGCCTCACTATCCATATTATGCGAACTCATCCAGCATCCTAGACAGATCCAACAACTCCTTTTCCTGTCCTCACTGTCAGAGAACCTTCCTGGCTCGCATTGGCCTCACTAGCCATATTATGCGAACTCATTCGGCATCCTATATGTCCACAAGGACGAACTGTTGATGCATGGTCATCCATCCATCGGGACGGACGAACAACACGAATTGTTTGTATGAATTGGATGGATGGAAGGGAGGGTGGGATGTATGTAATGGATGGCTGGATGGCTGGACGGACGGACGGACGGGTGGATGGAGGGAGGAGGGGTGGAGTGAGGGAGGGAGAGGGTGAAGTGAGGGAGGGAGAAGAGGGAGGGAGAGAGGGAGGGGAGAGGGAGGGAGGGAGGGGATACATAGATGAATGTATGCATAGATGGGCGGGTGGGTGAACGGAGGGAGGGAAGGATGTTGATATACGGATGTATGCACGTAGCCTATGTGTTTATTTATTTATTTATTTATTCATTTATTTATTTATCTATTTATTTACTGATTAATTAATTAGTTACTAAATTTAGTTATTTTTTGTGTCTGTTTATTTATTTATCTATTCATTCATTCATTAAGTTGTTATTTCCCTGGCCTTTCTGTGATCAAATTAGCGGGTCTCACTAGCCACTTAATCTCGTTTGTCGATGTTGTTTCCGCGGGCAAGGAACTCAGGGAGGGGGGGGGGGGGTAATAGGGTTGTCTTGATCCTCCCTCAATCCCATTACACCTCCCTTTCCCTTCCACTTCCTTCCCCTGTCCTTGCAACTTTTCTTCTCAACGTTACACCCCTCTCTCTCTCTCTCTCTCTCTCTCTCTCTCTCTCTCTCTCTCTCTCTCTCTCTCTCTCTCTCTCTCTCTCTCTCTCTCTCTCTCTCTCTCTCTCTCTCTCTCTCTCTCTCTCTCTCTCTCTCCAGGGCTGGGTGGAAAAAAAGCATTGTATTGTTTTTCTCCCTGCTTATCTCATGTTTCCCTGGTTAAATAAAAATTTCGTTTTCGTTTCGTCTTTCGTTCTCTCTCTCTCATCTCTCTCTCTCTCTCTCTCTCTCTCTCTCTCCGAGATCTCCTCTCTCTCTCTCTCCTCTCTCTCTCTCTCGTCTGTCTTCTCTCTCTTCTCTCTCTCTCTCTCTCTCTTCTCTCTCTCTCTCTCTCTCCTCAGTCTCTCTCTCTCTCTCTCTCTCTCTGTCCCCCAGGGCTGGGTGGAAAAAAAGCATTGTATTGCTTATCTCATGTTTCCCTGGTTAGGGGGAGGGGGGGGGGGGGGGGCAGCCGAGCTCTGCTCCCTGTTCCTACGCCACTGACACACAGAGACAAACAGACACACACACACACACACACACACACACACCACACACACACACACACACACACACTACACACACACACACACACACACACACACACACACACACACACACACATACACTGGACTAGACT
>CM065698.1:24789031-24791531 GCA_017654935.2 Phymorhynchus buccinoides
CCTTGACCTTAATGTAAAACTAAATACATCAGTGGATAGCTTTCATCTTGGCAAACTAGTATACCAAATTTGATGATGATAGACTGAATAGTTTTTGAGAAAAACGGACGAATAGCCGGACGGACGGAGGCACGCCGGACGGACACCGGACGGACACCGGACGGACACCGGACGGACACCGGACGGACGGACCAGACAAAAACAATAGCTCCCCAACCTTCGGCTCGGGGACTAAAAATAAATGGAAAAATACATCGTAACTATGCTCCTAATTGTAAATTTTGCGTAATATGTCTATTGAATGTTATCACGTAAAACCTAGTGGTGAAATTCCGGGTAGGTAATTTTGGACTCTATGGTCATTTTTGTGTGTGTTGTGTGTGTTAACATTTTTCTGCATTGTTATAGTGTCGCTTATAATTTCGATATTTCGGAACAAAATATTATCAGGTGTCACCTTTTCACGATACCTACTTTGCTTTAAATCCATCCACTATCTTTTAAATAATCAGTGTCTTTTCAATATTCACAATTTTCTTGTTGGCATTGTGTTGATATAACGCACAGGTCGTCGCTCCCATTTGCATGTCACTTTAATTTTACTATTTGTGGCGGTACCATAGCCGATGAGGTTTAACCGAGGCGTGGTTACCGCTACAACTATCTGTATTGTTTAAAAAAATCGGGACTTTGGTGGAGTTGCACTGCCTCCGGGCGTTGCCTCCGGTATTGTTCCCACCATCTATGTATTTGCGAGTGTCCCATATGTGTCCGTTCCAGACCGAGAGGACGTAAAACACAATTTTTCAATTCCAATGCTAGCAAAACTATCTGTATTGGGTTGTTTTTTTAATCGGGATTTTACTGGTGTTGCACTGCCTTCAGGCATTGCCTCCAGTATCGTTCCCACCATTTTAAAATCTACTAATGTCCCATTCATCATGTATACTAAACCTCTGTCCGAGTTGATCACTTCTCATTCAGTTGATTCTCAGTCTTCTGCTGATGATACACAACTCCACAAGCCTGTATCCCCATCTACCATTCTTCCTTCTATATCTTCACTGGAATTCTGCATTCGCAACATCAAATCATGGATGCTACAAAACAAACTGAAGCTGAATGACGACAAAACGGAGGCCTTGTTCATCCACTCTCCGTCTAGACAACTTTCGTACCCAAAGCCTGATTCCATCTCTGTCTGTGACACTCAAATACCTTTTTCTCCTTCTGCTAGAAATCTTGGCTTCCACATCTCTCAAGATATGAGTGTTGACTCACAAGTTCAAACTATCTGTCGGTCAGCATACTGAGAGCTGCGTCGCATTGGTACGATTCGCCATCTCCTGTCTATAGATACTACTACGACACTAGTCTGCGCTTTTGTTCTCTCTAAATTAGATTATTGTAATTCACTCTTGTATGGCTGCCCCCAACACCTCATTGACAAGCTTCAAAAAGTCCAGAACTCTGCTGCCAGACTTGTCCTCAAGGTCTCTAAGTATCATCATGTTGAACCACTCCTGATATCCCTCCATTGACGTTCCATCAAAGCACGTATTGACTACAACATTTCCACTCTATGCCATTCTTATTTCTCTGGAAATGCCCCTAGCTACATCTCTGACATGCTTTCTGTCTATACTCCATCAAGGCAATTGCGGTCATCTTCAGATTCCAAAATTATCTGTGTTCCTAGTACACGAAAAAAAATGTTTGGTGAGTGCTCCTTTTCCTTTTCGGCCCCATCAGTTTGGAACTCCTTACCACGCGAAATTCGCCATATCCAGTCCTTGCAATGTTTCACATCAGCTCTCAAGACCCACCTATTCAAGCTACATCACAACCTTTAGGCCACATTACTTCTGGACTCTATTCTTACACACACCTTCTCCTCCCCCTCCCCCCTCCCCCCATATAAGTTTCACTGTGTGTTGACTGCAATGTCTACGCCAGCTTTGTTGCGAGAGAGAGAGAGAGAGAGAGAGAGAGAGAGAGAGAGAGAGAGAGAGAGCCTCCCCCCTCCAGAGAGAGAGAGAGAGAGAGAGAGAGAGAGAGAGAGAGAGAGAGAGAGAGAGAGAGAGAGAGAGAGAGTGAGTGTGTGTGTGTTGATGCTTTATTCAACTGATTGTGTTTTGTATTGTGTTTTTGGTTGGGGTGAGTGGTGGTGATGGTAACGGTGTGTGTGTGTGTGTGTGTGTGTGTGTGTGTGTGTGTGTGTGTGTGTGTGTGTGTGTGCGTGTGCGCGTGCGTGCGTGTGCGTGTGCGTGTGCGTGTGCGTGTGTGCGTGTGTGCGTGTGCGTGTGCGTGTGCGTGTGAGTGCGTGTGCGTGCGCGCGTGCGTGTGCGTACGTGCGTGTATGTGTGGGTGGGGTGTGTATGTGTATGCCTATTTGCATGTGCGTGAGCGATTATTTGGTTTTGCTGTTGAATTTCTTGCTTTTAATTTGTGTTGTTGATAAGCGCATAGAGCTCCACATTTGGTGGAGGAATGCGCTATA
>CM065698.1:24796531-24799031 GCA_017654935.2 Phymorhynchus buccinoides
CATATTTTCAAAACACATTTTTGGCAATAACTATGCAAACCGTTTAAAATACGCAGAAGCTGCCTGCAAAAAAAAAGGACTTATCTTAAGGACAGAATAACGAAGGAAGGTTATAAACAGTTTGGGCAGAAAACCTTCGAAGTCTCCCAAGTCAATTCAATACAGTTGTATTCAAGGGGTTAACGTCTATGATTCTTCGACGTTCGGTTCTTAATCAGATCATATTCCATGTCTGCGACCAAAGCAGTAAGTAAGTGCCAACATTACGCACGGAATCACTAGCAACGCGGGAAGGAAGAAAGAAAAAAAAGAGATACAATTAGTAATCTCGTCCTTCAGAGAAAACTAATCATTGACAGTGTTGGAACTAATACGTATAAAGTCGTAGGAAAACAACCATAACAACTTGGGTTCGAAACCCCGCAGTCGCAAAACCGTTGGATTAGGAACCGGCGACTAACCGTCTGAGCCACGGCGCCTCCAATGCACACGACTACGATTTTCATATACTGCTCAACATTTGCTAAGGATATTATATTAACTCATTCAAGTCGTTCCACCCATACATGGCCGGTATTAATATAAAGCTGTCAATTCGATGAATGTGTTTCAAAGGAAGTAAATGTGTGTGGTCACTTCTAAATTTGCTTGGTTCCCTTAGACCACACTTTTGCCTCTTACTATGCGTTTGTAGTGGTTTGAAGTGGGGCACTAATTGCTGTAGAGAGGTTTTCTATATAAAGTCTATATATTAAAAAAGTCTGATCTACCACTTCTCTATGTCTAAACCCAAAGTAAACACCTGTAATCTTCTTTCATTTCTTTTTGCTTATGTATGTTTTGTTTATGTGTATGGTTGGAGTGATTTGTGTTTTTTTAAAAATAATTCAACATCATAGCGATGCCAATGAGTTAAACATGCAAGCTTATCAAAGATAAACATGAATCCATTAATGTTTCCCCCCTTGTTTAATTCAATTAACATTTCATCTTCACATTTCAATAATTTTTAAAAAACTAGGTCAGAGAATAATTTGATTGGCTTACGTCAGGGAAAGCTTGTGAAACGCCATCAAAATAGGAGCCGCTGTAGCACAGTTGGTAAGAGTCGCTAGCTCGTAATCCGTCAGGTTTGCGAGTGCGCGGGTTCGAAACCCGCTGCTTATGCCGGACCCTTTCTGTGTAATTTGTGGTTTGTCTTTTTTTTCTTTTTTTTCATTTCTTCTGTTTGAATTTTGTTTCTTTTCCGCTCATTTTCTTCCAATTTTTCTTTTTATTCCATGTACCCCCAAGGGGCTTTCGGAAATAAACCTTGAAACCTTGAAACCAGCTCGGGTCACAGTGGTGTGTCCTTGGGAAAGACACTTTCCCAGGACACCACCGTGTAAATGGGTACATGACGTCAGTCGGGGAAAAAGTGCTTCGGATAAAAAAATTTAAATCCCCACCGAGGTCCCGTATGCGAACGCATGCACAAGATCTTGCTCAAGACATTGTAGCACAAAACGTGCCACGTGGGGCTTAAATGTCGCCGAGCGGCAGACATGTCTCAGTGTTAAGTGTGTCCACCCCACCAAATAAGGGTGCGTAGGTGTATCACCCAAAGAACACAAGGAGGACGGGGGCCTATGGTGTGAGGGAGGAAGGAGGTACAGTGCGGGGCGGGTACAGGGCGCAGCCGGCAAAGGACGTATCCGCCACTCGGCCATGTCCTTGTAAGATTGTTGTCAGTCAGCATTCCTTGTCACATGAGAGTTTTGCTGACGATACAGAAGTGTGTCAGCCGGCTTCACTTGCTGAAGTGAGTGGGCTGATATCGCGGACACAAATAAGAAGTGCACAGCTGACCTAAAATAAAAACATGGATGGCACACAACAAACTACAGCTTAATGAGGATAAAACTGAACTTATGTTAGCATGTCCCCCAAAAACTGCTCAATGATTCTTCACTTCCAGTCTCTGTCACAATCAACAACACCACTATTTTCTTTTCCTCTTCTGTCTGCAGTCTTGGTTTCACCTTAGATTAAAGCCTCTCCCTTCAGCGGCATGATTGTGTCCAATATTTGCAGATCAGCCTATCGGGAGCTTCGTAAAATCAGTTCTGTTCGTCACTATCTCTCCACCGATGCCACTGAAACCTTAGTCTGTGCCTTTGTCATTTATAAAATAGATGATTGCAACTCTCTTCTCGCTGGCCTTCCCAAGTACTTGCTTAACAGTTTCAAAGAATATAAAACAAATGCGGCACGACTGGTCCTCAAATCCTCCAAATTCGAACATGTAACACCTCTTCTCCATTATCTGCACTGGGTGCCAATCTCTGATAGGATTGAGTTCAAACTTTCCACTCTTAGCTTTGCTGTCATTTCTGGCTCTGCTCCTAGTTACCTGTCTGATCTGCTTCATACTTACACACCCTCTCGTCAGCTCCGTTCTTCCTCTGCATCTCGTCTTCTGTAGCTTCCCTTGGTTAAAATAAAAACGTACGGTGAAAAA
>CM065698.1:24809031-24821531 GCA_017654935.2 Phymorhynchus buccinoides
CCTCTTCCTCCTCCTCCTCTTCCTTCTTCTTCTTCTGCTCATTTCCCTCATTCTTCGTCTTTACTTCCTCCCCCTCCTCCTCCTGCTTCTTCCTCCTCCTTCTTTTTTCCTCTCCTCCTTCTTCTTCCTCTCCTCCTTCTTCTTCTTTACCTCCTCCTTCTCCTCTCCTGCTCCCCCTCCTCTCCTGCTCCTGCTCCTGCTGCTCCTCCTCCTCCTCCCCCTCCTCCTACTTCTTCTTCTTCCTCTTGTTGTTGTTGTTATTCTTCTTCTTCTTCTCTTTCGCAATCACTCGTCTTCTTTACATCCTCCTCCTCCTCTTCCTGCTCTTCCTCCTCCTCCTTCTTCTACTTCTCCCTCATTCTTCTTCTTTACCTCATCCTCCTGCTCCTCTGCTCCTCCTCCTCCTCCTCCTCCTCCTACTTCTTCTTCTTCTCGTCCTCCTCTTCCTCCCCCTCCTCCTCCTCCTGCTCATCCTCCTCCAATAACTATTTTTAAGACAGTGAGTTTAAGCTAACTCACTTCCAAATCGATCCTCTCAGTCTGCAAACTTTAGCAGCAAAAACTAACTATACTGCACCGCACTGTACTTACACACACTCTACGAGCCGTTACGCAGGCTGTTAATGGCCTCTTCTGCCTTGGTGCCCTTCCAATTTCGGTGCCTCTACTTCCAACTCAGTTCCCCGAAAAAGCCATCTAGTCTAAATTATTTTTCATTCGTGCTTTCTTTCAGTCCTTCTCAGTTTGTCTCTGTCTCTGTTTCTACCGGTGCGTCTGTGTGCCTGCTTCTCTCTCTCTCTCTCTCTCTCTCTCTCTCTCTCTCTCTCTCTCTCTCTCTCTCTACTCTCTCTCTCTCTCTCTCTCTCTCTCTCTCTCCTCTCTCTCTCTCTCTCTCTCTCTCTCTCTCTCTCTCTCTCTCTCTCTCTCTCTCTCTCTCTCTCTCTCTCTCTCTCTCTCTCTCTCTCTCTGTCTCTCTCCCCTCTCCTTCTTTCTCGCATGTCTCTCTCTATCTGTCTGTCTCTCTCAAGTCAATCGAATGAAATCAAATGAAATCTCTCTCTCTCTCTCTCTCTCTCTCTCTCTCTCTCTCTCTCTCTCTCTCTCTCTCTCTCTCTCTCTCTCTCTCTCTCTTCTCTCTCTCTCGCTCTGTCTCTGTCTGTCTGCGTGCGGTCTCTCTCTCTCAAATCAATCGAATGAAATCAAATGAAATCTCTCTCTCTCTCTCTCTCTCTCTCTCTCTCTCTCTCTCTCTCTCTCTCCTCTCTCTCTCTCTCTCTCTCTCTCTCTCTCTGTCTCTCTCCCCTCTCCTTCATTTTTTCATGTCTCTCTCTATCTCTCTCTCTCTCTCAATCAATCGAATGAAATCAAATGAAATCTCTCTCTCTCTCTCTCTCTCTCTCTCTCTCTCTCTCTCTAAACCTCTCTCTCTCTCTCTCTCTCTCTCCTCTCTCTCTCTCTCTCTCTCTCTCTCTCTCTCTCTCTCTCTCTCTCCCTCTCTCTATCTCTCTCTTATATCATTACCCTGATTAAATAAAATTCGCTTTATTATATCTGATTCGTTTATCTCTATCTGCCTGTCTCTCCCAAACCAATCAAATCTCTCTCTTTCTCTCTCTCTTTCTCAGGGGGTTGGGGATGAGAAAGCTTTTTTGAAAACATTAAGAAATAGGTTAGTTTATGAATATAAAATGCAATGGTCTAACGCAATGGAGCAAAGTGATCGTTTTCAGCTTTACCGTACATTTAAAAGTGATCTTATTTTATCCCCTTACTTGCAGATCGTTCATCATCTTAAAGCCAGAATCTGTTTGATCAGGTTGAGATTAGGTTGAGATTAGGTGTTTCTCAACTAAATGTACACAAGCGTCGTTTTTACAGAAATGTCACAGATAATGATTTGTCCTGTCCCTCTCAGTTTGAGACTGAAATCCATTTTGTATTACATTGCCCTCGTTATCAGGATTTGAGAGACAGATATATCCCAAGTAAATATTATAACCAACCTTCACTGTTCAAACTAACCATGCTGCTTGCAACTGAAAATAAATCTCTGATTATCCGTTTAGCATTTTATCTCGAAAAAGCATTTAGAATCCGGGAGATGCACTTAAATGGGTAAAGATGAGTGTGTGTATCTGATATTCTATGTATAGTGTATGTATGAAGTTTTGAACTACGTATATGCTAAATGTATTATGTGTGTTTATGATAAAATTCGGGACATGCACATAAGTGGGTAAAGATGATTGTGTTTATCTTATATTCTATGTATCATGCATGTATGAAGTTTTGAACTACGTATACGCTAAGTCTGTTATGTGAGTTTATGATAAAATGTTGTTAATACTGCTACTTTGTTATACTTTTGTAACCACTCAAAATGACATGGGCCAATGGCCTACTCATTAAACCATTTCAGTGTTCAGTGTTCAGTGTTCTCTCTCTGTCTCTCTCTCTCTCTCTCTCTCTCTCTCTCTCTCTCTCTCTCTCTCTCTCTCTCTCTCTCTCTCTCTCTCTCTCTCTCTCTCTCTCTCTCTCTCTCTCTCTCTCTCTCTGGAACCTACTGCGTTTATTCCATAACATGTTTTATGACTAATGAACTTCTATCTGTCTTCCTTTTCTGTTATTGTTTCTTTCTTTTGTGACCGAGTGACGTGACGTAAGTCGTCCACTCGTCACTAATTATTCATATCCCAGTTTACTGGTCACAAGATTGTTCAAAGCAGACGGTTCAATCTGCCGACAGACGGCTCGATTGCAATTCGCTAGTTTTGACACCTATTGTTACCGTGTCAGCAGACAACACGATTACGTAGTCTCCTTTGTAGTCACAAGATCTTATTCAAATTCAAATCGAACAGGTCACATGCCTTCTTCCAGACCACTGACCAATATAATTCAAATTTGACCGCCGCTTGTCGCGTCAGTTGACAAGTAGAGTAGATAGGCAAGTCTATAGCCTACCAGCCACTTGTGATGCGCCTGTGTGGTCAAGAGCCTGCAATGTTGAGCACTGATCCCTGCTCATAGCTGATCTTATTTGCTGCACTGTCTTAGTCTTATTCCTAGTAAATAAACAAAGTCAAACAACTGTCTGGTTTCCTCTATATGTTCCTGGTCTGCGTGGTGTGACCTTCTAACTCCTCCTTATCCCTTATCCCTTGCCCTTACCACCCCATCACACTTTTATACTTTTTTTCTTCTTCTTCTTCTTTTTGTTTCTTTTGTTCGTTATTGGCAGATGTGTAAAATGTTCTTATATTTGCCTAAATCCGAACCCAATAAAACTTGCAATCAATCAGTCAATCTTCTTCTTCTTCTCTTTCTCCTTCTCCTTCTTCTTCTTCTTCTTTTTCTTCTCCTCCTCCTCCTTTCTCTTCTTCTTCTTCTTCTTTCTCAAAAAAAGAGAAAGCTTTAACACCCAAATCCTCTCTACAGTTGGTCTGATGTTGTTACGTTGGACTAACATTCATCCTCATCGTCTTCAGTCCAGAGGTTGAAGGGAGGGCAGAAGTGCCGGAAAGGGGCGATATAATCCTGAGACAAACAGTAACTGCCATTGATCTGCGTGGAAACGTATCACTAGGCCAGATATATATATATATATATATATATATATATATATATATATATATATATATATATATATATATATATATATATATATATATATATATATATATATATATGAGAAAAATCTCAGTGAATAGCCAGCTCCGTACCCCTACTCTGAAGGACTGAAAAGTTAGTGCATTTGAAATGCAGAATAGTTTGCTTTGATAAAGCTTTTCTGTGTCTAATGTCTTTATTTGTGAACCTCAGAAACAAAACCAGTTAACGTTAACTTTGAGTAATGTTCCGTATTCCAAAAAAAAATTCATAATATAAAAATTAAAAAAATTATTAATTTAAAAAAAAAAAAAATTAAAATATAAATTGTGCTGATTTACTTTTTCTCCCAATGGGGGAGGGACAGTGCCTTATGCAAAGACAGCTGTTTCGACCTAAGAGAAGGTCTCATCAGTTTGCATGATCGGCCTGCAATTTGACTGTCCAGTGGATGCCAACCCGAGCAAAAAAGACATTCTACAAGAGAATGGTGTCCTCTTTGCATCAAATCGAAAATCCATAATAAAAGCAAACCAGCACAAAGTTAAACCAGAAATATATATATATATATATATATATATATATATATATATATATATATATATATATATATATCCTCTGGTTTCCATTCATTTCCGACGGTTTCAGGTTAGGGTTCGAGATAGGTTTAGGGTCAGTTTAGTCATCAACGTTTATTGTTTTGTGTATTTGACACTAAAGTGACCCTAAACCTATCCCTAACCCTATCCCAAACCCTATTCGTAACCCTAACCCTAACCTGAAACCGTTCAATCCACACACAAAAATAAACACTGATGTTATGTTATGAGATTGACACTTAGTTGACCTTCAACCTATCCCTAACCCTATCCCAAAGCCTATTCCTAACCCGAACCCTAAGTGAAACCGTCTGAAATGAATGGAAGGGGCAGATGAGGGAGCTGATCTTAACATTTGCCATATATTATAATACTGGTATCGCTGTCCAGTTGTTTATTTTTGTATTGATATGGCTATTGTGTCATTCTTTGCCCATCTGACTCAATGTCCACATTTTGTATACGATAGTTTTTTCTTGAAATATCTCTCTGTATCTCTCTGTGTGTATCTCTTTAGCTGATCCAGTCTCCCTTCGTCTTATCCAGTTTCCCTAAAAAAAAGAGTTCGCATTCGTACCGTATTCGTATTGTCTCTCTTTGATCCTCCCCTTTCTCCCTTTGTCCCTTTCCACGCATATGTTTACCTCTCTCTCACTTTCCCTCTATATCTGCCTTCACAAAATTGTGATTCCCGATGTCTCTCTCTCTCTCTCTCTCTCTCTCTCTCTCTCTCTCTCTCTCTCTCTCTCTCTCTCTCTCTCTCTCTCTCTCTCTCTCTCTCTCTCTCTCTCTCTCTCTCTCTCCCTCCCTCTCCCCCTCTCTCTCTCTGTTCCTCTCTCTTTCGCTTTCTCTCTCTCGCTGCCAAACGAAGTCCCAAATTCTCGCTGATCTACACTTGGTGGGCACTCCCAGTTAGTTACGTTGGAGAAACATTCATCCTCATCGTCTTCAGTCCAGAGGTTGAAGGGAGGGCAGGATTGATGTCGGAAAGGGGCGTTCAAATCCGGATGCAAACCGTGGAAATCTAAAAATAACCTGCAACGGGCATTTGTCTGTACGTGGAAACGTAGCACTGGGCCAGAGAGAAAGCTTAATCATGTGTTTTCCTAATACTGTTATCACTTTGTACTGCGTTTTATATCACTCTTACGGTGTAGAGTGGCACAGTGGTATCGCGTTCGCTTCGTGTCAAGTAAACCCGAGTTCGAACCTGGGTACAGGGGATTTTTTCCTCTCATTCTGCACTAGGCCTTAACGGTCTGAACGTGGAGTCTTTCGGATGAGACGATAAACAGAGGTCCCGTGTGCCCATGCACTTAGCATACGTAAAACCCAGTGGCAACGAAAAAGTTGTCATTTGGTCAAAATTTACCCCCCCCCCCCCTCTCCCTCATCAGTGACAAAAATCGCATGCAAAAACAAACAAACAAAAAAACAGGTGGGTGGCGCGCCTCTGGCTGCGACGCGCTCTCCAGGTGGGAGCAACCCGAATTTCACAGAGACGCTTCTGTGACTATAAAGTACCTAATACCTAATTTGGTCAAAATTTACCCCCCCCCCCCTCCCTCATCAGTGACAAAAATCGCATGCAAAAAAAAAAAAAAACAAAAAAACAATTGGGTGGCGCGCCTCTGGCTGCGACGCGCTCTCCAGGTGGGAGCAACCCGAATTTCACAGAGACGCTTCTGTGACTATAAAGTACCTAATACCTAATTTGGTCAAAATTTACCCCCCCCCCCCTTCCTCATCAGTGACAAAAAATCGCATGCAAAAAAAAAAAAAAAAAAAAAACAATTGGGTGGCGCGCCTCTGGCTGCGACGCGCTCTCCAGGTGGGAGCAACCCGAATTTCACAGAGACGCTTCTGTGACTATAAAGTACCTAATACCTAATAATACCTAATACCTAGTCCCATTCTATTCCTCGCCCATTTGCCTCTATGTGCAACAAGCTTCTCTCTCTCTCTCTCTCTCTCTCTCTCTCTCTCTCTCTCTCTCTCTCTCTCTCTCTCTCTCTCTCTCTCTCTCTCTCTCTCTCCCTCTCCCACCCCTCCCCCTTTAAAAGTGCTATTATTCTGACAAAATTGTCTTTTGTCTCAGAATTGTCTTCTTTTTTCGTAATCAATTCAAACCACCAATTCAATCAAGTTCAGCATTGCTCATTATTGTCCATGTTTGCTTTTTCCCCCAATTTGATTCTCTGTCAATTATTTCATGCGCCAATTTTTATTTCATTTTCTTGACTTGATTGTTTTCATGTCAATGTGTCTTTGCCTGATGCATGGTGTGGGTGTGTGAGTGAGAGGGCCAGGTGCAAAGAAGCTATTGTAGCTTATCCTTTTTACCCTCAATACAACATTCGTATTTCATATTTCGTCTCTTCTCTCTCTCTCTCTCTCTCTCTCTCTCTCTCTCTCTCTCTCTCTCTCTCTCTCTCTCTCTCTCTCTCTCTCCTCTCTCTCTCTCTCTCTCTCTCTCTCTCTTTCCCTCTCTCTCTCTCTCTCTCTGTCTCTCTCTATCTCTCTATCTCTTGCTCGCTCGTTCGCTTTCTGTCCGTGTCTCTGTCCGTCTCTTTCTTCCTCTCTCTCTCTCCCTCTCCCTCTCTCTCTATCGCTTGCTTACTTGTTTGCTCTCTCCCTCTCTCTCTCTCTCATCATCTCCACCACCACCTCATCTCTCTCTCTCTCTCTCTCTCTCTCTCTCTCTCTCTCTCCATCTCTCTCTCTCTCTCTCTCTCTCTCTCTCTCTCCCTCTCTTATTTTTAACTGTTATTATTTATTTTAATTTTAATTTTATCCAATGACAGCTTGTAAGAATGGGCATCACCTAAAATCTGTATCCTTGTCAAATAAATGTTTCCAGTGTCCAGTGTGCAGTCTCTCTCTCTCTCTCTCTCTCTCTCTCTCTCTCTCTCTCTCTCTCTCTCTCTCTCTCTCTCTCTCTCTCTCTCTCTCTCCCCCGCTCTCTCTCTCTCTGTCTATCTATCTCTTGCTTGCTGGATCGTTCGCTCTCTGTCCGTGTCTGCCTCTCTTTGTCTCTCTATTGTGACAGAGTGAAACGCATGCCCCACTTTCTCCCTTTCTTTCTCAACTACCCCCCCCCCCCTTCTTTTCTCGGGCCGCCACTTTAAGTACAATTCAACATCAAACAACGTGCCGATTCCGAAGCGATATCTGTTTGATCACGGGTTTTTCCTCGGATGACACCCACATTGGCGGTCTCCCTTTGTTCCCCGTATTTCCTTTCCCGATCACGAGAAGGATTGGAATGACTGGAATGTTACACGTGCCAGTGATGTAACCGGCTCGTGATCGTTCTGTACTACTATGCATAATACTATGACATCATCTTGTGACTTGTCGACTGCTATAAACCAATCACAGGGTCTCGTTGTTTGAAATGGGAGGGGGAAATTTGAGTAGTGAGGAAAGTTAGCCTACACATACTCTCTCATAATACCTCCAAAACCTGGCGAAGCAACATTGCAGACTCAACCTCTCTCCCAGCCAGTCCTAATAGCCCAACTAGTGAGTATTATTGACGGCTGGTGATTGAGATTTGTTTTTTGTTTGATCATATTTTTTATCTAGATCCTATGTTCAATGATGAATAAGGAGTAGATAGATATGTTATTGAAAAGAAGTGGTAAACATTGTTCTATTTATGTGCACTGATTATTTGTGTGTGTGTGTTTTTGACTTTGACTCTTTTGGTTCCAGAACCGGATTTTATGCCTACTAACCCTTTTGTATATTTTTAGTAGGAAGCCTGTGGGTTGCAATCTTGCACTTTATGATAACATTCCTTTCGAGGTGTTGGATGGAGAGTGATGTTGGCTTGATCATAGACTTTGATCTAGCCGGGTACTAACTAATAAAGTTTGTTAACTGAAATTCAGTTTATTTATTCCTAGTGCTATTGTACAAGGGCAGCCTTCTAGCCGGTTGGGATCCACTAAGTCCCTGCCGACTGAAGCCCCTTGTCTCTAAGCCATAGAGATCTACATCCACCTTCTCCTGTGATTATCAGCAGGGCATCGTGGTCAGGATGCTCAATCCCTGACTCACAAGGAAACCAGACGGGAACGCCGCCAAGACGCCCCGCACCCAGAATCCGCGAGGAGACCACGCCTGAACCGTGCCATCCCGCGAAGCCGTAACCGGAACGACTGGGAGCTACTCTCACCTGACGAGCAAGCCCAGCCAACCCAGCACTCGCCGATCCCTACGGAGGAACTTGACAATAGCTAAGTTCACAGGACGGCGCCAATCATTTGAACTTTCCTCCTGAAACTGAAGATAATTAGTAACCCTTCCCGCTTGGAGCTAACCTTCTAGAAAGACAAAAGTCTTGTAAATCCTTTCGGATTTCATTGTTTTTCATTCATATTTTGTTTTGGCGCCATTGAGCTGCTTTATTATTATTGTTGCATAATCTTATGCAGATTTTGTGAGTAAATAAAATACAAGTGTCAAATAATTCTGAACCCTTTGGTCAGACTGATGAGAGTGGAAGTCTTGTAATTTCATGTAAAACCCTACTTCTCTCTGTCTGCCATTTAGAGCAATTCAACCACTTGTATTTCTTACAATCATACGAGCCAGAACCCGGGCACAAATATAAATTTATTAGATGAAAAGGGGCCGGGAAAGTTGCTCACCTCCCATACCCTAGAGAAGTGGGCTAAAGGCAGATTCTCTACTTGAAAATTTAACACACTAAAAGTCTTCCCTAGAGACCTAGCCTTTTAACCCATTACCTCGTCACATCTATCTCTCTCTCTCTCTCTTGCTTGCTCACTCGTTCGCTCTCTCTCTCTCTCTCTCTCTCTCTCTCTCTCTCTCTCTCTCTCTCTCTCTCTCTCTCTCTCTCTCTCTCTCTCTCTCTCTCTCTCTCTCTCTCTCTCTCTCTCTCTCTCTCTCTCCCCATCTTATTCTCATCCTAACAGATGTTGGGTTGGTGGATATATATCTAAAGCAGGGATACTAATTATTAAGGTCAACAGAGTCCGGATAAACCCAGTGACGTGTATATAAATACATGTATATATCCAAAGGTATGACATGAATGAATGAAAAGTGGACGTGTTTTACGTCCTCTCGACCCAGCCAAAGGTATGACACTGGACACGAGTCCTACTTATAATTACAGTATTATCCGTTTGCTCGTTTCCTTTCCGGTTTGAACCCTTTAACACTTTCACCGCCAATGTCGCATTCACGAACCACAGTGGTTTAACCCTTTCACCGCCAAAGTCGCATTTTAGCACCACAGTGATTTAACACCTTTGCCACTAAAAGGCAACAAATTGGGGTATATTATCCAAAGACTCTATTGTCTTAGTCTTGGGAAGTAAGGATAGACCTTATTTTATATCTGTCACAGAAGAATCCCCAATACTGCAGATGGATTTTGTTCTACATCCAAGTAACGTTAATGGACATTTTGGGTTGAAATATGGCTGGCGGTGAAAGGGTTAACACCCATGTCACTAAAAGGCATCAAACCAGGACCTGTTATCTGAAGACCTTGTTTTCTTAATTGTGGGAGGTAAGGGTAGGCCTAGTGTTATGCATTTCACAGATAAATTCCCAATACCGCAGATACATGTTTATTTCTACCCTGTCACATCTCTGCCTCCCAGTCGTTTTCACTCTGTCCATCCCTCTGTCTGTCTCTAGTTATACGTCTGTTAATCGTGTTGTCCTTATCACCACCCCTTTTTTTTACATCTGCTCTCTCTCTCTCTGTCTGGCTGGCTGGCTGTCTCTCTCTCTCTCTCTCTCTCTCTCTCTCTCTCTCTCTCTCTCTCTCTCTCTCTCTCTCTCTCTCTCTCTCTCTCTCTCTCTCTCTCTCTCTCCCTCTCTCTCTCTCTCTCTCCTCTCTCTCTCTCTCTCTCTCTCTCTCTCTCTCTCTCTCTCTCTCTCTCTCTCTCTCTCTCTCTCTCTCTCTCTCTCTCTCTCTCTCTCTCTCTCTCTCTCTCTCTCTCTCTCTCTCTCTCTCTCTCTCTCTCTCTCTCTCTCTCTCTCTCTCTCTCTCTCAATCAATCAATCAATCAATAACTTTAATGATCCCTGGGGAAATTCATCACAGAGGGAAACAGCAAAAACATTTAACATCGTCCAATGAATAAAATGTAGACATTGATTAAATTTACATATAAAATATAAGGACAGAGGAAAACAGTAAATACATTAACATCGTCCAATAAATAAAATGTAAATATTAATTAAATTTACATTAAGATATTATGAGCATACATACAAAAGATAAGATATTAAAGCAGTATGCATAAATCGAACATCACAAAGGAATTTATAAAGCAAAAGCATACATCAGTGTCATATAATTAAAAGGAAAATTGTATGATTAAAACATTATCCCGTCCCCCTGCTCCGTTCCCCCCTAACCCACCCCCTTTTCCCCCAACCCCCCTTTCCTCCTTTCCTCCTCTCCCCCCCCCCCCCACACACACACACCCAGCACGCTCACACTCACAATCACACACACACCAACACCACCGTGCACATGTACCGGTCAATCTAGTCAGTCTGCATTCTGATTGTACAGACGAATGGCAGAGGGAAGGAATGAATTTAGGTGCCTTGATGTTCTTGCACGTGGGGCTCGCAGTCTGTCGCTTCTGTCCGATCGTCTGCTGTTAATGTCGTCATGTAAAGGATGTGTCTCGTCAGTCATTATCGTCTTCAGTTTGTCGGTCAGTTTTCTAGTGTACATGTCGTCGAAGTTTTGTTGTCTTTTCCCCACCACCCCCACCAGCCTTCTTTATAACTTTCTCTAGTCGACCTTTATCTTGTTTAGAAATATTCCCTCCCCAACACACTGCACCAAACGTTAAAACACTACAGATAACAGAAGAATAAAACATTTGTAAGATTTCAGAGCGAACATTAAATGATCTCATCTTAGGTATGCAATACATGCGACTATTTAGTTTTCTTAAAAGAGCACTGGAATGTTCATGCCAGGAGAGGTTTTTTTTTTATCAATGGTCACACCGATATATTTATATGAATCGACTTGCTCCACTATTTCATCTTTAATAGTAATCTGCTGTATTCCTGGGGTCTTTTTCCTGAAGTTGATTACAAGTTCTTTTGTTTTCTTAATGTTAAGCAAGAGATAATTTTCATCACACCACTCCACAAACTTATTTATTTCATTTCTGTATTCAGTGTCGTCGTTGTCAGTCACAAGTCCTGTCAGAGCCGAGTCGTCTGCAAATTTAGCTAGGGGACAATTTTGACTTTCACTTCTACATTCTGCCGTGTAAAGAGTAAATAAAAATGGTGAGAGTACTGTACCTTGGGGTGCCCCAGTGTTAGTAACTAAAACAGTTGAACAAGTATTATTGAGTTTGACAAACTGAGGCCTGTTGGTGAGATAGTCTAACACCCATAAAACTGTTGAAAAGGGGACGTTCATATTTAGGAGTTTCTTTGCTAGAAGGTGAGGCTGAATAGTATTAAAGGCACTAGAGAAGTCGAAAAACATTAAACGTATATAGGTATTAGGGTTATCAATATGCGCATACATTTTGTTTAAAACAAAAAGAATAGCATCATCAACACCCCTGTTCCTTCTGTAGGCAAACTGAAGAGGGTCTACAAACGGTTTAACAAAAACATGTAAATGAAAAAGCATCACTCTCTCAAACACTTTCATAACTGCAGACGTTAATGCTATCTCTTATTTGATATCGCCCCTACCCCACTGTTCCGTTTGACATGGGCAGATGGCCCAGTTCATTAAATCGTTGTTCTTCCTGTTCTTTGTTCGTTGTTCATTGATCTCTCTCTCTCTCTCTCTCTCTCTCTCTCTCTCTCTCTCTCTCTCTCTCTCTCTCTCTCTCTCTCTCTCTCTCTCTTTTAAATTATCGATACCCCCCTCACCTACACTTCTTGATACGACCAGATGGCCTAATCATTCAAATGTTTTTGAGTTGAGTTCAGTCTCTATCTCCCCCCTCCTCTCTCTCTCTCTCTCTTCTCTCTCTCTCTCTCTCTCTCTCTCTCTCTCTCTCTCTCTCTCTCTCTCTCTCTCTCTCTCTCTCAATCTTTCTCTCTCTCTCTCTCTCTCTCTCTCTCTCTCTCTCTATATATATATATATATATATATATATATATATCTATATCTATATATCTATATATATATATATATATATATATATCTCTCTACTCTCTCTCTCTCTCTCATCCTCACTCTCCATCTTACTTTCTATCAGTCACAATTAATCTTACGTCTTAACACACACACACACACACTCTCTCTCT
>CM065698.1:24824031-24832712 GCA_017654935.2 Phymorhynchus buccinoides
AAAATAGCAATAATTCAACGAAGAATGAGTTTGAGACATGTTAATAAGACAGCAACATATCAATAAACAATAAAGTACACATTGTATATCTTTATATTATATTCCTCGACATATGAATAAAATATTGTTTTTTTAACGAAGGAATAATAAGAAACAAACATCTCCACGTATATCAAATCATTAATGACAGAATAACATCAGTAAACTAATAATTAAGGCAGAGGACAGATAGGTTTGTCAGTCTTGAAGAACGTACTTTCCTTTAAAAACAACAACACACACACACACACACACACACACACACACACACACACACACACACAACAAGTATGTATTAAGTTCTTATTGTATAATCGGTATTTGTTGTTATGATTTTGAAAGTTAATACAAATTCTTATAGCATGATCGGTTTTTGTTGTTGTTATGATTTTTGAAAGTACATTAAGATATAATATCATGGTCGGCGTTTGTTTTATTATTAATTGTTCAAAGTAATTGAACTAACTGAAATTGAACTAAAAACAAAACACACATGAACACGCTACAAACTCGCTCAAACAGATGACGGTGAAAAAAAGAGAGAAAAAAGAGTAAAACAAATGTATTTGTTTTCATAGTAACAATAAAGTCTTCAATAACGTAGACTTTCCCCCAATAAGACAATCTTTTATCATAAAAAAACCCACAACAACAAGATTTTCATAAAACTCTTCTTCAACGTCCACAAAGTAACTAGCAAACGAATAAGCAGACATATTGTTTCATTTCCACGATAAGCTAGCGTTAGCGTTAAGAAGATTATACAGCTGCACGCTCCAGCCTAGCGCGGACATTGTTCGCGATTAATTATTCAACAAAGACGATTAGCTCCAACAGTTGACAAAATACGGCTGAATGTTTGCTACGAAAGGCAAGTCTGAAAATGCGGGGAGAGACGAAAAATCGAAAGGGTGGGGGTGGGGGTTGATCAGCACTGTTACTCTGTTCACTGCTCCATTCTGTAGCTAACTCTGTTACCTTTCAACTTCTTCAACATGTTCACTGGTTGGCATTCCTCGCCCATCACTCTATTCTATGGCCAGGCTCTTCCGTTTCAATGCCTTACGTGTTTTTAGTCCCCGAGCCGAAGGTTCGGGGAGCTATTGTTTCTGTCTGATCCGTCCGGCGTGCCTCCGTCCGTCCGTCCGGCTATTCGTCCGTTTTTCTAAAACAACTATTCAGTCTATCATCATCAAATTTGGCATACTAGTTTGCCAAGATGCAAGCTATCCACTGATGTATTTAGTTTTACATTAAGGTCAAGGTCGCGCCAGTTACGGGGTTCAAACCCCAAAACACATAATCGCTAATATCTCGCGAAGTTTTGCATGTATTTCAATGCAGTTTTTTTCACAACATTTCTTGATGAATGGTCTATAACACAGTTGTCATGATTTTTTTGTGCGCTCGTGTGCGCATGATCGCGCGCGCTCAAATCACGGGTCCGAACACACATGCGCCATGTAACAGCTTTGTAGCTCTGTGGTTGACGCTCTCTCTCTCTCTCTCTCTCTCTCTCTCTCTCTCTCTCTCTCTCTCTCTCTCTCTCTCTCTCTCTCTCTCTCTCTCTCTCTCTCTCTCTCGATTTCGGAGTAGCTCGGCGATGCTGCGAGGGGACTTTGCAGCCGCTCGGCGTTGCACTTGTTTTCCTTTATCCCATTGGTTCGGATTCCCTGGAGAATCCACTTTACTTCTACTAGAAGCTCCCTTTCAATGCTGCCCGGATTCTCTCTCTCCCTTTACGGTCAAACAAAAATCTGTAAATTCTATTTGGAGCGTTCGAAGCGTCAGTGCCCGCCCTTTTTTTTTTAGCTTGTGCTTAGATGGGAACAGATGTGAGCGAAGGAAACAGGCAGTACAGTCATACTGTTAAAACCACTGACTATTGATCGTTAGGTCCTCTGGGTAGGTAACCCTAGCGAAATCGAAATCTATTGAAAGCGGTTGCCCGTTATTGTGTTGCTATGTAGATCTATACTCCCGAGTGACTGTCTATCGATTGTTGTCTATCTGGATGGGCAACTAGCAATTGATTGTTATCTTTTTTCCTGGGCAACTGCCTACCTATTGCTATACATAATATGTATGGATGACTGGCTATGGATTGTTGTCTATCTGAATGGATAACTGACTATTGATTGTTGTCTATCTGAATGGATAACTGACTATTGATTGTTGTCTATCTGGATGGGTAACTAGCTATTGATTGTTGTCTATCTGGATGGGTAACTGACTATTGATTGTTGTCTATCTGGCTGGGTAACTGACTATTGATTGTTGTCTATCTGGATGGGTAACTGACTATTGATTGTTGTCTATCTGAATGGGTAACTAGCTATTGATTGTTGTCTATCTGAATGGATAACTAGCTATTGATTGTTGTCTATCTGGATGGGTAACTGACTATTGATTGTTGTCTATCTGAATGGATAACTAGCTATTGATTGTTGTCTATCTGAATGGAGAACTGACTATTGATTGTTGTCTATCTGAATGGATAACTGACTATTGATTGTTGTCTATCTGAATGGAGAACTGACTATTGATTGTTGTCTATCTGAATGGAGAACTGACTATTGATTGTTGTCTATCTGGATGGAACTGACTATTGATAACTGACTATTGATTGTTGTCTATCTGAATGGATAACTGACTATTGATTGTTGTCTATCTGAATGGGTAACTGACTATTGATTGTTGTCTATCTGAATGGATAACTAGCTATTGATTGTTGTCTATCTGAATGGATAACTGACTATTGATTGTTGTCTATCTGAATGGAGAACTGACTATTGATTGTTGTCTATCTGAATGGATAACTGACTATTGATTGCTGTCTATCTGAATGGAGAACTGACTATTGATTGTTGTCTATCTGAATGGAGAACTGACTATTGATTGTTGTCTATCTGGATGGATAACTAGCTATTGATTGTTGTCTATCTGAATGGATAACTAGCTATTGATTGTTGTCTATCTGAATGGATAACTGACTATTGATTGTTGTCTATCTGAATGGATAACTGACTATTGATTGTTGTCTATCTGAATGGATAACTGACTATTGATTGTTGTCTATCTGAATGGATAACTGACTATTGATTGTTGTCTATCTGAATGGATAACTAGCTATTGATTGTTGTCTATCTGGATGGATAACTAGCTATTGATTGTTGTCTATCTGAATGGATAACTAGCTATTGATTGTTGTCTATCTGAATGGATAACTAGCTATTGATTGTTGTCTATCTGAATGGATAACTAGCTATTGATTGTTGTCTATATGAATGGATAACTAGCTATTGATTGTTGTCTATATGAATGGATAACTAACTATTGATTGTTGTCTATATGAATGGATAACTAGCTATTGATTGTTGTCTATCTGAATGGATAACTAGCTATTGATTGTTGTCTATATGAATGGATAACTAGCTATTGATTGTTGTCTATCTGAATGGATAACTGACTATTGATTGTTGTCTATCTGAATGGATAACTGACTATTAATTGTTGTCTATCTGGATGGATAACTGACTATCAACCTTTGTCTATCTATTGATTGTTGTCTATCTGAATGGATAACTGACTATTGATTGTTGTCTATCTGAATGGATAACTGACTATTGATTGTTGTCTATCTGAATGGATAACTGACTATTGATTGTTGTCTATCTGAATGGATAACTGACTATTGATTGTTGTCTATCTGAATGGATAACTGACTATTGATTGTTGTCTATCTGAATGGATAACTGACTATTGATTGTTGTCTATCTGAATGGGTAACTGACTATTGATTGTTGTCTATCTGAATGGATAACTGACTATTGATTGTTGTCTATCTGAATGGATAACTGACTATTGATTGTTGTCTATATGAATGGGTAACTAGCAATTGATTGTTGTCTATCTGGATGGGTAACTAGCTATTGATTGTTGTCTATCTGGATGGGTAACTGACTATTGATTGTTGTCTATCTGGATGGATAACTGACTATTGATTGTTGTCTATCTGAATGGATAACTGACTATTGATTGTTGTCTATCTGAATGGAGAACTGACTATTGATTGTTGTCTATCTAACTGACTATTGATTGTTGTCTATCTGAATGGATAACTGACTATTGATTGTTGTCTATCTGAATGGATAACTGACTATTGATTGTTGTCTATCTGAATGGATAACTGACTATTGATTGTTGTCTATCTGAATGGAGAACTGACTATTGATTGTTGTCTATCTGGATGGATAACTGTCTATCTAGGTGGGTAACTGACTATTGATTGTTGTCTATCTGAATGGATAACTGACTATTGATTGTTGTCTATCTGAATGGATAACTGACTATTGATTGTTGTCTATCTGAATGGATAACTGACTATTGATTGTTGTCTATATGAAGACTAGCTATTGCTTGTTGTCTATCTGAATGGAGAGTTAACTGACTATTGATTGTTGTCTATCTGGATGGATTACTGCCTATTCATTGTTGTCTATCTGAATGGACAACTAGCTATTTATTGTTGTCTATCTGAATGGATAACTGACTGATATTGATTGATTGTTGTCTATCTGAATGGATAACTGACTATTCATTGTTGTCTATCTGAATGGATAACTAGCTATTGATTGTTGTCTATCTGAATGGATAACTGTCTATTCATTGTTGTCTATCTGGATGGATAACTGACTATTGATTGTTGGAAGACTAGCTACTTGTTGTCTATCTGAATGGAGATAACTGACTATTGATTGTTGTCTATCTGAATGGATAACTGACTATTGATTGTTGTCTATCTGGATGGATAACTGCCTATTGATTGTTGTCTATCTGAATGGATAACTAGCTATTGATTGTTGTCTATATGGGTGGGTAACTGACTATCAACTTTTGTCTATCTGGATGGATAACTGCCTATTGATTGTTGTCTATACGGGTGGGTAACTGACTATCAACTTTTGTCTATCTGGATGGATAACTGTCTATTAATTGCTGTCTATCTGGGTGGGGTAACTGACTATTGATTGTTGTCTATCTGTGTGGAGAATTGACTGTTGATTGTTGTCTATCTGAATGGGTAACGGACTATCAACTTTTGTCTATCTTGATCGATGACTGTCTATTCATTGTTGTCTATCTGGATGAGTAATTGGTTATTGATTGTATTACATATGATTGCATAACAGGCCATTTATTGTTGTCTATCTGGATGGATAACTGCTTGAGTAGTGTGAGAAAGTATGGCGAGAGGGGTATGGGGGTGGGTGGGTGGAGAAGCAACAGGCCATTATGTAAGTGTATGAACTAAGTGTTATTGTTGGCGTAATGCCTTCTGAAAAAAACCCGTGCCTACACATGTGATCCATCACCACGAAAGGGACATTAAGTCGGTGGGCTAGTTTCTCATAACAGGCTTGCAAAGTCAAAAGTCTCATTTGCTATCAATTTTGACTTATGGGAATATTCGTGCTCTCTAACATCCCACCTTTCATATAAAGGGTAGTCTTTATCATGGATTCTAAATACTCCAAAAAGTGTTTTGAAATGAGTAGGTCAATGCATTGTCTTCAGCTAGGCTAGTTATAAAATGAAAACAGTTACAAGAATGTTTCTGATATCAGTTGAAAGAGCATTGTCTAACGATGTAAAACTATACACTTGTCTCAGAATGGTCATTTTGACACTTAATGTCCCTTTAGTGGTGCTGGGTCACATATTATACGCCTAGGTTTCTTTCAACGTACTTTATTATTTAGCAGAAACACTTCAAAACGTCTTGAACTCAACATAAAAGCATTCAACAAACCCCACCTCGTTATATTTGTAACGACACAAAGAGAAAACAAACAAACAAACAAACATATATGATACTTTCAGTTAAAGGCGTTCGCTTGAACAACACAATAATAAACTTGCAGAAAAGTTGTTCCATTGACAAATTTTCAAAGGTTATCACTACACAACTAACTCTCTTTTATTCAACACAGCAAACTTTGAATGAAAAATAAGAAATATTTTTTGAATCGTGATAAACGAGGTCTCGAAGAAAGTTAAAAGAATTGAGAAGACACGAAGAATAAAGATTGTCAATGCAGTAAATGGAACAGAAAAGCAATCAAACGACATTGCCCCCATACTCGCGAATACCCCCACGTTTCAACCTATAATATTATGTGAGAAAAGAGGTCTCGAAGAAGGTTACAATGATTGCGGAGACACGCGAAAAAGAAAACAATAAAGATTGCCAATGCAGTAAATGGAACAGACAAGCAATCAAACGACATTGCTCCCATAATCGCGAATACCCCCCACGTTTCAACCTGTAATAATTATTATGGAAGAGATAACTCTAAAAGGCCGAAATTGTTTGCGTTGTGGCTACAGAAATCTGTCACGTCTTTCTTTGCAAAATGCCAGAACGCACAGCAAACATTCTCTCACTTCACTGCTTATGCGTGATGGACACCCTTTATACACCCTTTAGAATTTCCTGAGATTAACTGTTTACAGGGGCACCCTGATGGATGAGTTTGTTTGCAAGAAACACGTCGAGATCACCAGGAAAACACCCTTTACAGAATATCCTTGAAATTGTTCATCGTGTTGGTCTTTGACGGTTTCATCCACTCCTGTGGACTTCTTCAGAGTGACTGGGCTGGTGACAAACTCACTCTCAGCTGAGAGAAATATTGGAAAGGGAGAACAACTGCAAAATGCGAAAAACTAAGGAGGCCATACACATCCGACTACAGTCAGCGGTCATGAACAGGGACGCGGGGGCCTTACTGTCGGGGATTTACGACCCACTTTTCGCCAATCTTCGTAAGATTGGCGGAAACACCCGATCATCTCAGCTGAGAGTGAGTTTGTCATCAGCCCAGTCACTCTGAAGAAGTCCACAGGAGTGGATGAAACCGTCAGTAGAAGGTAAATTTTGTGTTGTGGAAAGAAGAAATGATTAAAATGTACTCTTTACAGAGATCGTAACACTCACTTGGCTCTGGTTTCCCATAAATCAAACCGTCAAATTGGCGATTCCTCCTTGACGGAGGTGCTGGAAGTCAAATTATTTCAGAATGGCCACCTGAGTTTAGACCAAATCGTTTGCACGAACATTTCACAATGCAAGCCTTTTTATGCCTTTTTAATTGTATACAGTTTACCTAACGGAGTTTCACTCACAACTAAGAAAAAAGCTTTTGTTTCTTTTTTTACTGCACTACAAAAAAAGAAAAAGCTTCAACCACAGTGAGTGACCTTTACCCACCCCATCCAAAATGGATCCTCTCTCTGCCATCTCCGCCAAGGAGGAATCGACGTTTTGGGCGTTTGATTTATAGGAAACCAGAGCAAAGTGAGTGTTTCGATCCTTGAAAAGGCTGCCTTTCTGGTGATCTCGACGTGTTTCTTGCAAAAAACGCATCCGTCAGGGTCCACTTTTAAGTTTGGAAAGGAAAGAGAAAGTCACACTTTTGACTTGCTCTCAACTTCGACCCTGTCATATTTATTTTGCCTTCCTCTGATAAGGGTAGGTAAGGTGTACAAGCATACGAACGTTTCTGAACGATGTTTCTGGTGTTGGGCAATATCTTCAAAAAGGCAGCGATTTAATGCTCCAAAAAAAGAGATGATTTTGACCAAAAAACAGATGCTTGTCGTAAAAGAAACGACCATCTAACCCTAACCCTATCCCTATCCCTAACCCTATCCCTAACCCTATCCCTAACCCTATCCCTAACCCTATCCCTAACCCTAACCCTAACCCTAACCCTATCTCCCCTAACCCTAACCCCTATCCCTAACCCTATCCCTAACCCCCTATCCCTAACCCTATCCCTAACCCCCTATCCCTAACCCTATCCCTAACCCTATCCCTAACCCTATTCCAATAACCCTATCCCTAACCCTATCCCTAACCCTATCCCTAACCACGGAAAGAACCAAGAAATAGAGCAGGAGGGTGTAAATCTACATATTTGCCGAGAAATCGATGTACAAAGCCATGCACTTATACTATTTTTTTTGCTGGAACCATTCCTTTTTTTGGTTGATACATTTTAAGTCCTTCAAAAAAAATGGGTGGCGGGTTTTCAATTTGGGTCAGATCTATGTTTGCTCGTTTGTCTGTCAACGTTAAAGTTTGTGTCAACTCAAACACATTAGCACGTATACATACGCGCGGTTGCTTGCATGCGCGCATGTGCACACGCACACATGCATGCGCACACGCACACACACACACACAAACACTATATATATAGATATCTCTTCATCTCCCCCCCCCCCCCACACATATACACATAAACGCGCGCGCGCTCATGCACCCATACAGCTACACAGACACGAATACATACACATATACTTACACGCACACATAATCTCTCTCTCTCTCTCTCTCTCTCTCTCTCTCTCTCTCTCTCTCTCACCTCTCTCACCCACACACCCCACAGATAAATAGACATAACACACACACACACACACAGACATAAACACACATACGCACGCACGCACGCACGCGCGCACGCACGCACGCACGCACGGGCGCACACACACGCGCACGCACGCGCGCGCGTGCGCGCACACACACACACACACATACACACAAAAGAAGAAGAAGAAGAGACAGACAGGCACAT
>CM065698.1:24835712-24838212 GCA_017654935.2 Phymorhynchus buccinoides
CACACACACACACACACATGTACACACACACACGCACGCACGCACACCCACCCACACCCACACCCAACACACACGTACACACACATACAACAGACAGACATATACACACACACACACACACACACACACACACACACACACAACCCACACACACACACACGCACGCACACACACACACACACACACAACACACCACACAACACACACACACACACACACCATACATACACACACACACACACACACACACACACACACACACACACACACACACACACCACACAGACACACACACACACACACACACACACATAACACACACAAACACACACACACACAACGCACACACGCACGCACACGCACGCGCATACACACACATAACACACACACACACACACACACACACACACACACACACACACAGCACACAAACACACACACACCCACGCACACACACACCACGACACACACACTATCACACTTTAACACAAGCAACTGTATCAAACTACCCAAAGCTCACTCGACCATTACTCATGTCCTATCAAACAAACACATTTAAGCTTACATTATTTATATTTTAAAACTGAAACAAAATGCGCAGAATGATCGTGTTTTCCTACATTTCAAAGATTGGTCAGTGTAAAGCCGGCGACAGACTATGTGACTGCCTCATGTGACTCGATCAGGTCGTGACGTTTCACCTCATTTGCATACCATCCTTCTCGATCAGTCTGACTCAGTCGGGCCCAGTCAAGTGACAGGGCCGAATAGGGCGGGTTCTAAATTTCACTGATCGAGTCAGATGGCTTGTGACCTCTTCTGTGCGGGAAACAAAATTTGATCTACGTCACGACCTGATCGAGTCATATGAGGCAGTCGCATAGTCTGTCGCCGGCTTAAGACAAAGAGACACATTGGAGGAACAGCATTGTTGTAACTCACACACTTGCACACTAATGCCCGCACCTATTCCTATTCGGAAGGGTGTCGGTGGGGGGTGGGGGGTGGGGGGTGTCGGTGGGATAGGACCGAGATGGTGGGGACGCGTTCTTCGTTGGGAAATGTGTGCGATTTTGCTCTGTTAACCCTTTCACCGCCAGCCATATTTCAGCCAAACATTTCCATTAAATTTATCTGTGTAGAGATCAAAGTCAAAATGCAGTATCGGGGATTCTTCTGTGACATGCATAAAGTAAGGCCTATCCTTACTTCCCCAAACTAAGACAATAGGGTCTTTGGATAATAGACCCCAATGGGGTGCCTTTTAGTGACATAGATGTTAAATCGCTGTGGTGCTAAAATGCGACATTGGCGGTGAAAGGGTTTTAATATAGTTTTATTTCTTAGTTGTTGTCCTTTGCCGATCTGCGATCGCAAAATGAGTCTGCATTCGTTCTTTTTGTGTGTGTGTGTGTGTGTGTGTTTATTTTTCTGACTGAGAGTCCCCCTCCCCCCCTTGATTTGCTTAGTAAGCCATATTAAAAGCAAATTAAAAACAAAAATAGAAACCAGAAGCAATGTGATGATCGAGCAGTAAAAAAAAAATGCAAGCAAGCACAATGAGATAGTTTATTAAAAACATTTTGATATTTCTTTTTCTAAAAAATATATATCATTATCATCAATAGTTTGAAGGCAGACGATGCAAGGTACTGGGTGAGCCGAAATAGACAATTTTCGGATACAAAAAACAACTAGGGGAGAGCACTTTGTGAAATTTGGAATTGTTTACCTCCATTACTCGGTCAAATGCCATGGCAACAATGCAACAATGGCGTCGAAGCTTGAAACCGCAGGATGAAGTCAGCGACTTGCAAACATTTTTTTTAGAAAAATGAGGGGCGTCCAGTATCCACAAACTGAGGGAACTTGCAAACATGTGACGTCAAAATATAAATGACATCAATTTTAAAATGACCCACGGTGTTCTAAGTGATGTAAGTCTAATTAAACACGCGAGGCCGAGAGCTGGGGGTCTACCTGAAGGTAGAGTAACTCCCCCCTGTTTGACCGATTGAATTAGGCAAGATCACTCCCACACACCATGAAATTACTCCCCTAATCATTTCCGAACAATTCAATTTTGGGGACAAGGTGACCTGGGTTGACCAGGTCAGTTGGTTTGTTGCGGACTAATACAGAGTTGCTGTTACTTTAATTTTGCATTGGCACACAGGAGAAACTAATGTGCTGCTTAATATAACTATAGTTAACATATACTTTGCTAGTCAAAAATAGCGATGTGTTTCAATAACACAACCAAAGAACAACAACCACCCACCCACCCACCCAAAAAAAGGGAAAAAAAGAAAAGAAAAAAAGATGATTAACCCTTTCACCGCCAGCCATATTTCAGCCAAAAACATTTCCATTAAATTTACCTGGGTAGAGAACAAAATCCATCTGCAGTATTGTGGATTATTCTGTGACATATATAAAATAAAGTCTATCCTTACTTCCCAAAACTAAGACAATAGGGTTTTTGGATAATAGACCACAA
>CM065698.1:24840712-24843212 GCA_017654935.2 Phymorhynchus buccinoides
GCGTTAGAGTGTAGATTAGCAACCAGAATGTGACCCCTACAAACAAGCTGTTAGGGCAAGGAAATCGAAAAAAAGCACACAAAAAGAATCTGACAGATAAAAAAAAATTATATATATAAAGGTATCAAGCAAAATTAAAAGAAGAACATGTTGTTGTGGTGGTTGGCTTACCCTGGCTAAAAGACTCCAGGGATCATCCCAACAGCCGAAGCACTTGAACACTATGGTACAAGTACATCAGTTACGGATGAGAACATTACGTGTGTGTGACCAGTTTTGAGTACCCCGCCACATGGGCAGCCACACTCCGTCTTCGGGGGAAAAGAAGAACACAATTTTTATCTGAACGATGTTTTTTTTTAAAATTACAAAATCAAAGGAATTTGATGCAAAACTTCTTCTTCTTGTTTTTCTTTTTTCTTCTTCTTCTTCTTCTTCTTCTTCTTCTTCTTCTTTTTCTTTTTGTTCTTCAGTGTTCAACTGTTTACGTATCAAGACCTCAGACTGAATGATGTTACGAAGCCAAACAAAATGGAATAATTTGGAGAAAAAAAATAGTCTGCTCAACGTTTCTCACATCTGTTAAATGTCCACGTTTTTTGTTCCCTACTAATCTTTTTTGTCCCTTCCTGAATCTGTAATTAACTCTCCTGTTCCTCATCCCCATGCATTGCCGTTGGTAACTGGGTTCATCGGAGACAGAAACCGTTTGATCGTTGACAAAAAAGCGTTCTATCGTTTAACTGCAATGTTCTAAGGTGATGCAAAGTTCAACAGCATTAGAGTGTAGATTAGCAACCAGTATGTGACCCCTACAAACAAGCTGTTAGGACAAAGAAATCGAAAAAAACAAAAATAATCTGACAGATTAAAAACATATATATTATATTCAAAGGAATCAAGCAAAATTAAAAAGAAGAACATATCTGAACGATAATACTTTTTTAAAAATTGCAAAATCAAAGAATTTGAAGCAAAATTTCTTCTTCTTCTTCTTCTTCTTCTTCTTCTTCTTAACAAAAAGCGTTATGTCGTTTAACTGCAATGTTCTAAGGTGATGTAAAGTTCAACAGCATTAGAGTGTAGAGTAGCAACCAGAATGTGACTCCTACAAACAAGCTGTTAGAACAAGGACATCGAAAAAAAGAAAGGATCTGACATATTAAAAAAATATATATTCAAAGGAACCAAGCAACATTAAAAAGAAGAACATATACTGGTCTCCAAAATGTAAGGGCCGGAAGAACGATCTTCTCTCTTCTGTCTTGGAGGCATGCTTATTGAGAGCTCTGGTTGCCGCCCTTAAATACACATTCGTGTCTAACTTTTGCTCAGCAGTGTTCACTACAGTCATGCCTTGCACGTGCAATAGGCAAGAAACCTGCATCAGCCCTGATTCTTCAGCGAAAAGAGACCAAACTGTCGTGAAATTCTCGTGAATTTGCCACATTTTAAGCGTACCTGAAAACGCTGTTGCTGTACTGCAATGTCTGCAAAACTGGTTCAGGCACGTGCAACAGGAAGGAAAGTTATTGAGTAGCCTAAGTTTTGCCATTTTCTTCATTGTTGTCTTAGTGTACAATACATAGATATCAAGCTACTGAAAACAGAAGCCGGCCCTTAACTTTTGGAGACCAGTATATCTGAACGATGATACTTTAAAAAAATTGCTAAATCAAAATAATTTGAAGCAAAACTTTCTTCTTCTTCTTCTTCTTCTTCTTCTTCTTCTTCTTCTTCTTCTTCAGCGTTCAACTGGCTACGCATCAAAACCTCAGAACGACTGATGTCACGACGCCAAGCAAAATTGAATAATTTGAAGGAAAAAAAAGGATTAAAAAAAAAAAAAAAAAAAAAAAAAAAATTCTTGTTTAAAACAAAAATGCAAAACCAAAAGAATTTGAAGTCAAACAAAACGGGATAGTTTGAAAGGTTATGTAAAACATTATAAAATAAGGAGCATAATCAAAGAAACCAAAGAAGAGAAATATTGAATAGGGTTTTTTTTTGCATAAAGGGCCCATTCAAGAGTAGTTGAGTGTAGTTTCGCTTTTGATATCATCTTTCAAAAACATGTTTCTAATGAATCTTTCTCTTTGATTTTTCTGTATGTATGTTCTTGCTGCTTCACATCTTGCCACTGGGCGAACAGTTTGACGCATGCACACACATGAAAGCGCGCACGCGCACGCGCACGCACACGCACACGCACGCACACACACACACACACACACACACACACACACACACACACACACACACACACACACACACACACACACACACACACACACACACACACACGCACATACTCTCTCTCACACACACACACACACAAACAAGCACACACACACACACACACACACGAATACAAACACACACAGCACACGCACACACATACACACACACACACATGCACGCACATAAATACAAACACACAGCACACGCACACACACATACACAAACACACACATGCACGCACACACATACTCTCTCTCAC
>CM065698.1:24848212-24853212 GCA_017654935.2 Phymorhynchus buccinoides
GTTGCTCCTACGCTGCTCATTCTGAATCCCAAAGCGCAGCTACACCCTGGCTTGTTCAAATCGCAGAACCCGAGACCAGCCATCCAAGGGGAGCGAATCTTTGTAAGCCGTCAGAAAGCAAACAACTGAGGAAGAACTAGACTTTGAGATCGAGTCAAAATACAAAGACGATAGAGCTAGGATCAGCCTAGGGTTATTGTCATGAAACTGAAAGAAACCAGACTTTGAAATCGAGAGTAATAAACACGAAGACAACTTTTATAGCGCCTAATCTTTAAGCTCTAAGCGCTTTACATAAATCACTAAAATGAATAGTAAACACAATGAACAAAAAGTATACATCAAACATTGACCAACACCCCCCTTCCCTGATCCCTCAGTCAATTTCTCAATCACGCCCAAATAATGAATGACATAATCTACAGTACACTTTCGCAACCAACTTGAAACACTCACACTGATGGACACTTAAAGACGCCCAGGCCGCACTATTAACAAATCACACTCACACCCACACTTATAACGATAGAGAGAGAAAGAGAACGAGAGAGAGAAAGAGACATACATACAGACAGACAGACAGAGAAAGACAGAGACGGAGACACAGAGAGTCAGACAGAGGGACAGACAGAGAAAGAGAGAAGAGAGAGACACACAAACAGAGACAGAGATATATAGGACTGAAATACAGTTGCATGCATCATAAAATAACAACTTACTATAATTTGTACATACAATAGTCACAAAAAAGGCACATTATATTCAATATTAATAAACATTCACCCCCCCCCCCCCACACACACACACACACCGACACACACGCACGCACACACGCGCATACACACAAACACACACAGACACACACGATTAGTGGAAAAACATTAAATGAATGACACTCACACACATACTAATAAAATAGCATTTTAAAACACTTATAACGTAAAATCATTTTAAAACAGTGAGACAAAATGGATAAAGAAATAAAAATACACAAGTACATAAAATGTACTCCTGTAATGTAAACACGAAAATAATAGAGGATAGGGGTAGGATCAGCTTAGGGTTATTGACATGACACTGAAAATAACCAGACTTTGAGATCGAGAGCCATACAAATTAATAGAGTAGGGCTAGGATCAGCCTAGAGTTATTGTCATAAAACTGAAAGAAACCAGACTTTGACTTTTGAGACAGTCATAAACACGACGAGAGTAGGGTTAGGGTTAGCCTAGGGTTATTGTCATCAAACTGAAATAAACCAAACTTTGACATCAAGAGTCGTAAACATGAAAAGAATAGAGGGGTTAGGATCAACTTGGGTTGTTGTGAAACTGAAAAGAACCAGACTTTGAGATCGAGTGCGATAAAAATGAATCTGATACGTCAAGGCTCATCCTATAGTCATTGTCAAGAAATTGAAATAAATCAGATTTTGAGATCGAGAATCATAAACACTTAAAGTTTAGGGTTAGGATCAGCCTAGAGTTGTTGTCATAAAACTGAACAGAACCAGACTTTGAGATTGAGTAGTAAACATAAAGAGAGTAGGGTTAGGATCAGCCTAGGGTTGTTGTTGTAAAACTGAAAAGAATCAGACTTTGATATAGAGTCGTAAACATGACAAGGTTAGGATCAGCCAAGGGTTGTCATGAAATTGAACGAAAGCAGACTTTGAGATCGAGGGTCATAAACATGAAGAAGATAGGGTTAAGATCAGCCTAGGGTTGTTGTGAAACTGAAAAGAACCAGACTTTGAGAGATCGAGAGCCATAAAATTGAATAGGATAGGGCTAAGGTCAGCCTAGGGTTATTGTCGTGAAACTAAAAAGAACCAGACTTTGAGATCGAGAGTCGTAAACACGTAGATGATATGGTTAGGATCAGCTTAGGTTTGTTGTCATGAAACTGAAAAGAAAGAGACTTTGAGATCGAGAGTCTTAAACATGAAGAGGATAGGGTTAGGATCAGCCTAAGGATGTTGTAATGAAACTGAAAAGAACCAGACTTTGAGATCGAGAATCATAAACATGAAGAAGATAGGGTTAGGATCAGCCTAGGTTTATTGTCATGAAGCTGAAAGAAGCCAGATTTTGAGATTGATGGTCATAAACATGAAGAGAATAAGGGTAGTATCAGCCTTAAGTTGTTGACAGGGAGGGTTGTTGTAACGAAACTGAAAAGAACCAGACTTTGAGATCAAGTCATAAACACAAAGAAGATTGGGTTAGGATCAGCCTAGGGTTATTGCCATGAAACTAAAAGAAACCAGACTTTGACATCGAGAACCGAAACACGAAGAGGATAGGGTTAGGATCAGCCTAGGGTTGTTGTCATTAAACTGAAAAGAACCAGACTTTGAGATTAAGAATCATAAACAATGTAGGGGATAGGGTTAGGATCAGCTTAGAGTTGTCATGAAAATAAAAAGAACCAGACTTTGAGATCGAGAGTCGCAATCATGAATATGATACGGTTAGGATCAGCCTATACATGTTGTCATGAAACTGAAATAAACCAGATTTTGAGATCGAGTCATAAACATGAAGAGGATTTGGTTACGATCAGCCTAGGGTAGTTGTGAAACTGTGAAGAACCAGACTTTGATACTGAGAGCCATACAAATGAATAGGATAGGGCCAGGATCAGCGTAGGGTTATTGTCATAAAACTGGGAAAAAAACCAGACTTCGAGATCGAGAATCGTACGAAGAGGATAGGGTTAGGATCAGCCTACGGTTGTTGTCATTAAACTGAAAAGAACCAGACTTTGAGATCGAGAATCATAAACACGATGAGGATAGGGTTAGGATCAGCCTTGGGTTGTCATGAACCTGAAAAGAATCAGACTTTGAGATCGAGAGTCTGAAGAGAACAGGGCTAGGATCAGCCTAGGGTTGTTGTCATGAAACTGAGAGAAACCAGACTTTGACTTTTGAGATAGAGTCATAAACACAACGAGAGTATGGTTAGGCTCAGCCTACGGTTGTGTGAATGAAACTGAAAAGAACCAAACTTGGCTCATGTTCATCTTTGACTGTCAAATGATTGTGTCCGTCTGCTAACCTTTGTACTAGGCCTATAGAGACTTACCTTGCTTCCATAGCTTTTGGTCAGATTGCTAGGCTAAAGCATATTCATGAGTCTCTCAACGGTCGTGTGATGCACACGGATGAAGAAGAAAGGGGGCGGGGTCAAGGAATAGTCAACTGATAAATGAACGTGAGGATAGAAGAATGTAAACTCCATCCGTAAGTATTTCTTCAAAAGAAAGGGTTTGATGAATTTACAATGCCAAGCAATACAGAAAGAAAAAATGTTGTTTCTAATATCCGAGTAATAGCAAAACGAACAGCTTTGCTTCACAGTATACTCCCCCCCCCCCCCCCCCCCCCCCCCCCCCCCCCCACCCCCCCCCCCCCCCCCCCCCCCCCAGAGAATATCGTCTGCTAAATGAAATCCATTTGACATGATACATTTCGCTTTGTTTTGAGGCCCTGTAAAGGTTTTTCCTGCCAAAAAGGCGAAACATAAAAATGTTAAGTGTGCAGTCATTTTACTTTTGTTTTTGTTATTATCATGATGAATGCATTTTTTAATTTATCTTTTTTTGACAATGCACTTGCTGTGATTTAGCAAGTTTGGCAAGGCACTTCTGTGATTTTGCAAAGGCTTCGGTGGAGTGAAGGGGTGGGGTGGAGCGTGGCCGACAGTAGCTTAGTATAGTTAGCGATTGGCAAAGGGGAAGGGGGAGGGGGGGGGGGGGGTGTAGCTAGAATGTTTAAAGGTGGACCCTGACGGATGAGTTTTTGCAAGAAATATGTCGAGATCACCAGAAAGACAGCCTTTTCAAGGATCAGAAAACTCACTTTGCTGTGGTTTCCTAGAAATTAAACTGTAAAAACAGCGTGATTCCTCTTTGGCAGAGATACTGGAGAAAAGCCATTTTGGATGGGGTGGATGAAGTTCACTTATTGTGGTTGAAGCGTTTTCTTTTTTTGTAGTGCAGTAACAAACAAAATGGATCTGGTTCTTTTGTTGTGAGTAAAACTCCTTTAGATAAACGGGTAAAGGTAAAGATGTGCCCCCCCCCCCCCCCCCCCTGCATTTCTCGGTTAATTTGCAATTTTCCGTTTTTGCCTTTCTTACCAAACATAAAGCTGTATTTTATTAACCTTTTTAGCTAATAACCTTTTTGGAATACTAACCCTAGCCCTAACCCTAGCCCTAAGCTTAAGCTTAACCTTACCACCCACCCAACCCTACAAGACGGAAAAACGCAATCAACCACGACTGTGACAAATGGCGCCGTACACTGCAGTACATGGGGGGGGTCCTATTAGATAATGGCCTAGGGTTATGGGATAGGGTTAGTATTCCAAAAAGGTTATTAGCTAAAAAAAAAAGGTTAATGAAATACAGCTTTATGCTTAGTAAGAAAGGCAAAAACGGCAAAATGGAATTAACCGAGAAATGCAGGGGGGTGGCACATCTTGACCTTAATTTTTTTTTTTTTAATGCTTGTATTGCAAAACTTTCGTGCAAACGATTTAGCAGCCATCAGAAAAGAGACAGCGCTCGCCTTCTCTTTGAGTGAAAGCATTTGACTTCCTGCTCCTCCGCCAAAGAGGAATCGCCGATTTGACTTATAGAAAACCAGAGCAAAGTAAGTGTTGCAATCTCTGTAAAGGGTGTTTTCCTGGTGATCTCGGCGTGTTTCTTACAAAAACTCATAAGTCAGAGTGCCCCTTTAACGGTGTGCCATTTGAGGCCCTGAAAAGGTTTTTCCCGCCTAAAAGGCGAGGAGTAAAAATGTTGTGTGCAGTCCTTTTATTTTTTTGTTGTCACTTTTATGATGAATGCAGTTTTTATTTTTTTTTAACAATGCAATTGCTGTTGTTTTGCAAAAGTTTAGCAATGCACTTCTGTGATTTTGCAAAGGTTTAGTAATGGTGGTTGTACACTTTTTAAAAAATACCAAAATGAGGATGAGGCCCTGTCAAG
>CM065698.1:24858212-24860712 GCA_017654935.2 Phymorhynchus buccinoides
CGTGTGTTGTACGAATAAACACACACACACACACACGCACGCACGCACGCACTCACGCACGCACGCACGCACGCACGCACACGCACCACGCACACACACACACACACACACACACACACACGGGGTGAACAGTCTTATCGCGACAAATATCAAATATACAGAGCACTGATTCTATATGGAAATCAAATCCCACGTGTAATCAGTTCTTACAAGCTCGAAACCTTGAGGGATTTTAACCAATTTGTTATGCTGCTTTTTTTTTGGGGGGGGGGGGGGGGGGGGGGGGGGGGGCGGGGTGTGCTTTGCAGTTTTGCTTTTTCTGTGTAAAAACCTAGTTATTATGCTTACATGTTTTTTTAGAGTAATTCTTTCGCTTTTTACTTCAAAACGTTTCCTTGTATTTCCATTTCTGTTGCGTGTTGTTTTATTATTGTTTGTGGCTCAAGCCACAAACCTATAACTCACTTTGTCGGTCGGTCGGTCTGTCGGTCGGTCGGTCTGTCGTTCCAAAATTGTCGCACTTCAAATCGAGGCTACACTTCAAAATTAATTGAGGCCGCTCTTTAAAATGATGTATTTTAAAAGCGTACAAAATAATAAACATACGTAATACAGACACTACAACAGACACGACGAGTATGCGGCGCTTCTTTTGATGAGTATAAGTAGGATACATAGTTTTAAATGTTTTCCAAAAGGTATAAAAAGTTACGAAAGGGTGCAGAGATAACATTCTGGTTTACAGATTAAAATTATTGAAAATCCAGGGGAGGTAACTCATGATTGGAGTGGTAAAAATAGACCGCGTGCAACAAACTATTGCGATTTTCGCGCTTGTTTTAGAGTAATTCTTTCGCTTTTTACTTCAAAACGTTTCCTTGTATTTCCATTTCTGTTGCGTGTTGTTTTATTATTTATGTACTTCTTCCGAATGTTCGCTACAACCATATTTATTGCTCTTTTTTTCTTTTTTTCTTTCTTTCTTTCTTTTCTTTCTTTCTTTCATTCTCACTGACTAACTGTTTTTCTTTTCGTACTTCTTTCTTTCTTCCTTTTTTGGGTGCTTTTCTTTTTCTTGTTTTCAAACTAAAATGTCCATCCTTTCCTAAGCAATTATGACTTGGATCTTTGAAGCTAGTTTCTGAAGGGAACAATCTATTAAATATGAAAATAATGTATTATATATCCATAGGCAATGAATAAAGTGTTCGTAGTATATAAACAGTATGAAACAGTTGGAAGTTCCAGTCTTGTTCACGGTCAAAATGGAGTTAAACTAGGAAATTCAGACCGTTTCAGCAACGCAACATTGCCATCAGAATAAAGGCAAATCGAGTGACTATCGCTAAAAATAAAAGCGATCCATTTCTTGATTTTTTTGAAATCTAGTATCTTTGATGTAAGTTACGCACGCGTACGAAATGAGTTAAATATCTGTTAAAAAAAAAAATCTGTAAATGGGTTTTAAAGCAACTAAGTTTGCGACATTGCAGCCCTAACAGAAGCAAAACCAGTAAGCCAGCAAAGTTCCAGCGAAAAATGAGGGGAACGGATTTTCCTATTAGAACCATTACTCTCATTGAATAAACACTAATTCCATCGAAAAGCAGTCTTCGTCTCCGCAAAGGACTCTTAAGGATCGTTATCGTTAAGGTCATCCTGAAGTAGCAGAATTGTTTGGCAGAGTAATCGCCTTACCCATCGACGTTCCCTCCCGTTATAAGCTTCTTCTTCTTCTTCTTCTTCTTCTTCTCTCTTGAGGGCCCACGGTCAATGAGCTGACCATCCTGGCTCCAAAGCTTTGGATGTAATTACCTCTCTCTTCCCCCATCAGCATCAGCTTGGAGAGAAATCAAGTCTAAAGTAGTAGTAGTAGTAGTAGTAGTAGTAGTAGTAGTAGTAGTAGTAGTAGTAGTAGTAGTAGTAGTAGTAGTAGTAGTAGTAGTGGTGGGGGACAGGCTCATAAGCCTAGGCCTCGCGGCCTATCAAGTGTCCCCTTCATTATTTTTGTACATTTATTATAGTTGCGCATACGCATTATAATTTTGATATGTTCATTCATCATATTCAAAAAACATTTGTTTACATTTTTGATTGCTGTCCAGAAGACTTTTAAATACATTAGTATTAGGTGAACATTTATGTTGAGTAGGAAAAACATTCCAAAACTGTGCAATTCTGTTAGTCAGTGCATTTTTTCTCATATTAGTATTGCTATGGCCCATCAGGATTTTTATTTCTGAATTCCTTGTTCTGTTATAATCTGTTAGTTTGAAAATATTAGTAACATCAATGTTAGCAAGGCCATTAAATATCTTATGCGTCTCAATCAGGTCCCCTCTCAATCTTCTACCTTTTAAGGAATGCAAATTAAGGTATTTCAGTCTTTCAAGGTAATTCATATCTCTGCATTCTCTCAATAATCTGGTTGCTCTTCTAAAGGATATCTTCTTCTTCTGCGTTCTGCGTTCCGCGTTCCCAGGCCATACGGCCATAATGG
>CM065698.1:24870712-24873212 GCA_017654935.2 Phymorhynchus buccinoides
TTACTGTCATCCGTTGTCCACCATCATCATGGTCAAGATCATCCTCTTCATCTTTTTTTTTTTTGTATCATCATCGTTATTGTTATCATCATCGTTATCGTTATGATTGTGTTTCTCTGCTAGCTAGTCCTCCTCCTCATCATCATTATCATTGATGATCATTACCAAGGCATAACCATTGTCATTATAGCATCAATGGATAATCATTGTCATCATCATCACCATCCTTCTCCTCCTCATCATCATTGATATTGTCTTCCCTTGTTGTTGCTCAACTTGCTGCCGCCAACAGCATCAAACATTATCATCATCATCATCCAATATTATCATCATCATCATAACAATACTTGAGATAAGTGTTAAGATCAGCTCCCTCCGCTGTTCCATGTGTGAAGGCTTAGGGTTAGGGCCAATCGGCTCCCTCCGATTTACCTTTTCCTTTAAGCTGATTGGCCAACTTCACCATGGAACAGCGGAGGGAGCTGATCTTAACATTTGCTCAATACTTTTGACAAGAAGCTTCTCTGCTGCTTATCAACTGATTGTACAGGCTGCTCTTGCTGTCTACACTGATAGTTGATAGCTTCAAACCAGCCCATAGGACACAGTCTTATCTATTAGCATTAGGTATTACATACTTTATAGTCACAGAGGGCGTCTCTTTGAAATTCGTGTTGCTCCCACCTGGAGAGTGCGTAGCAGCCAGAGGCGCGCCACCCAGTTGTTTTTTGCATGCAATGCCTTGAAAACATTCACAAAGTAGCAAAGTCCAAAGAGAGATGCTTAGGCAGCGTGCATGATCGGCTTCAATAACGTTCACTCACCTATGTACAGCTGAACTGAACTGCCAGCAGCGCCATTCTGTCGTCTCTCCTCCCAACCAGAGTGACTGGCCTTGAGCGTGGACTCTTCGTTGAGGCTGGACTGATCGCTGTTGCCGACATCACCCCCCTCGTTGTCCCCTTCATTACCACCACCACCAACACCAGCTAGCGGCTTCTCAACACCGCTGACATCACCCCCCTCGTTGTCCCCTTCATTACCACCACCACCAACACCAGCTAGCGGCTTCTCAACACCGCTGAGATCTTTAAGCCTGGGTTTTTCGTTGACGAAGAAGGCACAGGTTTCATAAGTTGTAGCACAATTCATCGCCAAATCTGCGCCAACCAGGGTTAGCTCATGTCCCGCTGGCTCTTTACCCAGCTCATTTCCACCCTCCGTTTGTTCGCTAGAACTGTCAATGCTGGTCATTTTTTGCAACAAAGATGTCTTGTCCGTGTTGTCAGCAGAACATCCCTCAGACACAACATCTTCAGTTATGTCCGCAACATGAGGATCCAGATGCATCAGCTCTTCACTAAGCTTACTTACAGTGTAGCCGCCCCCTTCACTAAAATGTATGTTCGAACCCAATTCCATGTTGATTTTGGGATGCTCCCACTCCGTCAACATGGCACATTTAGCATCCTCCTTACAATCATCACCTGCTGAACGTTTCTCAGAATTGAAACATTCTTCTAGTGAAGTCTCCTTTCGGTTCGAGGCCTCGCAGCTCCTCGGTCAAGTTGCGAGGATCCGATGTATCGCCGATACATCGGATCCTCGACAACTTGATTCCGAGGAGCTGCGAGGCCTCGAACCGAAGGAGACTTCACTAGAAGAATGTTTCAATTCTGAGAAACGTTCAGCAGGTGATGATTGTAAGGAGGATGCTAAATGTGCCATGTTGACGGAGTGGGAGCATCCCAAAATCAACATGGAATTGGGTTCGAACATACATTTTAGTGAAGGGGGCGGCTACACTGTAAGTAAGCTTAGTGAAGAGCCGATGCATCTGGATCCTCATGTTGCGGACATAACTGAAGATGTTGTGTCTGAGGGATGTTCTGCTGACAACACGGACAAGACATCTTTGTTGCAAAAAATGACCAGCATTGACAGTTCTAGCGAACAAACGGAGGGTGGAAATGAGCTGGGTAAAGAGCCAGCGGGACATGAGCTAACCCTGGTTGGCGCAGATTTGGCGATGAATTGTGCTACAACTTATGAAACCTGTGCCTTCTTCGTCAACGAAAAACCCAGGCTTAAAGATCTCAGCGGTGTTGAGAAGCCGCTAGCTGGTGTTGGTGGTGGTGGTAATGAAGGGGACAACGAGGGGGGTGATGTCAGCGGTGTTGAGAAGCCGCTAGCTGGTGTTGGTGGTGGTGGTAATGAAGGGGACAACGAGGGGGGTGATGTCGGCAACAGCGATCAGTCCAGCCTCAACGAAGAGTCCACGCTCAAGGCCAGTCACTCTGGTTGGGAGGAGAGACGACAGAATGGCGCTGCTGGCAGTTCAGTTCAGCTGTACATAGGTGAGTGAACGTTATTGAAGCCGATCATGCACGCTGCCTAAGCATCTCTCTTTGGACTTTGCTACTTTGTGAATGTTTTCAAGCATTGCATAAAAAACAACTGGGTGGCGCGCCTCTGGCTGCTACGCACTCTCCAGGTGGGG
>CM065698.1:24883212-24888689 GCA_017654935.2 Phymorhynchus buccinoides
TAAAATAAATAAGTAAAAATGCTTGAATTGTGAACATTTCGTGCAAACAATTTAGTCTAAACACAGGCGACCATTTAAAAAATCACTGAAATCTCTGTAAAGGGTGTTTTCCTGGTGATCTGGACGTCTTTCTTGCAAAAAACTCATCCGCCAGGGTGGCCCTTTAACCTCGGGGAAAGATTGGAGCATAGCTCGTTTTCAAACTGAGCCCTGTGAGAGCTTCACTGAAATAGATGTGTCTTGTTGAAAACAGTTCACTGAACTTCAGTTCATTAATAACGGAGACAGGGATGAATTGTTTAGTTAACTGAGGCTTACGCTATCAGGGGAGACTGGCAGATTGTTAGATTAGAAACAAGCAAAAACCTATGCGCCAAAGCTCACTTCTTCTCTGTTGCAAGGATCAAATCTTCCTCCGTAATAAATCACAAGGTTAGTGTTTGCGTTGTGATCCAACAGTCAACAGTTTTGTAGCCATTCTTCTGCCTTTTGTTTTCATAAAAATCTTCCCAATAATTTTTCTCCTTTCAGCTCCCCCGAAATCGGAATGTGTCGGCTGTGCGCAGCGGGGAGACCAGTGAAAACTAAAACCGCGGACACATACGTACCTTGCCCATTATGGCCGTATGGCCTGGGAACGCGGAACGCAGAACGCAGAAGAAGAAGATATCCTTTAGAAGAGCAACCAGATTATTGAGAGAATGCAGAGATATGAATTACCTTGAAAGACTGAAATACCTTAATTTGCATTCCTTAAAAGGTAGAAGATTGAGAGGGGACCTGATTGAGACGCATAAGATATTTAATGGCCTTGCTAACATTGATGTTACTAATATTTTCCAACTAACAGATTATAACAGAACAAGGAATTCAGAAATTAAAATCCTGATGGGCCATAGCAATACTAATATGAGAAACAATGCACTGACTAACAGAATTGCACAGTTGTGGAATGTTTTTCCTACTCAACATAAATGTTCACCTAATACTAATGTATTTAAAAGTCTTCTGGACAGCAATCAAAAATGTAAACAAATGTTTTTTGAATATGATGAATGAACATATCAAAATTATAATGCGTATGCGCAACTATAATAAATGTACAAAAATAATGAAGGGGACACTTGATAGGCCGCGAGGCCTAGGCTTATGAGCCTGTCCCCCACCACTACTACTACTACTACTACTACTACTACTACTACTACTACTACTACTACTACTACTACTACTACTACTACTACTACTACTACTTTAGACTTGATTTCTCTCCAAGCTGATGCTGATGGGGGAAGAGAGAGGTAATTACATCCAAAGCTTTGGAGCCAGGATGGTCAGCTCATTGACCGTGGGCCCTCAAGAGAAGAAGAAGAAGAAGAAGAAGAAGAAGCTTATAACGGGAGGGAACGTCGATGGGTAAGGCGATTACTCTGCCAAACAATTCTGCTACTTCAGGATGACCTTAACGATAACGATCCTTAAGAGTCCTTTGCGGAGACGAAGACTGCTTTTCGATGGAATTAGTGTTTATTCAATGAGAGTAATGGTTCTAATAGGAAAATCCGTTCCCCTCATTTTTCGCTGGAACTTTGCTGGCTTACTGGTTTTGCTTCTGTTAGGGCTGCAATGTCGCAAACTTAGTTGCTTTAAAACCCATTTACAGATTTTTTTTTTTAACAGATATTTAACTCATTTCGTACGCGTGCGTAACTTACATCAAAGATACTAGATTTCAAAAAAATCAAGAAATGGATCGCTTTTATTTTTAGCGATAGTCACTCGATTTGCCTTTATTCTGATGGCAATGTTGCGTTGCTGAAACGGTCTGAATTTCCTAGTTTAACTCCATTTTGACCGTGAACAAGACTGGAACTTCCAACTGTTTCATACTGTTTATATACTACGAACACTTTATTCATTGCCTATGGATATATAATACATTATTTTCATATTTAATAGATTGTTCCCTTCAGAAACTAGCTTCAAAGATCCAAGTCATAATTGCTTAGGAAAGGATGGACATTTTAGTTTGAAAACAAGAAAAAGAAAAGCACCCAAAAAAGGAAGAAAGAAAGAAGTACGAAAAGAAAAACAGTTAGTCAGTGAGAATGAAAGAAAGAAAGAAAGAAAGAAAGAAAAAAAAAGAAAAAAAGAGCAATAAATATGGTTGTAGCGAACATTCGGAAGAAGTACATAAATAATAAAACAACACGCAACAGAAATGGAAATACAAGGAAACGTTTTGAAGTAAAAAGCGAAAGAATTACTCTAAAACAAGCGCGAAAATCGCAATAGTTTGTGGCACGCGGTCTATTTTTACCACTCCAATCATGAGTTACCTCCCCTGGATTTTCAATAATTTTAATCTGTAAACCAGAATGTTATCTCTGCACCCTTTCGTAACTTTTTATATCTTTTGGAAAACATTTAAAACTATGTATCCTACTTATACTCATCAAAAGAAGCACCGCATACTCGTCGTGTCTGTTGTAGTGTCTGTATTACGTATGTTTATTATTTTGTACGCTTTTAAAATACATCATTTTAAAGAGCGGCCTCAATTAATTTTGAAGTGTAGCCTCGATTTGAAGTGCGACAATTTTGGAACGACGACCGACCGACCGACAGACACTTGACCGACCGACCGACAAAGTGAGTTATAGGTTTTTGTGGCTTGAGCCACAAACAATAATAAAACAACACGCAACAGAAATGGAAATACAAGGAAACGTTTTGAAGTAAAAAGCGAAAGAATTACTCTAAAAAAACATGTAAGCATAATAACTAGGTTTTACACAGAAAAAGCCAAACTGCAAAGCACACCCCGCCCCCCCCCCCCCCCCCCCCCCCCCCCCCCAAAAAAAAAAAGCAGCATAACAAATTGGTTAAAATCCCTCAAGGTTTCGAGCTTGTAAGAACTGATTACACGTGGGATTTGATTTCCATATAGAATCAGTGCTCTGTATATTTGATATTTGTCGCGATAAGACTGTTTCACCCCTGTGTGTGTGTGTGTGTGTGTGTGTGTGTGTGCGTGTGCGTGTGTGCGTGCGTGCGTGCGTGCGTGCGTGAGTGCGTGCGTGCGTGTGTGTGTGTGTGTGTGTTTATTCGTACAAACGCGCGTGCATGCGTGTGTGTGTGGGTGGGTGGGTGGGGTGGGGTGGTGTTAACACAATTTGCGGTTTCGAGTCGATGGGGGAACCAGTGCTGGAATGGCGAAAACAATCGTTTTACACTGGTTTGTTTTGTTGAGTTTATAATTGCGTTCTGCTTTTTTTGTGGCGGCTCCTCGCTGTCGTGATTTTGGTGCATTCACGTATATTTTTATAATGTAAATGTTACTGCTGCGTTGGTGTGTGTGTGTGTGTGTGTGTGTGTGTGTGTGTGTGTGTGTGTGTGTGTGTGTGTGTGTGTGTGTGCGTGTGCGTGTGCGTGTGTGCGTGCGTGTGCGTGTGCGTGTGCGTGCGTGTGCGTGTGTGTGCGTGTGCGCGCGTGCGTGTGCGTGTGCGTGTGTTGTTATTTGAATGTGAACATGGGATAAATATTTCGTTTTGTATTTGTTCTGTTCTCTTTATTTTTTATCATTTTCCTCCACATTAACTGACTGCGATTGTAATGTCATGACGCTTTTTCCTGTCCCCATAATAACATGTCTTTTGTAGTCATCGGAAAAGTCATCTTCGTTCCATTAGAACTTTGTTTTTCGTTTCATTAATTTCTAGACAGCTTTATTAATTCAATTGTTTTGTTTATGTAAGCACTACGTTTAGATCCCCCTCGATTTCCTATATGTTTTTAAAATGCATATTTCGTAATTTTGTTTTCTTGGCTTTGTTTCAGAATATCACCTACTTCCGCGTCGCGATTCCAGTAAGTGTGCCGATGACAACGCTCTCACTGTGGTGCCCTAGAAATGTTCACCAAATTTTGACAGCTCCTGTTGAGAACTTCCACGGTGTTGCTCTGCGTGTGCTGTGACCCATCTTTGGACAAAGGCCATAATCAAATCGTACTTTTCTTGTATTGAAAATAAATCTTCACAGAACAGGGTTTTTTGTGGGGTTTTTTTGGTTCAACTGCTTAGCAGCTTTCTAGTTTTACAGATTTGTGATCAGTAAGACTACAAACAAATAAACAAACGAAACGTACCGTGTATACGCATTATTGTCATTCTTTAGTACTAGCCTTTTGTTTGTTTTGCGCGTGGTCACACATGGTCGCACGTGGAGTGGTAAACATCTGACTCATGTTCTGTTGTTGCGGGAGCGAACTTCTGTATTGTTGAGCCATCAACCACTTCTACCTAAACTCCTTTGTTGGTGCATTTTACAAGAATTCTGTGTGACACTGACGAACGTGGGACGAACAGGGAAAAGTTGCGCACACCGCGGACCAGTCCGCTTTCTCTGTATGTATTGTTGTACTGCAGAGAAAACAACCCAAACCAAAACACAATTAAAACCAAAACAAGAACAAGAAAAACAATACATTCTGAAAGTATACAGAGACTTCTTTTTTGTTAAAATGTAGTTTGGTTAATACTTCGTCATAATCATCCAAAAATCAAACAAACAGATTTTTTTTAAAAATCGTTCCATTTAGTGTTATGGTTATGTTTTTGATTTAAAGGCGACAGTGGCGTTTATGCCCAACATAAAATGGACAGAAAACAATTGTTGCTACAATTAAACAGTTAAAATAATATTTAAAAAATCAACACTCTTCTACCTTCTGTACAACAAAAACCCAACTAAATACACGAAGCACCAAGGTCTCACCTTCGATGAAAATGCGTTGGTCAACAAGTTAAAAAAACAAACACAAAAAGGCAACCTGGACATCATCATTTGCAAGTGGTGCCAGCAGGCTCTTCACTCACAGAACTTGACGTCACGTCACGTGGGCGCGTCCTCACGTGCTTGCTTGCTTGCTTCGTGACCTTGACCTTGACATTTGAGTCGCACTCCGCTGTCTACTAGAGTCGTCGTTGGTGGCATCGAAGAGACTGTAAACTTTGACCCCACCGAAGACACAAGCGAGAGTCTGAAGACAAGAAGTATTCATTGACATCTCCTCCTTGTACTCCAGCTGTTCTTTTTCTGCCTGCGTGTTCAACTTTTTTGCAGGTTAGTGCGCATTGTGTTTATCTGTTGTTTGTTTGTTTGTTTGCTTTTTTTGTTTATGTTGTTGGTCATTGATGCATGGTGAGCGACAGAAGAAAAGCAAACACGTGTTTTTGTGCAGGTAAGTTCCTTTGTTTTGCTGTTGTTGTTGTTGTTGATGTTGCTGCTGTAGTTGCTATTTTTGTTGTTGTTGTTGTTGTTGTTGTTGTTGTTGTGTTTGTTGTTGTTTGTTGTTGTTGTTGTTCTTCTGTCTTCTTCTTCTTCTTCTTCTTTCTTCTTCTTCTTCTTCTTCTTCTTCTTCTTCTTCTTCTTCGCGTTCTTCTCGTCGTCGTCGTCGTCGTCGTCGTCGTCGTCCGT
>CM065698.1:24899189-24909189 GCA_017654935.2 Phymorhynchus buccinoides
CCGAAAGGATTTACAAGACTTTTGTCTTTCTAGAAGGTTAGCCCCAAGCGAGAAGGGTCACTTAGTGTCCTGGTTTCCAGTTAGTGTTCTTTGGCACTGTCGTAGTGACTTAGCTCATGGCTGTGCTGAAGTTCCTCCGTAGGGATCGGCGAGTGCTGGGTTGGCTGGGCTTGCTCGTCAGGTGAGAGTAGCTCCCAGTCGTTCCGGTTACGGCGTCGCGGGATGGCACGGTTCAGGCGTGGTCTCCTCGCGGATTCTGGGTCTGGGGCGTCTTGGCGGCGTTCCCGTCTGGTTTCCTTGTGAGTCAGGGATTGAGCGTCCTGACCATGATGCCCTGCTGATAATCACAGGAGAAGGTGGATGTAGGTCTCTATGGCTTAGAGACAAGGGGCTTCAGTCGGCAGGGAATTAGTGGATCCCAACCGGCTAGAAGGCTGCCCTTGTACAATAGCACTAAGAACACATAATCTGAATTTCAGTTAACAAACTGAGATCAGTAAAACATAAAAGGTGTACAGGAATCAACTGATATTATTCAGTACCCGGCTAGATCAAAGTCTATGATCAAGCCAACATCACTCTCCATCCAACACCTAGAAAGGAATGTTATCATAAAGTGCAAGATTGCAACCCACAGGCTTCCTACTAAAAATATACAAAAGGGTTAGTAGGCATAAAATCCGGTTCTGGTACCAAAAGAGTTAAAGTCAAAAACACACACACACAAATAATCAGTGCACATAAATAGAACAGAATGTTTACCACTTCTTTTCAATAACATATCTACTCCTTATTCATCATTGAACATAGGATCTAGATCAAAAATAGGATCAAACAAAACAAATCTCAATCACCAGCCGTCAATAATACTCACTAGTTGGGCTATTAGGACTGGCTGGGAGAGAGGTTGAGTCTGCAATGTTGTCTCGCCAGGTTTTGGAGGTATTATGAGAGAGTATGTGTAGGCTAACTTTCCTCACTACTCAAATTTTCCCCTCCCATTTTCAAACAACGAGAGCCTGTCATTGGTTCATAGCAGTCGACAAGTCACAAGATGATGTCCTAGTATTATGCATAGTAGTACAGAACGATCACGAGCCGGTTACATCACTGGCACGTGTAACATTCCAGTCATTCCAATCCTTCTCGTGATCGGGAAGGGAAGAGTCTTCAAAGGGCGCTGACTGTGGGTGTCACTTTCTCGTGATGGGAAGGGAGATACGGGGAATAAAGGGAGACCGCCAATGTAGGTGTCAGGGAAGGTAAAACGGGCTTCAAAGAGATTGTGGCGTTAATCGGCGGCCGGTTTGATGTTGAATGGTAATTAAAGTGGCGGCCCGAGAAAAGAAGGGGGGAGGGGGTGTAGATACAGGAAGAGGGGTCGTGCGTGATGCATTGTCACAATCGTCACGATCGCATCGCATAGACACAGAATCGTATGTGGTGTAGCAGGCCCTTAAGAGGGCTTATATAATTGTAGGGGTTATAAGGGTGACGGGCTGAGAGTTAGTAGGGTTGGTGTGCAAGGTAATTGCAATCCCAACCAACTTACTTTACAGAGTGATTAGATTACTTAATAGAACTTCCTCTGTGTATTGGTTATTTATGTAGTTAGTTAGTTAGTTAGTTAGTTAGTTAGTGTGTGTGTGTGTGTGTGTGTGTGTGTGTGTGTGTGTGTGTGTGTGTGTGTGTGTGTGTGTGTGTGTGTCCGTGTGTGTCCGTGTGTGTCCGTGTGTATGTGATGCACGCTGCAAGCGCGCGAGCAAGTGACAAAGCTGGAGGCAGATGAAGGCAGGGAGGGAGGGAGAGAGCGAAAGAGAGAGATATATAAAGACTGAGAGAGAGAGAGAGAGAGAGAGAGAGAGAGAGAGAGAGAGAGAGAGAATTCGAATATGAACGTTTTTATTGAGGGTAAAACAGATAAACTGGGTAGCCTTTTTACACTATTGCCCTCAATAAACTAAACAACAATTAATGAAGAAAATGACGAACACAAAAAACAACAAACTCTCTCTCTCTCTCTCTCTCTCTCTCTCTCTCTCTCTCTCTCTCTCTCTCTCTCTCTCTCTCTCTCTCTCTCTCTGTGTCATTCTCTCTCTCTCTCTGTGTCACTCTCTCTCTGTCTCTCTCTGTCTCTCTCTCTCTCTCTCTCTCTCTCTCTCTCTCTCTCTCTCTCTCTCTCTCTCTCTCTCTCTCTCTCTCTCTCTCTCTCTCTCTCTCTCTCTCTCTCTCGTCTTAGTTTCTCAGCAGCTTGTCAGGACCTTGCAAGCAGAGGAAAGCGTGCTTTACTGTGTATTATGAAGAAATTATACATGCTTAATAATAACTCTTTGTCAGTATTTATCACATTGTTTGACGCCCAGGTACAGCCAATTGTTCAATATGATGCTGAGTTGTGGGGTTTGGGTCAGTCTGTAGCATTAATAGAAAATGTTCATTTATTTGCTTTAAAGAAATGTTTAGGGGTTCAGCCTAGAACGCCAAACGACCTTGTTTATGGGGACACTGGACGATATCCTATATACATTCATTCGCATTTACGATCCATTAAATATTGGCTGCAAATCTTAAGCATGAATGATAGTAGATTGCCACAGAAAGCCTACAAAATGCTATTAGGTTTAGAAGAAAAAGGTAAAGAGTGTTGGGTCTCAGCTATTCGTGACTTTCTGTATAAAAATAGGTTTGGTTTTGTCTGGATAAATGAAGGAGTAGGGGATATTAACGTGTTTGTTTGTGGCTCAAGCCACAAACCTATAACTCACTTTGTCGGTCGGTCGGTCTGTCGATCTGTCGGTCCAAAATTGTCGCACATTTTGACAAAATTGTCGCACTTCAAATCGAGGCTACACTTCTGGCCGCTCTTTAAAATGATGTATTTTAAAAGCGTACAAAATAATAAACATACGTAACACAGACACTACAACAGACACGACGAGTATGCGGTGCTTCTTTTGATGAGTATAAGTAGGATACATAGTTTTAAATGTTTTCCAAAAGATATAAAAAGTTACGAAATGGTGCAGAGATAACATTCTGGTTTACAGATTAAAATTATTGAAAAGCCAGGGGAGGTAACTCATGATTGGAGTGGTAAAAATAGACCGCGTGCCACAAACTATTGCGATTTCGCGCTTGTTTCTGAAAGAACTTCGCCAACGATTAGTTGATAATGGATGGCAAGGGTGGGAGGATCATGTATTTACTAGCGACATATTTTCTTTTTACAGTTCATTTAAATCTTCATGGGACTGTGAAACATATTTGCTGCTTGATATTGACAGACATTTAAAAAATCAGTTAACTAAATTAAGATTTGGAATATCGGATATGTTATCGCATAAACTTCGCTATAGAAAATTAATGTTGACGAAGAGTCTAAGATGTGTCCATTATGTAACTGCTAAATAGGATGAAAAACACTTTTTGCTTTGTTGTCCAGCTTATAAAGACCTGCGAGATCATTTGTTACCAAGAAAATATTAGCGAATCAGAATGAAATGTTGCTTAAGAAAATGTGTGTATACGTTTATAAAGCCTTCAAGCTGCGTAGTATATTACTTAGCTAAATTCGCTTTGTATACTCCTTATCATCAGTGTAATGTTATTGAATATTGCGTTACTTATGTATCTATTGTTTATTGTATTTTGTATTCATGATGTTTTGTAATCCCATCAGAAGGGGCAGTGGCCTATCTGATTAAACTTCCGCTTCCGCTTCTCTCTCTCTCTCTCTCTCTCTCTCTCTCTCTCTCTCTCTCTCTCTCTCTCTCTCTCTCTCTCTCTCTCTCTCTCTCTCTCTCTCTCTCTCTCTCTCTCTCTCCCTCCTCTCTCTCTCTCTCTCTCTCTCTCTCCTCCCCCTATCTCTCTCGTTCTCTCCCTCTCTCTCTCTCTCTCTCTCTCTCTCTCTCTCTCTCTCTCTCTCTCTCTCTCTCTCTATCTCTCTCTCTCTTCTCTCTCTCCTCTCCCCCCTATCTCGCTCGTTCTCTCTCTCTCTCTCTCTCTCTCTCTCTCTCTCTCTCTCTATTATGGCTTTTATTATGGCTTTTACAGATAGATTATGGGTTTTATTTGATCAAGGGGAGGTCTACTAACGTGTCCGAAGAGTCATCTGCTTACAGCCACCAGAAGAGCTCATTGTCCGTGGCTGATTTATACAGTTTCGGGATGCAAATGTGTTTTTGTTTGTGGCTCAAGCCACAAACCTATACCTCACTTTGTCGGTCGGTCGGTCGGTCTGTCTGTCTGTCTGTCGGTCGGTCGGTCCAAAATTGTCGCACTTCAAATCGAGGCTACACTTCAAATTGAGGCCGCACTTTAAAATGATGTATTTTAAAAGCGTACAAAATAATAAACATACGTAATACAGACACTACAACAGACACGACGAGTATGCGGTGCTTCTTTTGATGAGTATAAGTAGGATACATAGTTTTAAATGTTTTCCAAAAGATATAAAAAGTTACGAAAGGGTGCAGAGATAACATTCTGGTTTACAGATTAAAATTATTGAAAAGCCAGGGGAGGTGACTCATGATTGGAGTGGTAAAAATATATTATATAGCTTAGCTTGTTCTTTTAGTAGTTAGTCAGTTAATTCTAAAATTGCGTAGGGTATTATCGAAAAATGAACAAACTAAGGTCCTAGAGATAGTTATTATTATACTTCGTGGTGGAAGAAGGGACCTAGCACTACGAAAGGGACATTAAGTCCATGGGCTAGTTTCCCTACAACAGGCTTGTAGACTCAAAAATCTCATTTTTTGTCAATGTTGAGTTATGGGTATTTTCGTGTTGTCTAACATCGTATCTTTCATATTTATAAAGGACGATCTTTAATAGGTTTTGGTTATAAGTGTTTTAAAACGACTAGGTCAATGCACTTTCTTCAGCTAGGCTAGAGTTTAGACTGGGTTTTTGTGTGTGTATCTTTTCACAATGGCCGACACTCACCCTACTAACTTTAAAAGCTCATAACTTTGGAACGGGGAATTTTTTTTTATAAGAACGGTTCTTGTATCGTTAGAAAGAGAATTGTGTGAAGTTTTCAAACATGATACATGTGGTGTAGAGTGGCACAGTGGTATCGCGTTCGCTTCGTGTCAAGTAAACCCGAGTTCGAACCTGGGTACAGGGGATTTTTTCCTCTCATTCTGCACTAGGCCTTAACGGTCTGAACGTGGAGTCTTTCGGATGAGACGATAAACCGAGGTCCCGTGTGCCCATGCACTTAGCATACGTTAAACCCAGTGGCAACGAAAAAGTTGTCATTTGGTCAAAATTTACCCCCCCCCCCCCCCCCCCCTATCAGTGACAAAAATCGCATGAAAAAAAAAAAAATTGGGTGGCGCGCCTCTGGCTGCGACGCGCTCTCCAGGTGGGAGCAACCCGAATTTCACAGACGCCTCTGTGACTATAAAGTACCTAATAATACCTGATAAGTTCATCAGAATGGTCAATTTAACACTTAATGTCCCTTTTGTGGTGCTGGGTCACTCTGAGTCTGGGTGAGCTTACCACTTAAGCTACTCGCCACCAGGAGCAGTACAAGAACAAATAAGGAGACAATCGAGAACGCCCCTCCCCATCCCCTTATTGGGGATACCGGGTAACCTTTCGTACAAATAGCTCCCCCATCTTCTGGAAGTTCTGTGTTTGTACATTCATCTAATCCCTCACTCTCTTAGACTGCCTTTTCCCCCCTTTGCTTACTGTCATCTACTACTACTATCTTTCTGGCTTTACTGGTCCATTCTCCTGCCTTCGATCTAGATACTTACAAAGATTTTCTCCAGCTGAAGACAAACATGCTGGGCGAATAGCATAGGCCCATAACAGAAGCATGACGCATCCGTGCTCATATTATGAAAGGAAGCTAGCTGTTTGAGCGATCGAAGAAAAAGAAGAAGAAGAAGAAGAAGAAGAAGAAGAAGAAGAAGAAGAAGAAGAAGAAGAAAAAAAATCGGGCATCTTGTCCGAAAGAGTATCCCTACGGTGTGAGGGGAGAGGAAGAGAGAGAGAGAGAGAGAGAGAGAGAGAGAGAGAGAGAGAGAGAGAGAGAGAGAGAGAGAGAGAGAGAGAGAGAGAGAGAGAGAGAGAGTGTGTGTGTGTGTGTGTGTGTGTGTGTGTGTGTGTGTGTGTGTGTGTGTGTGTGTGTGTGTGTGTGTGTGTGTGTGTGTGTGTGTGTGTGTGTGTGTGTGTGTGTGTGTGTGTGTGTGTGTGTGTGTGTGTGTGTGTGTGTGTGTGTGTGTGTGTGTGTGTGTGTCTGTGTGTGTGTGTGTGTGTGTGTGCAATGTAGTATCGATGCATCTTTGTCAGTTCTAGTTCAGTAAGATTGAGCGATAATATACCAAAACGTGGAACTGCATAAAAACAACCAAATCCCCTAGCGATAATAGACACAGAGAGAGAGAGAGAGAGAGAGAGAGAGAGAGAGAGAGAGAGAGAGAGAGAGAGAGAGAGAGAGAGAGAGAGAGAGAGAGAGAGAGAGAGAGAGAGAGAGAGAGAGAGAGAGAGAGAGAGAGAGAGAGAGAGAGAGAGAGAGAGAGAGAGAGAGAGAGAGAGAGAGGGGGAAGGAGAGAGAGAGAGAGAGGAAGAGACTGAACACTGAATCAAATATTATATCATTTAATGCTATGATATTCTTCTGGGGAGAGAGAGACAGACAGCGAGAGAGAGAGAGAGAGAGAGAGAGAGAGAGAGAGAGAGAGAGAGAGAGAGAGAGAGAGAGAGAGAGAGAGAGAGAGAGAGAGAGAGAGAGAGAGAGAGAGTGAGTGTTAGTGTGTGTGTGTGTGTGTGTGTGTGTGTGTGTGTGTGTGTGTGTGTGTGTGTGTGTGTGTGTGTATGTGTGTGTGTGTGTGTGTGTGCGTGTGTGTGTGTGTGTGTGTGTGTGTGTGTGTGTGTGTGTGTGTGTGTGTGTGTGTGTGTGAGAGAGTGAGAAAAAACTCGAAATTTTTAATCAGGATAAAGTCTGAGTAAGCAGCATAAAGAACTGCTTCTTTTTATCGGGTCCTCTAAAATAATGAAATAAGAAGTGAATAAATAAATAAATTGCAAAACAAACTAATATGGTTCAAAAGTAAAGAATGTAACTATCAAATGTAACAAATCCAAAGAACGAGGACAACATGAAATATTAATCAACATTATCACAATTCCTTTCACACACATGAATCATAGACAAGTAATCAATTGATAATTCAACAATATCAAATAAGAAGAGCATAATCTACAGACATGGGCCCTTACTAGGATTATAACATGCACAATATATAATGTTTAGGAAAGGGAAGAAATGATCTGTAATAACCTTTCGAATAAATATTTATGAAAGCATCTTTTAAATGACAGCAATGTGGTTATAGTTTTAATACACTCAGGAATTTCATTCTACAACCTTCCATCTGAGTATGTCAACGATGACATAAATAAGTCGGTTCTAGATCGGGGTAGAAGTATGGTTTCTTTTGTTCCGCATCTGAGTTACAGGAAACATTGTTTACATGGATAAGGAGGTGCGAGTCCATTTAAGATTTTATACATAAATACACCCTTATTAAGTTGGCATCTGGAGTGGAAGGGAAGTATGTTAACTGTTTTGTAATCAGATCTTTGTAGTGTTGATGAGTTAAGAAGAATTAGCTTAATTGCACGTTTATAAATATTTTATAAATGTCTTAGACTGTTCTTGCTTGCTTGATCCCAAGAAGTTGAAACATAATCAATGTCAGGCTGAATATATGCATGGAAGAAGAGTGTTCTGGTGTGAAGATCAAGAAAGTGAATGATTCTGTTTAGTTGAATTTTCTTGTATGGATAACTTACGGGTGAGAATAGAGGCATGGTACGACCAAGAAAGATTGTGGTCAACCCCCAGACCAAGAACAGTATTCGAGTCCACTTCTTCTATAAACTTGTCATGTATTTTATTTTTTGAAAAATTATTTTTTATGACTTGTTGTTTTTGTCTTGTGGTAATTAATATAAATTGTGCTTTTTTAGGATGAAGGGTCATGTGGTTATGTTCAGTCCATGTCACTAAGTTGTTCACGTCAAATGCTCAAAAGGTTTGGGCCAAATGGACCCAAATAGATATGCGATGTCATCACAGAGAACGAGACTTGGCGGAGCTTCTATATCATTTTAAACAAAAGCGCTAATGTGATGTAGAGTGGTCTCGACTGGGACAAAGACGTCATACTGTAGTCAAAATTCCATGTTTGTAAGGGACGTATTTTGTTAATAACCCAGGTGCTTGTCATCATTGATAATATGCCAAAGAAAACAACACTTATGCCGGCCCATTTTGCTCAAGTTGTTTTGTCAGAAGTTACCTGATAAGTCCACCAGTGGCCGCCCAACCATTGACACAAGCTAGACTTTACCTTGACAGGAAAACGCTAGTGCCTACAAGGTCAAGGTCTCCATGACCTTCCAAGAAGAGCGAGGTAATCAATGTTTCAGCCACGTATTTTGCAGACTTCACTGCGCTCCACATGACTTTCAATTTATTTTTATCATTTTAAATCGTTTGGCTGAACGACATTTTCTAGGCCCTCGCAAAAAAGCTAAAAATCACAGCTCCGACCCTTGCCTCAAAGAAGCTACCCAAATGACCTTGAAACCTGGTATAGAGAGCTGGAACTTTGCGTACAAAGAGGAAAGGTGTTCTTTATAGGAATGCAAAAGTGTGAAGTCTGTGACCTTATTTGATCCTGTTGTATTGACATGTTGCCAAACTTTAATGAACAACCCACGTACCTCTCGATAATATAAAATATTATGCCTTAGAGACATAGTTGGCTAGCTCCAATGTCCGAGCATTAAGGGATCACAGATGCACATGAGCTAGTTTTATTAGGCAGCGATTTAATGCTAAAAAACAATATATGATTTTGACAAAAAAACAGATGCTTGTGGCAAAATAAAAGACCATCTAACCCTAACCCTATCCCTAACCACGGAAAGAACCACGAAATAGAGCAGGAGGGTGTAAATCTACATATTTGTCTAGAAATCGATGTACAAAGCCATGCACTTATACTATTGTTTTGCTGGAACCATTCCTTTTTTTGGTTGATAAATTTTAAGTCGTTTTATTATTTGATTGTCTGCAGTCTACACCCTTTTCCACTTTAATGTTCTTGCCTTCGGGAAACGTATTGATTTCTTGTGTATATAGTTATTGTGTATAGATTTATTGATGTCACACTTGCTCTCTCTCTCTCTCTCTCTCTCTCTCTCTCTCTCTCTCTCTCTCTCTCTCTCTCTCTCTCTCTCTCTCTCTCTCTCTCTCTTGTCTTTGTTTATGTCTGTCTCTCTGTCTCTGTCTGCCTGTCTGTATGTCTGTCTGTATCTCTATGTTGTGCGCATTCTCTGTGTGTGTGTCGCGCGCGCGCGCGCGTGTCTCTGTGTGTGTGTGTGTGTGTGTGCATGCGTACATGCGTGTGTTTGCTTAAGCTTATGTCAGTGACTATATTTGTACCGATGCCTCTGTGTGTGAACTTATGTAGGAAGAGAGAGAGAGAGAGAGAGAGAGAGAGAGAGAGAGAGAGAGAGAGAGAGAGAGAGAGAGAGAAGAGAGAGAGAGAGAGAGAGAGAGAGAGAGAGAGAGAGAGAGAGAGGCAGACAGACAGACAGACAGAGAGAGAGAGACAGAGACAGAGACAGTCTCAACAAGAGAAGCATTGGCTGGTTAATAACTAGCTATGCACCAAAAACGTGAAACTTTTGACAGCTTTGTCTTCGTCCGTGTTTCCCTAAAATCTATAGTACTTCATAATTACTTCATCAAATTCACTCTCTGCGTGTGTGCCTGTATGTCTGTCCGGGCCACGGCGAGTGGGACGATCGAAACGTGGCCAGAAGTGAAAGGGTGCTAGAGCTCAGAGAAGCAATTTTACATGCATCATACATAAGCGCGTAGAGCTTAAAGGTGAAGCGCTATGTACATGTAATGATAATAATAATAATAATAATAATACTAATAATAATGTTAATA
>CM065698.1:24914189-24924189 GCA_017654935.2 Phymorhynchus buccinoides
CTACGTCTTTTCAATGGCGCAGCGTCAAAAATGCATTCAAAAGCCTGTTATTTGACTTAAAACTTTCGGTGAGAAAATGACATCAGATTTATTTTGACGTCACAGAAACTAACTGGAACATTTAGAAGAAAGAATGGCCTGCAGATAAAGCCACGTCACGAGCACCCTACATTTGAATTAGCGCTATAAACCCACTGGTACGATGTCAGTAACTTGGTGGTGCGAATTCCATAACAGGTCTTGTTGAAGATATTAAGTTTTTTTCCAAAACGATTTTAAATGTAGAACGAGCCAGAGGAAATGACATTAAGAGAGAATATTTTGTTGTTGTTGAAGCACCAATGGAGGGATATGTTATGAGGTGATGGGCGGTGGAGATGGGTCGGTAAAGGCTTCGGCACACGCTGCAACTTCTGCTAGTTGCAGCCTGCAACATCGTGGTTGCAACAGTTGCATGCCACCTACAACAACTTCAAGGTTGTAGGGTTGCAGGTGTGGGATGTAGGGCGATAGAAAACGATCCTATTTTTGAGCCCCCGCTTGTAGCAAGTTGTAGGCCGCAGCCAATCAGAGCGTCGTTTCATATCACGTGGTTTTTGCGTCACAATGGAGGAGTGAAACCGTCGGACTGAAACATACAAACTGATCGAGTTGATTCGTAATTTCCCCAACATTTGGGAACCGGGTGTGCCGTTTACAAACAATCGGGACAAGCTCCAAGATGCCCAAATCCAAATCAACCGTGAAATGGGCGGCATCATGAATGATGAGTACTTCCACAGCATGTTTTCTTTTTCAATCGATGTAGATCAGTGTATAGGCCTTTGTCAGTTCGATATTATAGAAGTAGGTCTACTCGAAATCGGACCCTAGTACTGACCATCGCTTTGAGCTGTACACTATTTTCTGTCTGATTTGGCATTTGTGTTTACATACGAGTAGTCTGCATACATTTTAGAACAATATTCCTGAGTCTACCTGTGGTTCGTTCAGCATAGGGGGTCGTATCAAAGTTGCAGCGTGTGCCGCGAGCTCTTCGATTTTTACTGCAACTTGTGGTATAACACTAGTTGTAGCAACTACTGTGTGGTAGCGTGTGCCGAAGCCTTAAGTCTTAAACGCAATTTTTTTTCATTTTATAGGCCGATTACATGCAATGTGAGAGGCACATAGATCGAGTAGCAAAACCTCCTTTTGTTGCGTTCTGGGAACAAACTTGGTGTTTGTATCCCATGACATTTCTGAAACGTTCCATGCACAACATTAATGATCGTCTTTTATATTCCCAGGCAAAAAAAAAGAGAGAGAAGGAACGAGTTTGGATACTGCCATACCAGAACCTTCCTGCGAAAACTCCGAGTAAGGAGAGCGGACAAGATATCGATTCAATGGCTCAAATGGCTGGTTATCCAAGCAATAATTGAAATAAAAATGCTGCTTTTCTCTCCTATAACAACACCATAAAACACAATCGCGTTTGCTCTTTGCGCTTAGGGTCAGTAAACGAATGGTTAAAAGAAACTTTTGTCCCTATTCGTTGTTATTTCGACGCGCGCGCACGCACGCGCACGCACACGCACGCACACACGCACGCACGCGCGCACACACACACACGCACACATACACGCAAGAACGCACGCACGCACGCGCATACGCACATACACACACGCACGCATGCACGCACGCACGCGTATACACACACGCACGCACGCATGCACGCACACTCACACATACATGCACGCACGGGCACGCACAAATACAAACACACGTGCGTGGATGCACGTACACATACGCACCCAAGTACACGCATTGCACACATAATACGCACGCACTTACACACGGACGAGCATGTGCATGCACACGCACAGACACACAGACACACACATACATGTGTACACGCACACGTGCACACAAATCCACACGCACACACACACACACCACACATTTACACATATATCCGCACGCACTCACACACGGACGAGCATATACGCATGCGCGCACACACACATACACACACGCGCGCACGGGCACGCACGCACGCACATGTGCGCGGTGCACGCGCGCTATTAACACAAATCCACATACAAACACAAAGGTCTTAACATCTTCAGGGAAAGGCACTTGGGAAGTGAAAATCAGAAAATGTTAAAGGTACACCCTGACGGATGAGTTTTTGGGAGAAACACGTCGGGATCACCAGAAAGACAGCCTTTTCAAGGATCAGAACACTCACTTTGCTCTGGTTTCCTGCAAAATCAAACCGTCAAAACGGCGATTCCTCCTTGGCGGAGATGCCGGAGAGAGAAGCCATTTTGGATGGGGTGGGTGGATGCCACTCATTGTGGTTGAAGCTTTTACTTCTTTGCAGTGCAGTAATCAAAGAAAAGGAGCTATTTCCTTTGTTGTGAGCGAAACTCCTTTAGGTAAACCTGAATACAAATTTTAAAAAAGAATTAAAAAAAAAGACTTGTAATGTGAAAATATGGTGCAAACGATTTGGTTTAAACTCTAAAGTTAAAAAAAACAAAACATAAAAAGGCTTGTATTGCGAAAATAAATCGTGCAAGCAATTTGGTCGCCATTGCAAAAGAGATGGCACACACTTTCTCTTTCACTGAAAGAATTCGACTTCCCACACCTCCGCCAAGGACGAATCGCCGATTTGACGGTTTGATTTATAGGAAACCAGAGCAAAGTGAGTGTTGCGATCTATGTAAAGGGTGTTTTCCTGGTGATCTCGACGTGTTTCTTGCAAAAACTAATTCGTCAGGGTGCCCCTTTAAGGTTATGCATTGTGCGCTTAGATAAAAATAAAATAAACAAGTGCAACGCCGAGCGGTAGCAAAGTCCCCTCGCAGCATCGCCGAGCTACTCGGAAGTCGGAATGTGTCGGCTGTGCACATACATAAAAACGCATAAAACACCACGTAACTACATAAAAACGCATAAAACAGCACGTAACTGAATAGTTTTTTTTATATATAGCCTTGGGGTTCGGACCCGTGATTTGAGCGCGTGCGATCATGCGCACACGCGCGCACAGAAATATTCATGACACCTGTGTTATAGACAATTCATCAAGAAATGTTGTGAAAAAAGCTGCATTAAAATACATGCAAAACTTCGCGAGATATTAGCGATTATGTGTTTCGGGGTTTGAACCCCGTAACTGGCGCGACCTTGACCTTAATGTAAAACTAAATACATCAGTGGATAGCTTGCATCTTGGCGAACTAGTGTACCGAATTTGATGATGATAGACTGAATAGTTTTTGAGAAAAATGGACGAATAGCCGGACGGAGGCACGCCGGACGGACGGACGGACGGACACCGGACGGACGGATCAGACAAAAACAATAGCTCCCCGAACCTTCGGCTCGGGGACTAAAAATAACACCATCATGAAAGGCTAAACACCCCAACGCCCACATAAGCCGTACCATATTTCGATTCATTCTTCTGCGGATACAGCTATGGACCATCAGAAGATAATACCACGCCAAAGAACCGAACACAAAAGGCTAAGTAGTATTAGCAAAGTGATAAGCCTACTTAACATGTAAGCACAGGTATATGTAAGTACATGTAGCCTACCTGTACTTTTTATCATGTACACAACTGTGTCCAGGATATTAAATAAGCATTCAGTTCAACATGAATTTAGTTTGTTTGCTGACGACAACCAGCTCGAACATTCTGACCATGCACTACGGCCAGTTAGTTCTACGAATGAAAACTGCGACAAACTTGTCCACAAAGCTTGAAGATTGTGTTTCTGACATTAAATAATAGTGGATGTCAACCAACAAACTAAAGTGAAATTATAATAAAACAGAGACTAACCGGTTGTTGTTTTGCTAAAGACAAACTCACGCTCACAATCTCCATCCCACCATAGAGCTTTGTTCCACAGAAATTACGTTGATGTCATGCGTTCGCGATCTTGGCCTTCACATCGACTCTGATCTCTCTTTAAAACAACATGTCACCCAAATCTGTCAAGCGTGCTTTCTTGAAATCCGACTCATTAGATCAATAGGAATTGTTCGGGAAATAATTAAGGGGAGCAATTTCATGGTGTGTGGGAGTGATCTTGCCTAATTCAATCGGTCAAACAGGGGAAGTTGCTCTACCATCAGCTCTCGCGTCGTGTGTTTGAGCAGACACACAGCACTTACAACACGTGCGTCATTCTACAATTGATGTCATTTATGTTTTGTACGTCACATTTTACAAGTTTTATCAGTTTGTGGCCACTGGCCATCCCTATTTTTTTCTTTTTAAAAATGTTTGCAAGTTGCTGACTCGCATCTTGCGGTTTCAAGCTTAGACGCCATTGTTGCATTGTTGCTATGGTAGTTGACCGAGTAATGGAGGTAAACAAGTATAATGTTCACGAAGTGCTCTCCCCTAGTTGTTGTTTTTTCTTCCGAAAATCGTCTATTATACCTTTTCTGACTGAAGAAGCCACACATACACTGTACTTGTCACTGGCATTATGTCTAGATTAGATTATCGCAATGCTTTCCTTCTAGACCTTCCTGCAACCTCCCTCCAGCCTCTCCAGCCTTGTCTTCAGAGCACCAAAACGGCACCATACCTCCGATATTTTAACAAGCGCGGATTCGCAATCGTTTGTGGCGTACGACAATTGAAAACGAAACATCATTTTAAAAAGCAGCCTCGATTTGAAGTGCGGTCTATTTTTACCACTCCAATCATTACATACACTGAGTCGCCTCCCCTGGCTTTTCAATAATTTTAATCTGTAAACCAGAATGTTATCTCTGCACCATTTCGTAACTTTTTATATATTTTGGAAAACATTTAAAACTATTTATCCTACTTATGCTCATCGAAAGAAGCACCGCATACTCGTCGTGTCTGTTGCAGTGTCTGTATTACGTATGTTTATTATTTTGCACGCTTTAAAATGAAGATTCATGTGCTCTGTGCAGTATACAATTCTTTCCATACCCAAGGACTGTAGACTGTAGGACTTTATGCCCAAATATTTTTGTTTGTCAATATGTGCGACAATTTTGGACCGACCGACCGACCGACCGACCGACAAAGTGAGTTATAGGTTTGTGGCTTAAGCCACAAACAATAAATTTACACTGGCTCAAAATCGAATATAGAATCAAATACGAGCCTCTCACAGATGTTTCGGGAGGAACGTTCATCTATATTTTCAGATTTTTGTTCAAGCCAACTTTAGCTTACCATAAGTAACTTTTTGTAACTAACAGTCAAGAATATGTTGTAGTATGTGACTAAATTAGTTTTAGTCACCATACCTCAGATCTTTTAATAAAGTTACACTGGCTCAAAATCGAATACTGAATCAAATACGAGCCTCTCACAGCTGTTTCTGGAGGAACGTTTAGTTCATCTCTATTTTCAGATTTTTTTTCAAGCCAACTTTAGCTTACCATAAGTAACTTTTTCATAACTAGCAGTCAAGAATATGTTGTAGTATGTGACTAAATTAGTTTTAGTCACCATACCTCAGATCTTTTAATAAAGTTACACTGGCTCAAAATCGAATACTGAATCAAATACGAGCCTCTCACAGCTGTTTCGGGAGGAACGTTTAGTTCATCTCTATTTTCAGATTTTTTTTTCAAGCCAACTTTAGCTTACCATAAGTAACTTTTTCATAACTAGCAGTCAAGAATATGTTGTAGTATGTGACTAAATTAGTCTTAGTCACCATACCTCAGATCTTTTAATAAAGTTACACTGGCTCAAAATCGAATACTGAATCAAATACGAGCCTCTCACAGCTGTTTCGGGAGGAACGTTTAGTTCATCTCTATTTTCAGATTTTTTTTCAAGCCAACTTTAGCTTACCATAAGTAACTTTTTCATAACTAACAGTCAAGAATGTGCTGCAGTATGTGACTAAATTAGTTTTATTCAGTTAAAATTGCTAGATTTTCACTCACGGGCGATTTTATTTATGTTTTGCGGTACTAAGTGAAATATGTAATAACAGTTTCTACTAAATAATTTATGTTTCATGATACTGCTCAACAAAGAAAGCTTATTTTACAATTAACCCTTTCACCGCCAGCCATATTTCAGCCAAACATTTCCATTAAATGTGCCCGGGTAGAGAACAAAATCCATCTGCAGTATTGGGGATTCTTCTGTGACATGTATAAAATAAGGTCTATCCTTACTTCCCAAAACTAAGACAATAGGGCCTTTGGATATAGACCCCGATTTGATGCCTTTTAGTGACATAGGTGTTAAATTACTGTGGTGCTAAAAATGCGTCTTTGGCGGTGAAAGGGTTAATCTGATGGAAGAAACATATTTAAAATGCTATGTAGAACATACAGCTAAACTATTTTATAGGGATATTATGCTTGGTGTATTTTTTTTTTAATCTTTGATTTTTAGATTCAGTCTTTTAACTAAATAGCTTCACTTTGTGTGCGACGGAACAGCTAGGCTCTGCCTCGTACAACATCATTATTGTTACGGAAGACACACCAGCCTATCTTTGTGATGTTTTCCAAATCTCTGTTCCTGCACGTACCCTTCGTTATTCCTCTGAATACCGTATTTTTTCCAATTCCCTCGGAAACAACACGGCTCCAGAGCATTGTCCTATTCCTTTTCAGCTGCTACACTCTGGAACTCACTCCCTTTCAGTCTCCGTCGTGCTAAATCCTTTCTAATATTCAAGTCAACTCTAGAAACTGACTACTTCAGACACACACACACACACACATGCACGCACGCGCACGCGCGCGCACACACATACACATGCACGCACGTGCACGCGCGCGCACACATACACACAGATACGCACGCACACTCACAGAGACGCACCCACATACAAACACACACGCACACACACACACAAACACACACGCACGCACGCAAGCACGCACACACACGCACGCACACACGCACATGCACACACACTCACAGAGACGCCCCCCCCCCCCCCCACAGAGACGCACCCACACACACACACACAACACACACACGCACGCACACACGCACACACACGCACACACACACACACACACAACACACACACACACACACACACACACACAGACGCACACACACAGACGCACACACACACGCACATACACACACACAGACGCACGCACGCACGCACGCGCACGCACGCACACACGCACACACACACGCACACACACACACACACACACACACACACAGACCTCACACACACACACACACACACACACACACACACACACACACACACACACACACACACACACACACACACACACACACACACACACACACACAGAGAGAGCCTCACACACACACACACACACACACACACACACACACACACACACACACACACACACACACGTTTCTCAGTGTTATTATTTTACTCCGCCTCTCGTGGTCACGCGCTGGTCATGGTGACGTAGACACACGCACGTGCAACGGTGGAAAACAAACCTTGTCAGCCTTCGTGCGCTTTGCGCTTGGCTTGTGCGACCAGAGACAGGCTTCCACTTAGTCATCTACATACAGAGACCCTTCTCAGTCAGTTGTGCGACACCCTCCTTTGGCTTAGCAAGCAGCTGACGTGCCCTTCTATCTTATTATCTCGATGATGCGTCTTCAATTTTGAGAATAGTTTTAATAAGTTCGATAATTATCATCGCCATTACGATCTTGATCGTGTTCACACCAAGACGTAGACATAGGTTTTGTTTTTGTTTTGTTTTTTTAAAACGAAGAAGTTTTTTTTTAGTTCCCAGAACATTTTTGGTCTCTTCTGAAATGAAGATTGTTGCAGTTTCAGCTTGTTGGTGAGCTTGGGGACCTTTCAGTAAGTAATTGTTAACGTTGTAATTTTGTTTGTGTGTCCGTCTGTGCATTTTCGTGTTGATTATTACCTATGTCTAGAAAAAGTATCTCTATTTCTCATATCCACACAAAACCTTGTTTTTTGTGTCACAAGCCAAAGACCACACATATGACTGAGAGCATGAATGGGCAACTTCGGGTTTGCAGGATATTTCAGGATTATATCTCTGATGTATGACCATTTTCTGTTGAAACCAAATCGCTGTAATGTTAGTGTCGGTGGTTGTTGTTTGTTTTTGTTGTCTGGACTTTTCTAGGCATTTAAGATGGTTCGCTCGACTTAGCACTGAACTGGACTGGAACCGATTTATTATCAGATTAACTATAAAAGCTGTACTCACATCGAGAAAATAAGGAAAACAAAAAACGATGAAATTCAATAGATAATAAAGAACTTATACAAAACTTGAAATTGAAAAAAAACTCCTCTCTCTCTCTCTCTCTCTCTCTCTCTCTCTCTCTCTCTCTCTCTCTCTCTCTCTCTCTCTCTCTCTCTCTCTCTCTCTCTCTCTCTCTCTCTCTCTCTCTCTTTCTAACCAACTCTCTTTCACTCACCTTAATCACCCTATCTTAACCCTTTCACCGCCAAAGTCGCATTTTAGCACCACAGTGATTCAACACCTGTCACTAAAAGACATCAAATTGGGGTCTATTATCCAAACTCCCTATTGTCTTAGTTTTGGGGAAGTAAGGATAGACCTTATGTTATATATGTCACAGTAGAATCCCCAATACTGCAGATAGATTTTGTTCTCTACCCAGATAGATTTAATGGAAATGTTTGGCTGAAATATGGTTGGCGGTGAAAGGGTTAATCCATAACACATTTATGCAATGCACACACACACACACACACACACACACACACACACACACACACACACATACACACACACACACACACACACACACACACACACACACACACACACACACACACACACACACACACACACACACACACACACACACACACACACACACACACACACACACACACACACACACACACACACACACACACACACACACACACACACACACACACACACACACACACACACACACACACACACACACACATTTCAGTTCATAGAGGCTTGTATCTAAATAGACCCTACAAATTCACGCTTTCTTTTCTTAATGTTGTGACGTTGGTTGTGGTTTCAGTTTTAACCCTTTCACTGCCAGCCATGTTTTAGCCAACAATTGCCATTAAAATTACCTGGGTAGAGAACACAATCCATCTGCAGTATTAGGAATTGTTCTGTGACATACATACAATTATGTATATCCTCACTTCCCCAAAACTAAGACAATAGGGTCTTTAGATAATATACCCCGATTTGATGCCTTTTAGTGACATAAGTGTTAAATCACTGTGGTGCTAAAATGCGACTTTGGCGGTGAAAGGGTTAACACGGGTATGACGGGGTTCGTTTTGTTTCCCCCTCTGTTCAGTGATCTGGGGTGTGGCCCTTCCTTTGTTTTCAAAACTCATTGCGGACGAATTCCGCCGAGTATACCTGAAAGGGAGAAAGTTGGCAGAGTGGCTAAGACGTTCGCCTGCCAAATGTAATGCGTGACTGCAACGTGAGTGACCCGGGTTCGAATCCCGGCCTCGCCCTTTCTTTCTAGTTTGACAGGAAAATCGAACTGAACGTCCAGTCCTTCGGATGGGGACTTAAAAGCTAGTCTGACCCACGGCAGTTGAAAGACGGTAAGAGCAGGGGGAAATTCCGCTGCCTGGTATGGCCAAATTGATAGCTAGGTTTTCCAAGTGTGCACCCCCCCTAAAAAAAAACACCCAATCACACACCCCATTTTGGGTAGGCGCTGCACTTGCGGCGACGCGCTCTCCGGGGGAGAGCAGCCCGAATTTTACAGAGATAAATCTCTGTGACTAGAATATACCAACTACGAATTACTCGGGACAGGAGAACGCAAATCAGGGCCTAGTTCGGAGTATTCTCGGAACGGCGATTTCTGAGTCAAATTGAAACTAACTTGTGTTTTTTCCATGGTTTTTGTTGTTTTCAGTGAAAACCACGTTTTCTTTTTAGTTACTTCTCTTCATCACTCTTCCAGCGTTCGTTTCACTTAATATGTTTGGCACTTCTG
>CM065698.1:24934189-24941689 GCA_017654935.2 Phymorhynchus buccinoides
ACTACTACTACTACTACTACTACTACTACTACTTCTAATAGTTCTTCTACTGCTGCTTCTGCTGCTACTACTACTACTGCTGCTGCTGCTGCTGCTGCTACTACTTTTATTTCTACTACTGTGCAAAGAGGAAGAAGAAGAAGAAGAAGAACAAGAAGAACAAGAAGAACAAGAAGAACAACAAGAAGAACAAAAACAAGAAGAACAAGAAGAACAAAAACAAGAAGAACAAGAATAAGAATAAGAAGAACAACAAGAAGAAGAACAAAAACAAGAAGAACAAGAAGAAGAACAAGAAGAAGAACAAGAAGAAGAATAAGAAGAACAACAAGAAGAACAAGGACAAGAACAAATCAATGAAAGACAGTCCACTACCTAGTTTCGTTATTTGGAGTCTCCAATAATGTTCTAGTCAAGTCCCTATTATTATTTGGTATTTGGTAGTTGGTATATTGTAGTCACAGAGACTTCTGTATCTGTGAAATTCGGGCTGCTCTCCCCCGGAGAGAGCGTCGCCGCAAGTGCTGCGCCTACCCATTAAAACAAATGGGGGTCAGGGGCACAGAGTGAGGAGGGGGTGTGGACACACGTGGAAAACCTAGCTATCAATTTGTCCATACCAGACAGCGGGAGTTCTCCCTGCTCTTACCGACTTTCAACTGCCGTGGGATTTGTACGTGCGTAAAGCGCACGTGGTCAGACTAGCTTTAAGTCCCCATCCGAAGGACTGGACGTTCCGTTCGATGTTCCTGTCGAGCTAGAAAGAAAGGGCGAGGAGGCCGGGTTTCGAACCCGGTTCACTCACGCTGCAGTCACGCATTACATTTGGCAGGCGAACGTCTTTACCACTCTGCCACCTCTCCCCCTTCCCTACCCTCTGCTGCCCCCATCCCTAGCTGTGTTTTTGTCTTCGTCTCCGGCAGCTCCCCATGCGTCCACCCCCCTTGGAACCTAAAAACACGCCATTGAGTTTGGTAAATGGAAAACCATTTATATCACTCAATTGGTCGGAGGTGGGCAGTATGAAAAAAACAAACTACTTTTATATTATCAGACGACAATGAAGAAAATAGCCGGGGTGAATTGTGCTGATATATAGGAATAAAGACTTATATAATAGTAGTTGTAATGATGGAGAATGGCAAAGCAAGGATCTGGTAAAGAGGATGAGTGTAATTCGATGGTTAGCATTAGTCTGTTATGAGCTGGTCATTTCTGTTTGAAACGTTAGGCCTACATACAGATCGATACGGAATTATGATCCACTCATCTCTCTCTGTCTCTGTCTCTGTCTCTGTCTCTGTCTCTGTCTCTCTCTCTCTCTCTCTCTCTCTCTCTCTCTCTCTCTCTCTCTCTCTCTCTCTCTCTCTCTCTCTCTCTCTCTCTCTCTCTCTCTCTCTCTCTGTCTCTGTCTCTCTCTCTCTCTCTCTCTCTCTCTCTCTCTCTCTCTCTCTCTCTCTCTCTCTCTCTCTCTCTCTCTCTCTCTCTCTCTCTCTCTCTCTCTCTCTCTCTCTCTCTCTCTCTCTCTCTCTCTCTCTCTCTCTCAACATTCTCATTATGTAACCAAATTGAGAACGAACTGCATTTTTTGAAATTTTTGAGATGCAATGTTTCTCTCAGAGAAAAATACATATTGAAGCAAAGACAATTTTCGAATGTTAATTCTATCGAACTAAAACAACTACTTGCGAATGATAACATACATATTACTAGATATATTGCTATGTACATCTACTATGCACTGAGGAATAGAGAAGAACTCGTGCCTCAGATATGATCAGCAACATTCATGATTGATGCTGTTATTATATTAATTAGTATACACTTGTTGTCATTTATTTCTATGTGTGCACCGCACCTCCTATGTTATAGGCCGGAGGCCTAAAACATTAAAATGCTGTTCAATTTAGCATTAGTATGTTATGAGCTGGTCATTTTTGTTTGAAACGTTAGGCCTACATACAGATCGATATGGAATTATGATCCACTCATCTCTCTCTCTCTGTCTCTGTCTCTGTCTGACTTGCTCTCTCTCTCTCTCTCTCTCTCTCTCTCTCTCTCTCTCTCTCTCTCTCTCTCTGTCTCTCTCTCTCTCTCTCTTCTCTCTCTCTCTCTCTCTCTCTCTCTCTCTCTCTCTCTCTCTCTCTCTCTCTCTCTCGCTCTCTCTCTCTCTCTTTTTTTGTTTTCCATTTTCTTCTTTCGAATTTATCTGATGTTTTTTAAAGACAAAATCTACACTGCTAACTGCAGGGAACCATGTACCCATTGTGTGCTATTTTAGGGGGTTTCGTTGTTAGTGTGTGGAAACTACACTCATACTCCAAACTTATAATGCGTTTTATATAACTAGTGACTGTTGTTGATGCATCCCCGTCATGGAACTTTTGGAGTAGCCTTATCAGTTTTACGCGTAAAAATAAATTCGCTGTAAATGTAAGCAATCTTGATGATCGATCACTGGGTACAGTGTGCACTTTTTAGTTTATGTTTTTGTTCATGTCCTCTTTGTTTTATTATTGTTATTATTTTTTTAATTTTAATAAAAAGAACATTCGATATTTTTGTATGCATTTAAAAAATATAAAAAAACCTATACTGTTCTGAAAGCACAAACGATAATCAATAACTATGCGTGTACTTGAACTAAGTCGTATTTGCGATTAATACTACTTTAAAAAAACCCCAAAAAAACCCCACCAAAACGGGTGTTGTATCTCTGTTTCAGTTTTGTATGTAACCACACTTCTGTTTATGCCTCTTTGTGGGTATGAATATAATAATTGTAGTGGTGGTTTTTTTCTTGTTTGTATTTTACCAATATATTTTGTTAACCTTTCGATCCGCACCGCTGACGTAATTGAAAGAGTGGATTCAGACGTATAAGTTCTAGTTCTGGACATGACTTCAAAAGTAGGGAAAGAAAAGAACGACAAAAAGCCCAAACAATAATGGCTTTGCTATGCACCCAACTGTCGCCTTGCAGGCTGACCCTGTTTGAAGGCACCGCTGTTTCTTACGCAGCTGCGGCAAATTTCAAAAGTTATAATGAAAACCAACAACAAAAAAGGATAATCAAAATGATGGATTTTCTTTGTGTTATCATGAATCCTACGGGGATCACAGTATGATCCTTTCTCAGAACCACAGCCACAGAAATCGTGTCCGATTTCACCACCACGAAAATTCACCTTCTTTTACCGCCATCTTGTTTTATTTTGTATTATTATTATTATTACTGGTTTAAACAAAGATATTAATATAACACAATGCAGATTACACCATTTGTGACCCAGCTCCACGAAAGGGACATTAAGTGTCAAACTGACCATTCTGAGAACATTATACACTTGAACACTTTGAAGATACGTTTCTTTCTAATGATACAAGAACCATTCGTTTTTTCGTCCCACAATTATGGGCATTTAACCCTTTCGCTGTCAGACATTTTTCAGCCAAAAAATACCATTAAACTTAACTGAATAGAGAACATGTTTTTTGTTAATATTGGGAGTTCCTTTGTGACAAGTATAACACTAGGCCTATCCTTACCTCCTAAAATTAAGAAAATAGGGTCTTCGGATAACAGGCCCTGATTTGATGCCTTTTAGTGACAAGAGTGTTAAACCATTTTGGTGCATAAATGCGACATTGGCGGCGAAAGGGTTAAAGTTAGTAGGGTGCGCTTTGGCCATGCTGAGAAAACACTCTCTAAAGTCTAGCCTAGCTGAAGAAAATGCATTGACCTACTCGTTTTAAAACACTTATATGAGACCATTTAGATATCATATTAAAGATTATTCTTTATCAATATGAAAGATAAGATGTTAGAGAACACCAAAATTAACCCATAACTCAAAATTGACAATAATTCAGATTTTGTGACTTTTCAAGCCTGTTGTGAGAAACTAGCCCAGCGACTTAATGTCCCTTTCGTGGTGCTGGGTCACATTTGTTTCATGCACAAAGAGCTATAATAGTGGAGGGCCTTAGGGCCAAAAATAGGCCTAATCGTGCAAATGTTCATACCGCTCTGCAATTTTGCACAGTGAAAGGGGCATCTCTGAGAATATGAAAACCGTCATTGGTTAGTCTCTACATGGTCTGTGACCTGAACTACTGGCCGTTTTTAACGGTACCCTTAAAAGTCGTCTTTGCTACTCTCTGTGTGTTTAGGTTTATGTATCTAAACTCTGTAAGCCGTAGCCCGAAAACCGTTTACCATAGACCCTTACAACCATACATATATTTGATCAGCATGGCCTAAGGAGTGAAATGAGGTATATTTTGAAGCCACCATGCAAACCTCCGCCAAGGAAGTACTTGATGACATGACACTGTTTGAAATTCATGTAGCATCTTGGATGTTGACCCCGAAACCATGCACAACAAGCTATAAAGCTTATATAAACGCACTCAAAGAGTTTTCAATCGCAAACATAAGGCTGCGTCGTGGTGAATTAACATTGAACAACTACTAAGAATATCAATTATATTGAAACAAGAAGAACAAAACAAATGATAATCTAAGGTAGCAATATAACATGTACTTTTTCTATAATTAGAAACAGCATCGCAAGACAAGAAATATAGGGGGAAAAGAAGGAGTTGGGGGGTCGGTGCTATAACACAACTAACTACGCTAGGGGAAGACGGGGTAAAAAGCGCATGGGCGGGTAAGAAGCCCACCCCAATTATCTCATGAAATAAAGAAACTTTCAGTCAAATTTGCCCATGAGACGAATGCTAGACATTAACGCTCGTCTCATGGGCAAAATGAGACTGAAATTTGCTTCATTTCATGAGATAATTGGGGTGGGCTTCTTACCCGCCCATGCGCTTTTTACCCCGTCTTCCCCTATAAACCAACAATCACAGAGTTAATTCCATATCACTGCAGCGCAACAGGGAACATATATTATTATTCAGACTGGAATTAGACTACTATTTCACTGGCTTACATAGTATAGAGAAATGGTAGCGTTTGCAATACCGGGCGACGCAGCAATTTTTCTTGCTTTTTTTTTCTATTTTCATTTTCAATTAAACAGTCACTAGAATAGCGAAACGCAGTGAAACCCACACTCTATTGGCCACTGCAACTAGGGCTTTATCAACGCCCTTGACAGCGAGAGCGAAGCCCTTGTTGGTCAGTATCCAAAAGGGCATTCACTCTTTCAAAAGAATAGGGGTTTGGGCGAGAGTTATACCCTGGTTTGGTCAGTACTCACGCATCTACCAAGGGCATTCACTCTAGTAAAAGGTGGTTGTTGCAGTGGCCAATAGTCACGTTAATGTCCATGTTCCCGTTTCCCGTTGATTGATACACAGTTCCCCCGTGGGGATACCGGGGGGGGGGGTCTTTCCGTACAAATAGTTCCCCCACCTTATGGAAGTTCTGTGCTTGTACCTTCCTCCAATCTGTCTCTCTCTCTCTCTTTGACTCTGCCTTTTTCCTTGCTTTGTGTCATCTACTATCTTTCTGACTTTTTTTGGCCCATTCTCCTGCCTTTTTTTTGTCAAAATCTTCCATATTAGTTTCTTCAGCCTTTGAGCTCCTCCGAAAATTCGGAATGTGTCGGCTGAATGCAGTGGTGAGGACACCAGTGAAAACTGGAAAAAACGGACACATACGTACCCATGCCCATTGTGGCCTTATGGCCCGGGAACACAGAAGAAGAATATACACAGTGCTGAAATTAGACCTAACACGAAAACAATGGTATCTATGGAGATTAGAATTGCCCCCCCCGAAGGAGACACCCCCCCCCCCCCCCCTCCCCACCCCACCCCCGGTAGAAATTATAACAAATTGCCTTTGCCATAGAGAGTAATGGGAATAATGATGAATAAAGGCACACACAGGGAGACAAGGATAGGGCTACCTAAAACACTAGTAGTTATGATTAGTGATTAAAGAAAGACCGGGCTCTATCATCGTTAATAATTTATATCATGAATGATACTTTTAAAGGGCCAGCCACACGTCCACTACAATCGCGCGACTGTACGATACGATTCGATCACGACGTGGTCTCCGAGAACAAAAATGTGATCGGCGCATTCGAGATCACGTGATCGAATCGCATCGTACGGTCGTGCGATTTTAGTGGACGTGTGGCTGGCCCTCTATGTATGCATTTGTATAGCTTTTATGACTGTGTCCGCTGGAATTGCGGAGACTAAACTGATAGATTCAGCATTAGCACGCGCGCGCACAAGCGCGCGCGCACGCACCCGGGCGCGCGGACACACACACGCACACGACACGGCACACGCACGCACACGCACGCACACACACGCACACACACGCACACACGCACACACACACACACACACACGCACAACATACACACACGACACACGCCACACACAGCGCACGTACGCGCTCACGCACGCACACACACACACACACAGCACACACACACGCACACAACCACACACACATCACACACACACACACAACACATATATTTCGGGAGGAGGAGGGGGGGGGGGTCAGAACGTGTAGGTCTTTCAAATGTGTTTAGACCATGCAAAATAAAGAAGAATAAACCAACGATACCAGCCGCCGTAGCTCAGTGGTTAGATTAAGTTCAAGTTCAAGTTAAGTTTATTTCCAAAAACCACCTAGGGGCACAAGAAAACAATCACAATTATGTTGCGGCAACTGAACAACACCTCACACACACACTGATTTTAAACAACATACCAGTGCACAATTCCAAACATTTATAAACTTGCAATAACCATCTGCAAAGGCGCGTACACTCGCCCATACACACAAACACTCCGAATTATTGAATCTTCAGAAAGATAAATTAAAAAACAAAAACAAAACAAAACCGACGTTGCCAGTAAGCCCAACACTTTGCGTACCAGGTTTGGCTAATAGTCTGTGAAACTAAAGCAGTATGGGTCACATTGTTAAATAATGCTCAAAATTCTTTTTAAAATAACCTTTATAAAACAAACTAAACGGGTAAGTGGTTCGTTTATTTTTATTCTGAAAATAAAGATTTGGAACTTGATTACGTTTGGTCTTTTCAAGTAATAGTTTGTCAAGTACGTCTTTCTTGCATCCTTGAATGCCTCACATTCAAAGATATAATGAAATTCGTCTCCAAGCACATGATAATTGCACTTACAACAGAGTCTCTCATTGTGTGGAGTGTTTTGGATTCTCCCAGTTTGAATGGGTAACCTGTGATTTAGGGTTCTGTATTTGACAAATATCAATGCTAAGCGTTCGGGTAGGGTTTTAAAATAATCTTCGCAAGAGAATATTTCTTTATACAATTTATAGTTACTAAACACTTGTTTTTCTTCCAGCTGCGAGAACCATTGTTGAATAAACTGATCTTTTAATGCAAACAAGACTTTGGATTTAAACCAATTAATCGAAATATTATAGTGGGGCTGTTGGGACCACAAACCACTCAGTCCAAGGTTATTTAATAGAGTGTTGACACATAATATGAAAGGCGATACATGTTTGTTTTT
>CM065698.1:24964189-24966689 GCA_017654935.2 Phymorhynchus buccinoides
CTTCTTGTTAATTAAAAAATTAGAATGTTGTCATAATTGTGCCTGAATGTTGATATGGTTGCCTTCGATATGTGTATGTTCGTAAATTTTATCGCCCCAATTCAATGTCATATTCATAGGGGGCTATGACCTTTCTGAATAAATCATTCGAAGTCTGAAGTTTTAACTCTCTCTCTCACTCTCTCTCATAACTCTCTGCCTCCTCTCTCATCTGTCTCTCTCTCTCTCTCTCTCTCGCTCTCTCTCTCGCTCTCACTCTCTGATCTACACTCTCTCATGTCTCTAAGTCTCTCTCTGTCGCTAGTGTCTCTCTCTCGCTCTCTCTCTTTTTTCCCTGCAATTACATGTCTTTCTCTTTTTGTGTGCAGATCATAAGAACTTTCGGTTTAAATAGATCGCTTTTGGACTCTCTATATTCTCGTCTATCTCTCTCTCTCTCGATCTCTAGTCTCTCTCTCTCTATCTTATCTCTCTAAAAAAACCCTCTCTCTCTCTCTCTCTCTCCTCTATCTCAATCTCTCATCTCTCGAAGCTCTTTCATCTCGCTCCCCACTCTCTCTCGTCTCTCCTCTAGCATCTCTCTCTCTCTCTCTCTCTCTCTCTTTGCTCTCTCTCATCTCTCTAATCTCTCGTCTCTCTACTCTCTCTCTATATCTCTCTCTCTCTCTCTCCCTCTAGTCCTCTCTCTATATCTCTCTCTCCTGTCATCAAAATGTGTATTCCTCATTGATATCTTGTGTTAGAGCAACATTTGAGTTTTCTGACTTCTTTGAGTGTCCCATTGGCGTTCGACAAGGGTGTGTTTTAAGCCCTACTCTATTCTCCGTCTTCATCAATCATCTATCAGATCACATGTCCTTAAGAGGTAGACATGGTATTCATTTAATGCCTGATTTAATGGAGCTCTTCCTACTTCTTTTTGCAGACGATGTGGTTTTGATGTCTACTACACCTATCGGTTTGCAAAACCAACTTAACTGTTTAAAAGAATGTTGTGATAATTTGGCACTTAACGTTAATAAAGAAAAAACACAAAAGTGATGGTTTTCAGGAAGGGGGGTTTCTTGGGAAAAACGAACAGTGGTTTTATGATGGTAGTAAGCTAGAAGTTGTAAACAGTTATTGTTATCTGGGTTACATGTTTACTACGAAATTGAGTCATAAGAAAGGAACAGATCATTTAGCAGTTAAGGGTAGGAAAGCTGTTCTATTTTTGAAAAGAGTCCTCCAGAATTACAAAGAAATGTCTTCTAAAACATACTTTGTGATTGTTGATGCTAAGATCAAATGAATTCTTCTTTATTCGTCGGAAATTGGGGGATACCAAAGACTTGACAGTTTGGAAAAGGTCCATTTATTAGCATGTAAACGTTATCTTGGGGTCCCTATTCGAACACCTAACAAAATGTTTATGGAGACCTTGGGAGGTATCCTATATTTATAGCTTCATGTGTTAACTGTGTGAGATACTGGATACGTTTGCTGGATATGGATCAAAATAGAATTCCCAAACAATCCTATAAAATGCTAGTCACTCTAGATTCACAAGGTAAAGATTGTTGGGCAAGTAAAATTAGGGAAATTTTATGTGAAACAGGATTTGCTTTTGTATGGCTCTACCAATCTGTTGGCAATCCCACTATCTTTCTTAAGCAATTTAAACAAAGGCTAATAGGGCGTTTGCCACGAGTGTTCGTTCACTATACTAGACTACTAATTTGCCCGTGCTCGTTCTGCCCGAGTTGCGCTGACCTCTCTAATTCAACTCTCTAAATTCAACTCAGTGAAATTCAAGGTCACCGGCGCGTGGCAAATGCTCTATTGACATGTTTGTTCAAGAGTGGTCCGGTGCCATCAGAGATAGAGATAGATATGTTTCTTATAGGAGTTTCAAAACTATTTTTGAAAAAGAGCAATATTTTTCTGTTGTCGACACATACTGCTTTTGTGTTGCTTTGTCACATTTACGTTTTGGTGTTCTCCCATTGAACAATTATATGCACAGATAGTCAGAATGCTTCAGACCGTACATGTCTTGTCTGTGTGTCAAAAATAGAAAACGAAGACCACTTTATTTTCAAATGTTCTTTATATACTGACCTAAGGCAGAAGATTTTACACAAGTTCTCTCCACTGTCACTACATTCACTCCTTCAGGCAAACTCAATGACGAAATCCCAGCTATTATCTAAGTTTATTTTCCATGCCTTGAATGTGAGGAAAAGGTTCCTCTCTGGTGAACAATTAAGTGATGATGAATGAAAGGTTACTACGCGTTTAACATTGGACATGAAATTATGTTTATCTGTTTTATTTGTATTGACCCAAATGCAAATATGTATATGATTATATACTATATTTTCTCTTTATTCCATCATCTTGCAATGTCCTTATATGTAAACCACTAGTTTGCTTAAGAAGGATAACAATCCTCGTGTTATTATGATTGTTTCACTGCTTCCATCTTTGTTATCTTCGAATTTTGTGGCTTTACACAAGC
>CM065698.1:24971689-24979189 GCA_017654935.2 Phymorhynchus buccinoides
CATAATAGATGCATTTTGGAGGGAAAAAACTAGGGGAGAGCACTTCGTGACAATTAGAACTGTTTACCTCCATTACTCGGTTAAAAACCATAGCAACAATGCAACAATGGCGTCGAAGCTTGAAACCGCAGGGTGCGAGTCACAGCGACTTGCAAACATTTTTTTTAGAACAATTAGGGGTGTCCAGTGGCCACAATCTGATCAAACTTGCAAAATTTGACGTCAAAATATAAATGACATATTTTTTAAGAATGACGCACGGTGTTCTAAGTGCTGTGTGTCTGCTCAAACACATGAGTCGATAGGCTACGAGAGCTGATGGTAGAGTGGCTTCCCCTGTTTGACCAATTGGATTAGGCAAGATCACTCCCACACACCATGAAATTACTCCCCTGAATTATTTCCGAACAATTCCTATTGACAGGAAACTGTCGGAGCGATCGAAGAAGAAGAAGAAGAAGAAGAAGAAGAAGAAGAAGAAGAAGAAGAAGAAGAAGAAGAAGAAGAAGAAGAAGAAGAAGAAGAAGAAGAAGAAGAAGAAGAAGAAGAAGAAGAAGAAGAAGAAGAAGAAGAAGAAGAAGAAGAAGAAGAAGAAGAAGAAGAAGAAGAAGAAAGAAGAAGAAGAAGAAGAAGAAGAAGAAGAAGAAGAAGAAGAAGAAGAAGAAGAAGAAGAAGAAGAAGAAGAAGAAGAAGAAGAAAGAAGAAGAAGAAGAAGAAGAAGAAGAAGAAGAAGAAGAAGAAGAAGAAGAAGAAGAAGAAGAAGAAGAAGAAGAAGAAGAAGAAGAAGAAGAAGAAGAAGAAGAAGAAGAAGAAGAAGAAGAAGAAGAAGAAACTGTTTCCGATATACAAGACAGCTCGATGTCATTTCTTTGAAAAATAAAAATGGCATTCCTATACGGCTCTTGTTTACACCCTCATCACACATAGGGCACGTTGTCCCTACGTCCTCCGCAATCAGCCAGAACGTTCTAATCGTAGCATGGTCGCGGCGTAGCGTACTGTAGGTCGTAGGTACCGTAGTACTCGCCTGCCAAATGCAATGCGTGACTGCAACGTGAGTGACACGGGTTCGAATCCCGGCCTCTTCGCCCTTTCTTTCTAGCTCGACAGGAAAATCGAACTGAACGTCGAGTCCTTCGGATGGGGACTTATTTAGCTAGTCCTACCCGTGCGCTTTACGCACGTAAAAATCCCACGGCAGTTGAAAGTCGGTAAGAGCATTGTGAAATCCCGCTGCCTGGTATGGCCAAATTGATAGCTAGGTTTTCCAAATGTGCCCCCCCCCCCCCCCAACAAAAAACAAATGGGTAGGTGCTGCACTTGCGGTGACGCGCTCTCCGGGGGAGAGCAGCCCGAATTTCACAGAGATAAGTCTCTGTGACTAGAATATGCCAAATACCAAATAGTAAGAGCGTGGTTGGCTGCGTTTTCGCTACGCGCATTTTCAACATGCTCAAAACGCGTCGTAACGATCGCGAACGTGATGGAAATAAGAAGCGTGGTAGGGTCGTAGCGAGAACGCGGACAACGCAATGGTAGCATGGTAAGCATAGTCCATAGGGGAAGACAGGGTAAAAAGCCCATGCCAATTATCTCATGAAATAAAGCAAATTTCAGTCACATTGTGCCCATGAGACGAGTGTTAATGTTTAGCGTTCGTCTCATGGGCAAAAGTTGACTGAAATTTGGCTTCCTTTCATGAGATAATTGGCATGGGCTTCTTACCCGCCCATGGGCTTTTTACCCCGTCTTCACCTACTGAGCTAGAGGTAGCGACAGGGTACTGAGAACGTGGGGCGGCGGCAGCGTAGGGATCGCGCCAAGAGCGTGGCTCGATGTTACAGGTGTTTTTATTTTCTTCAGCCATGGGTCTTCTTCCTCCGCCACCCCTCAGATCGTAGTTGAGGTCGTGGTTGTAGTCACACTTGAGGAGGATGTCTGCGACCTCGCCACGTTCTCTAGAAAATGTAGCGCACAGTGAGGACTTACTATGGCTTGGAGTCAGAACGGACTATCTTTAGATAGTCCATGGACGTAGCATTGAATTTATTGTGAAAACTAATAGCTTGCATAAAAAAGACTATATAAATATAAAAAGCATATTTTTATATTATATTTTATATTTTATATTATATGCAGTCCTTTTTTTTTTATTAATACAAGTTCTTAGTGTTTTGCAATGCCATCAATAATAAGTCAATGGACTGATCTAAAGATAGTCCGTTTTGACTCTAAGCCATCGGGGGGGGGGGGGGGGGGGGGGGTCCGGGGCGGGGGGGGGGGGGGGGGGGAGAGCGGACGAGGGTGGGGGGGGGGGGGGGGGGGGGGGGGGGGGGGGGGGGGGGGGGGGGGGGGCCTGTTCGTGTGTGAAGGGAGCCTAAATATATTTTTTTTTTTAAAGAAGTAATTCCGAGTCTGATATCTGAGCGAAATTATTAAGATGATAGACGGTCTTGTTTTCTTCCCTAAATCAATACAATACCAGAACATTAATAATGAAAGGAATCACGATGTGACTTCAGGCCAGGGGGAAATAATCGTGGTCTCTTCGCTGGTTCTCGAAAGATCGTGCAAGCTAAATTCTGGAAGATCGTGCTAGTGATTGGATGTTTCCCACACCTGATTTCCGTTTACTATTAATTAATCAACCTGGTAAAATGGCGATTGTTCTGCAGGTGTTGTGATGATGGCTTCGATTTATAATGGAAGCTGTTCGACGTTTCACTGCGGTCAGATTTACGTCTTTGTTTTTGCTTCAGCGTTCTTGTCTATTGTCACCTTCTCTCTCTCTGTCACGTCTATATAGCGCTCTCTCATCTCTATCTCTCTAGCTCTCTCTCTCTCTCTCGAGCGACTCTCTCTCTCTCTCTCTCGCTCTCTCTCTCTCTCTCTCTCTCTCTCTCTCTCTCTCTCTCTCTCTCTCTCTCTCGCTCTCTCTCTTTTTTCCCTGCACTACATGACTTGTCTTTCTCTTACTGCTTAGTTCTAAGAGATATAAAGATATTAAAAATGTGTCTATGTTTTTGTCAAAAGCTTTCAAATTGAGAGAGTTACTGATATCATAGTTTTCTATTTGTTTTTTCCAGTTCTTTTCTTTGTTTCATGTATTTATTGTCCCCCCCCTTCACAGGGGCCAAAGGCCTTTCTGAATAAATTTCCGCGTGTTCCCGTGTTCTATAGATCGTCGTGCTCTAGAAAACGCGAGCTGCTACTCGCGCTCTCTCGCGCGCTATCATCCGGATCTCTTGTGTGGTGTGTGTGCCGTAGCAGCTAGCTAGCTCTCTCTCTCTCTCGTCTCTCTATCTCTCTCTATCTCTTCTCTCTCCTTCTCTCTTCTCTCTCTCTCTCATTCTCTCTCGCTCTCGGAAGGGGGCAGGGGGGGAATTGATGATGAAGAAGGAGGAGGAGGAGGAAGCGTTACGAGAAAGATTGTTCACTGAATAATTTTATTTGTAATGTTATTGTATTTCTAAATAGTTGTCTTTATTGCATTATTGTTTCTTTCAGTAATAGTAGACTGCTTTTTCTTTATTTGCCTACTAAAATGATATATGTTATTTGACAGTATCCCCTTGCCATAAAGGCGTATGTATGCTAATGGCAATACAAATCTATTTGAATTTGAATTATAATCTATCTATCTGTGTCTGTGTCTCTTTCTTCTGTGTCTGTGTCTCTTCCTTCTGTGTCTGTTTCTCTTTCTAATCTGTGGGTGCACATGCACGAGTATAATTATGTAGTATGCATGTAGTTCTGTGCTTAAGTGTGTTAGCATGAATACATTATGCATGTATGTATCTGGGCATATTGTGGGCGAGCGTGCGTGTGTGTGGAGTACACGTGCTGTGCGTAGTGTGTGTGGTGTGGTGTGTGTTGTGTGTGTGTGTGTGGTGTGCGTGCTTGCGTGTGTATGTGCCGCATAGATGTGTTTCTCGTGCCGAGCGTGCGGGTTGGTGTGTGTGGGGGGGGGGGCGTGTGTGTGTGTGTGTTGTGTGTGCGTGCGTGTGCGTGGTAGTGTGTGTCCATGTCTGCATGTTTGTGTGTCTGCGTTTGCGTGGTTTGTGTGTGTGTACACCTGCGCGCTTGCAATGGGTTCAAGCGAGCGTGCGCGTGGTGAACAAAGACACGTGATTCACTGAGTTCTCACCGTGCCGTTTCCCCATCAGATGTGCTGATAAACAAAAACGACTCTCTGATTTGCAAAGAAAACGTCAAGGAGGTTTGTGTCCCTTGCAAAACAGCTACATCAATAATTTTTTTTTTGGGCCCCCCCCATTGTTAATTGTATTATTTATATTGCCATTATTATTATTATTATGAGAACCACAGTGGAACTTCCACGTTCGGTTTATTAATTAACCGCACCACCTAACTGACCCACTGCCCATAACTTCTTCTTCATTCTTCTTCTTCTTCTTCTTTCTTTCTTCTTCTTCTCCTCCTTCCTCTTATCTTTCTTCTTCTTCTTCTTCTTTCTTCTTCTTCTTCTTCTTCTTTCCTTCTTCTCTTCTTCTTCTTCTTTCTTTCTTCTTCTTCTTTCTCTTCTTCTTTCTTCTTTCTTCTTCATTCTTCTTCTGCGTTCCCAGGCCGTCATGGCCATAAAACGTGGCCATAATGGATAAGGTGCATATTTGGGGCCGTTTTCACTAATTCACTGGTCTCCCCGCTGCGCACAGCCCACGCATTCGAGTTCGAGGAGCTCAAGGAGAATAAAATATTGGAAGATTTTGTTAAAGATACCTGACGCACCCACGATAGGTCCTTTGTGTTTTTCTGGGTACTGTGACCCACATACACATTTCCCACTTCAACGTGATGCTGCTCTTAAAATGATGTTCGTTTGATTTTGGGGGCATTTGTATGGGATGAGACCTGTCAAAACAAAGATTTCTTTTCCGCTATAAGAGGAACACGTGAAACCCGTGATTTTGACACGCGATCTGTGGATCTTAATGCAGTAGAATGTCCAGAGAAGATAGTAGATGATGAAACAAAGGGAAAAGCAGAGTCAAAAGTCAAAGAGGTGGCAGATTAGGAAGAGTTACAATCACAGAACTTTCAAGGTGGGGGAGAACTAGTTTTTTAACGAAAAGAACCCCCGCCCCTGGTATCCCCACGTGTGAAGTGGGGAACTATTTTTACGAAAGACACCCCCCCCACTCTGATATCCAACGGCGACCCAGCCTGAACATATAATTACGCCGACGCTTTTAGCAAACAAATGTATGACGCATTGTGACCAACATTGCATAAACTACTGCACAACATAGTTTTTGCTGCAGTTTATATATTCTAGCCGGTATACTGACCCGCTTCGTGGCGATAATAAGCTGTATTAAAGAAATCCACTGTATTAGTATTTGCGTGTTGGTTATTTGTTATTTTTTTAATGAAAATTTGACGGAGCCAGTTCGAACCCCGTAACGCCATTTCGAACCCGAAACGTTTGGGTGAGTATAATGCGACGACTTAACCATTAGGCTATTGGTAATCTTGCTGCTGTCTGTTGAATTGGTGCCTTTGGTTGTAAACAAGCAGTGGGTAGAACCACTGACCTGATCGCTCGCTTTAAAATTACTCTATTAACGCTAAATTACGGAGCGTGTTCTGCAAAATGTAATGTCCCTATGTTACCCGGATCATCCCTCTGGATAGTGTGGAAAGTTGGGCGGCGATAAAACCCACGCTAAATATGGTTTTATACCGAACACCACCACACCCTACACACACACACACACACACACACACACACACACACACACAATCCACACACACACACAACACACACACACATCACAACACACACACGCCCACACACCCACACACCAGCTACAGGCTCGCATCATCGATTTAGATTTTTTTTCTTTAATATTTTTTTAATACTATTTTTTTGGACGCAGTATATTTTGGGACCAAATTGGCAAAATTAACAACGCGGATTCGCAATCGTTTGTGGCACGCTTTTCTTCTCTTTACAATATGTGCCGACAATTGTGGACCGCGCCGACCGACCGACAGTGATTATAGTTTTGTGGCTTGTGGCCACAAACAAAATCCCAACCCTCACATATCAAATCAGTCTGTTCAGGGCACATTTGATTTCCATTTTGACTGTAGCATACACTACATATCCTAAGTTAATACATTTCAAGACTTTGAACGCGCTTCTTTCTCTTCAAGTATTAATACTTCTTCTTTGTTTTTGGAGGGGGGGCGCGGTGGGGGGGGGGGGTGGGGGGGCGGGGGGGGGGGGGGGGGGGGGGTGTAGAACCGTATCATTGACACAGAAAGCGAATCAAATCTTCTAAAATAAAAATTTTAATTGGAACTTTTTTTTTTTTTCATTTCACATTTTTCACAAGGAAGAAACAAACAATAATTGTAGGGCAAATCAAATAATACATACAGAAACAAACAAACTATTTACCACAATCTGTGCCGTGAGTCATTGAAATGTTATCACAACATCTTGAGGTACAATTTATCAGCACTATGTGAAGTAACTACCAACAGAAGACTCAACATTTTCAAATTGTGAGTTTCAAGCTCTGAACAGGTATTACTCATCATATTTTTTAAATGTTTTAAAAACACAAACAAACTACCACACACCGAAAGTTCATAGAACTTATCAGACTAATCATTACTTGTATCTTATTAGTAAAAGTTTTATAAAATCAATTTATATCATTGAATATTGCAGTGAATGGAGCCCACCTGGCAGCAAAATCATTATACAATAAGTTTTTGTGTGAAATGTATTCTTCTATTTTGTATCTGTATTTCAGTTTTTTAACGTATTTTTTTAAGACAGGCATATCATTGTTTAACTTACAGTGGTATATGTATTCTTTTGCTAACAACAACATAAAATAAAAGATATGATCGATTGGTATATTTTTGTCAAATCCAACAATTGCAAGTGCTTCTGAAATACGTAGATTAAATACATTTTGACATTTATCATTCAATGCATCGGACAATTGAGACCAAAAATGTTGAATAGTGTGACATTTCCAAAACATATGGTGGATGCCATCTTTTGTCGTATTACAAAAATTGCATAGATCATTGTCTCTCACGCCCATCTCTTTCAGAATGACATTTGTTCCTAGGCATCTATGTAGAATTCTAAGTTGTAACCATTTCATTTTATTATCTACATTTTTGTTTACATAAAAGAAGCATTCCTTCCAATCATTTTCATAGTTCATTCTTTCGTCCCACCGAGTACAACATTTAGGTTTTACGTTGTTTTCTATCAGTGTATAATCTTCTAATTTTTGTTGTATGGCAAATGTCGGCAAATGGTATATCTTGCGTTTGGTTCGGTCCATTTGCAAACGATCTTGTCTAAAAAAAAAAAACTCAACAACAACTAAATCAAGATCTAGAGGAGAGCTGAGAGACTAGGCAACAATATAATATTATATTGATTCTGTTCCCTGTATAATTTAGGCATAATATATAATTATTATGGAATCCTAGTTCCATCTCGTG
>CM065698.1:24992840-25012840 GCA_017654935.2 Phymorhynchus buccinoides
TGTATTGGCCCATTCTCCTGCCTTTTTTCAAAACAAATCTTCTAAATAATGTTCCTCCTTTGAGCTCCTCCGAAATCGGAATGTGTCGGCTGTACGCAGCGGGGAGACCAATGAAAACTGAAAACCGGACACATACAACCTTACCCATTATGGGAACGCAGAAGAAGAAGAAGAAGAAGAAGAAGAAGAAGAAGAAGAAGAAGAAGAAGAAGAAGAAGAAGAAGAAGAAGAAGAAAGAAGAAGAAGAAGAGGAAGAAGAAGAAGAAGAAGAAGAAGAGGAGGAAGAAGAGGAAGAAGAAGAAGAAAAGAAGAAGAAGAAGAAGGAGAAGCAGAAGAAGAAGAAGAAGAAGAAGAAGAAGAAGAAGAAGAAGAAGAAGAAGAAGAAGAAGAAGAAGGAGAAGACGGAGAAGAAGAAGAAGAAGAAGAAGAAGAAGAAGAAGACGAAGTCATACGTAACAAATACACCATTGAAAATATTCTTTGTGGGACAATAAAATGCTAAAACGGAAGTCACTAGAATAATCCTCAGGGAAGTAAGTACAGCCCCATTTGTGTATCGATGTTTAATGTGAATTGTTTTAATGTAGAATAATGTGATGAAATCATCATAATCTACTGTAAGGTCTTGATGTGATCTCACTCGTTTGCCCCTAATTCGATCATAACCCATAGGCAAACGACAAGGAGAGAACATAGTCAGTTAGTTAGTTAGCCTGTTATAGTCCTGTCAACAGCTATGGCTATCTCAGGACTGTCACCGCATAAAGTTCGACCACGTATAACAAAACACACATCAATGATTCTTAACACCGTCCACAAACATTAAACAAAATACAAAATAAACAGTACAATTCACGACATGGCATCTTCATCATTGTACCCTATAGCTCATAATTCCACATAGTGCTGGAAACGTTGAGCCGCTCTACTCTACTTATCGCATCCAGGTTTTAAAACAAAAACAGTAAAACAAGGATAACAAACACTTCCTAGTAAAAAATAAATATTACAAAGGCCATATAGGCAAATGTGCACTGTAGAATGGGCAACGTGCCCACTCAAGTGCGTAAGGTCTCACGCGTGAAAGCCAATGAACAATTTTTAAAAACAAACAAACACCGGGCATGTCATAAATTGTAAATGAGGATGGAGAGAATGAAAAATGGGGATGAGGGGCTACTCTTAGTTTAAAGCTGCCCCACCACGACAAGGTGGAAGCCCGCGGGGGAGAAAGAGAGAACAAATGACAGAACTAAAAACACAAGAGAGAGAAAACAAGAAACCTTCAGCACTATTCTGAAGGAAAAACAAAAATCATAATTATTTCTGATTTTCCTTTTCTTCCCCTTGTCCCCCCTGTCCTGCACTTCAGTATTTTTCCTTCAGCCCCTAGACTAGTAAGTACACTCCCGCATTGTAAGGTGCAGAAGACGTAAACACTCCACAAATATACATGTATATTCCTATATTGGGAATTAAATCATCAACCACCTAGGCAGCTTTCTTCGAATGCTATAATTGTTTGCATATTATTTTAGTTCAGGCTTTGTTTGTGCACCCTCCACCATACCAGTCGTTCAATGCTGCACTTGGTCATCTCCAAATATGGAAAGTGACGCCATTCGCTGGACAACGTCGGTTTTCAGCAAAATTTTAGAATGTGTATCTTTTAACCATTCAATCTGAAATTAAACTGACTCTAGCCCTAACCCTAACCCTGTCCCTAACCCTAACCAAAACCTTAAACCGTCAAATACACAAAAAATGAAACATTTATAAAAATTGAGTGTTCCGTGCTTGGAGATGACCAAGTGCAGTCTTGAACGCCTAGTCAAATACATAGTAATTTTATTTTATTTTATTTTCTATTTAGAAACCTGCCAACACTGGACGTGTGGGTGTTATATTCATTTTCGTCCACGTAATGTATCTGTACTATAAGATTAGTAGATATAATAATTTATCTCTATATAGTATATTGCTCTGTACTATAAGATTAATATATATATATATATATATATATATATATATATATATATATTTAAAATCTGACAGAAAATATCAGGATTGCCAACACTGGGTGTGGGATGTTATAATATTCCTTTTCATCAACGTAATTATTTATCTGTACTATAAGATTAAAAAAATGTTTAAAAAAAATCTACACAAAATGTCAGGATGTATTCACATAATATATAGCGTGAGGTTCACTCTACACCGGTCCCATATCAGGCACAACACTGGGACTCTGGTGGCAGAACACTTCAACTTGGCCGGACATTCCTGTGAGAATGTCAGATGCATCATCCTCGAACAGGTCTTCGTCCAGAGCAAGGAGGCCAGACTCCGTCGTGAAAAGTTCTGGATGGACAAGCTGAAGACCATGGCTCCGCTGGGTCTGAACTCTCTCTAATGAATTGTCTGAAATGGCAGTTATTTCTCCATCGAGCTGTGTTATTTGTTTATAGTGGAGATGCTTTACCCAGGATCCACTCTCTTGACCTGTTCCTAGGGGAGATGCTTTATGTGTTTATAGTGGAGACGCTTGGCCCAGGTTACACACCCACTCTCTTGGCATTATCATAGTGGAGATGCTGAATTTGTTTATGATGAAGATGCTTTACTCATGATACATGCCCACTCTCTTAACTAAAGGGTCTTAAGACATCTGGCGTTAGTTCTACATAGTTTGGAAGTGATAACTACAAAGGTGGACTGAGCGGACATGGATATGAGAGAGAGAGAGAGGGAGAGAGGGAGAGAGAGAGAGAGATGAGAGGGAGAGAGAGAGAAGAGAGTGAGAGAGAGAGAGAGAGAGAGAGAGAGAGAGAGAGAGAGAGAGAGAGAGAGAGAGAGAGAGAGAGAGAGGAGACTGTACTGGGGGATTCATTTTTTGTATTATGTGGACTCAATAGTCCAAATGAATTATCAAACACACACACACACACACACACACACACACACACACACACACACACACACACACACACACACTGCAACACAATCTAATTATACACACAGAATGTGGGTCACAAAAATGACGTCAAGAAAAGTTACGTGTTGTATTTGTTACGTCAAGTTTGTCTGTCCCGCGTCCAAGGCCAAAAGCCGAAATATTGGGAATTAAATAGTCTACATTCTTTCTTGTTAGTTTTCATTCTTTCTTTTTTTTTCTTTCTTTTTTTCTGCTATATAAATATATATATAAACGTACAAGAATTGAAGAAGTAAAAACAACCACACCATTAAACTTTCCTCTTATATATATATATATATATAGTTTGCTTTAATAAAACTTTGTTTGTGTCCAATAAATATATATCTCAGTGATATATATATATATATATATAGTTTGCTTTGATAAAGCTTTATATATATATATATATATATGAAAGAAAAATCTCAGTGAATAGCCAGCTCCGTACCCCTACTCTGAAGGACTGAAAAGTTAGTGCATTTGAAATGCAGAATAGTTTGCTTTGATAAAGCTTTTCTGTGTCCAATGTCTTTATTTGTGAACCTCAGAAACAAAACCAGTTAACGTTAACTTTGAGTAATGTTCCGTGTTCAAAAAATAAAAAAAAACGTATAAAAAAATAATAAAAATAAAAAAAAATAATCCTCTGTGGAAAAAAAAGATAAAAAAAGCCTGCAGCATAAAAAAATTATATATATATATATATATATAACGTACAAGAATTGAAGAAGAAAAAACAACCACACCATTAAACTTTCCTCTTATATATATATAGTTTGCTTGAAAAAAACTTGTTTTGTGTCCAATATTTAAGTTTGTGAGCCTAAGAAAGAAACTGAATAACTTTAATTTTAACTTTACAATTTATTCTGTGTTCTGAAAAGAATAAAAGAAAATAATGTGCTGATTTACTTTTTCTCCCAATGGGGGAGATAGACAATGCCTATGCAAAGACAGCTGTTTCATCTTTGAGAAAGATTCTTCAGTCTGCATATCGGCCTGCAAAGTATGTCCACAGTGAACATTCAAACTGAGCTAGAAGACTTTCTACAAGAGAAAGGTTGTCCTCTTTGGTATATATATATATATATATATCAAAGCAAATTATATACATAAGAGGAACGTTTAATGGTGTGTTTGTTTTTTCTTCTTCAATTTTTGATCGTTTATATATATATATATATATTCCATTCTTTTTCTTTTTAGCTCGAACTTAATATGTCTCCCACCAGATGTCGCGTCGCTTTCTTTTCGTTGGATGGAAATCAATAAACTGAAAGAGAAACCCTACTGACAGCGTTCATGCTGATAGTTATCAGGCCTTTGGAGGGGGGGCCCTTGGGGGGGGCCGTGAAACGGAATAAACAACAAGGGTGTCGCTGAGCGGTAGACATGTCCGCCCGTTCCCCCATAATTTACCGCCTGCCCACTTTGCTTCCTTCTGGGGTGATGCTAATCAAGGATCTAATAGCCATTATCGGGATGATCGGCTAACCCTTTTATTATTTATTTATTTAAGAAAATTTATATAGCGCTTCACCTTTAAGCTCTAAGTGCTGTACAATTGCCCTAAAATTATTTCATATTAAAAAAAACACGCTTACATACCTCCACACTATCCTTCACATTCTTACACACACACACACATACACATGCGCACACAAAGAAATATGTACATATTAAACTAAATATAAATAAAATACATATACATAATAAAATAACAATTTACAATCAGATTACATCCCAAAAAAAAATCAATTTACAATCAGATTACATCCCAAAAAAAAATCATTTTTCAATTTACATAAACAAGTTACACATTCACAATGACCGCAAAAGTAAAGTATACATATAGGTACACACAAGGTTAACAAACATTCAAAAATAGACAAACACGCTCATAAAAGCAAATTAAGACATACTCGTATTCACCGCACTCACGGGATAAAAACCGACGACCCCAAAAAAAAAAAGTCCAAGGTCAAAGGTCAAATTCAAGGCCAAGGTCAACAGGTCGCATTCAAAAAGTCTCGCAATGCATTCCTAGGGTAATGCCGATCAAAACTACATTAGTATGGTTATTATGTGGGGGGGCACGCCCAATGGTAGTCGGTCTATACCCATCAGTCAAAGAAACAAGGTTAAACGCCAAGGTCAAGTTCGTGTAAGGTAGCCAATACTTTGCATCTTTCGTGCACCACGACCTTGAGCCAGCCTTCCTGTCTGTCCATTTGACGTCATCAAAGTCAAGATCAAAATTCAAACAACGTTATCGCTTCCCAATACACGGAATCACCCGAAGCAACTGCATGCGTACACCGTGTTTGAAGACCTTGGATGATTTGTTGGTTTTTTTGGTGTGTTTGTTGCTGTCCCATCTTCTGGGCCGTACAGTGGCGTTGCTCCCACGCCGCTCGTTCCGAATCCCAATTCGCAGCTACACCCCGGTTTGTTCAAGTCGCAAAATCCGAGACCAGCAGTCCAAGGGGAGCTAATCTATGTTAGGCCGTCAGGAGGCAACCAACCGAGGAGACACTGCACTGCTACTGAGTCACTTCGGTGGAGTTCAGTGGAGCCTGTTCAGGACACCACCTACTAAGCCCCCTATTAACCTTGAATTATTAATTTGCAATATGTATATAACAACATGGGAACCCCCCCCAAAAAAAATAAAACACCCAAAAACACAACCAAGCAATAACAACCAAAAGAACCCTAAAACAATTTCAATGTCACACTTCAAAGACTTCAAGGTCAAGGTCACAGGACGGGTCTAAAAAGAAAGTTCACTGATGTCTTTACATTTGAAACGATTCTGTCCAGCGGTTCACAAGATATCCTTGTGATAAGCAGACAAATACCAACCAACAGCAAACAAGCAAAAACATACCCAAGCACACCACGGCGAACTTATACTCCTTTTCCAAACGGATTTGGGCAAAGGACAATCATTACAACAACCTCCCCCCCCCCCCCCCCCCCCCCCCCTTCTTTCTTGCATGTCCTTTATGTGATATAGTGTGGTTTTTGTTAGTGGTTTTTGTTTGTGGCTCAAAGCCACAAACCTATAACTCACTTGTCGGTCGGTCTGTCTGTCTGTCTGTCTGTCTGTCTGTCGGTCGGTCTGTCTGTCTGTCTGTCTGTCGATCCAAAATTGTCGCACATTTTGACAAAATTGTCGCACTTCAAATCGAGGCTACACTTCTGGCCGCTCTTTAAAATGATGTATTTTAAAAGCGTACAAAATAACAAGCGCGAAATCGCAATAGTTTGTGGCACGCGGTCTATTTTTACCACTCCAATCATGAGTTACCTCCCCTGGATTTTCAATAATTTTAATCTGTAAACCAGAATGTTATCTCTGCACCATTTCGTAACTTTTTATATCTTTTGGAAAACATTTAAAACTATGTATCCTACTTATACTCATCAAAAGAAGCACCGCATACTCGTCGTGTCTGTTGTAGTGTCTGTATTACGTATGTTTATTATTTTGTACGCTTTTAAAATACATCATTTTAAAGAGCGGCCTCAATTAATTTTGAAGTGTAGCCTCGATTTGAAGTGCGACAATTTTGTCAAAATGTGCGACAATTTTGGAACGACAGACCGACAGACCGACAAAGTGAGTTATAGGTTTGTGGCTTGAGCCACAAAGAAATAAACATATGTAATACAGACACTACAACAGACACGACGAGTATGCGGTGCTTCTTTTGATGAGCATAAGTAGGATACATAGTTTTAAATGTTTTCCAAAAGATATAAAAAGTTACGAAATGGTGCAGAGATAACATTCTGGTTTACAGATTAAAATTATTGAAAAGCCAGGGGAGGTAACTCATGATTGGAGTGGTAAAAATAGACCGCGTGCCACAAACTATTGCGATTTCGCGCTTGTTTTAACATGAGTGTTCGTTGTCTTTGGTCTTAATGACACACTGACGCACCTCGATTAAGTCCCTTTTTGCCTGGGAAGCTGTGACCCACATACAAATGTCCCCAACTTCAAACTGAGGCTGCTGTTTAAAATGAAATGTTTCGTTTTCAATTTGGGGACATTTGTATGGGGGTCAAACCTGGTGAAAACAGAATTTCTTACGAGCTATAAGCGGGAAAACCCGTGAAACCCGTGATTTTGACACGTGACCTGGTGGGCTTTTAAACAAACAACCAAGAGTTGTGTGTGTGTGTGTGTGTGTGTGTGTGTGTGTGTGTGTGTGTGTGTGTGTGTATAATATGTGTGTGTGTGTGTGTGTGTGTGTGTGTGTGTGTGTGTGTGTGGTGCAACACAATGTCATTCGACGTGTTGTAATTCACACAGTGCAACCCCGTCTTTTTTTAAAATCATTTTTTTCATTTTCAATTTTGTTTTTTCCTTCTTCTTCTTCTTCTTCTTCTTCTTCTTCTTCGTCTTTTTCCTCGTTCGCTCAGACAGTTTCCTGTCACACGAGCGCAGATGCGTCATGCTGCCGTTATGCGCCTTACTAAGAAACAGTTACGCCCAGCATGTCGGACTTCGGCTGAAGAAATCTTCGTAAGAATGTATAGAAGAAAAAAAAGGCAGGAGAATGGACCGGGAAGACAGAAATATAGCAGATGACAGCAAGCAAAGGGAAAAGGCAGAGTCAAAAAGAGTGACAGATTAGAGGAAGTTACAAGCACAGAACTTCCTGAAGGTGGGGGAACTATTTGTACGAAAGAGCCCCTAGTATCCCCACGGGGGTGGGTGGGTTATTTTTAAAGACACCAATAAGAGAGAGTCGGAGGAAGGAGAGGGAGGGAGAAAGACGGAGGGGGGGGGGGGGTAGAGGAAGGGGCGAGATAGAGATAGAGAGAGGATGGGTAGGGGGAGAATGTAAGGCTAAGACATGTTGGTTACATTGCAGTGTGTCTTCTCTTACACACACACACAAGCGCGCGCGCGCGCGCGCGCGCGCGCGCACATAGGCCTACACGCACATGTACACACACACGCACGCACTCACGCACGCACACGCGCACACACACATATATACACACACATACGCAAGCATGCACGCATACACACACTCGCACGCACGCACACACACTCGCACGCACACATGAACGCACGCACAGAGAGAGAGAGAGAGAGAGAGAGAGAGAGAGAGAGAGAGAGAGAGAGAGAGAGAGAGAGAGAGAGAGAGAGAGAGAGAGACAGACAGAGAGACAGACAGAGACAGAGAGAGACAGAGAGAGACGGACACAGACGGACAGACAGACAAACACATAAGTAATAAGACAGACACAATTGCAGAGACATAATCGAAAATCTGGGCTAACGGACAAACTAGATCAAACATTATAATTATATAGCCAGAAGCAGAAACTTAACAGGCATGAAAAAAAACCACCAAAGTTTTAACAGGCGACAAACTTTATTCAAATTGGACTTTCGCTGATTTATCAGGTTATGGAGGCCTCTCCGGTTTTGATCTACCCATGGAAGCCCACCGAGGACCAAAAGGCCAACGAAGTTAGTTAGATATCCCTTCAGTTGTCCTAAACCTGCCCTGCAGGCAAGATCTGCTCAAAACAGCGGCTGGCAGGTCCATACCGCTAAGTCCCAACTGGCCCTCTAAGTCCCAGGCCCGCTGTGTCCCACTCCCTCATGCCCCACATGGCCGAAAGGCCAAAGAGGGCGTAAAACATTATTTTCTCTCTCCCACTCCCTCTGCACGTGGTTGCATGTCTATGACCACGTGTCTATAATTATGATTGGTAAAGCAAAGTGACCACTACGTCAAAGTGACCACTGGTCAGTAGCAGTGACCACTGGTCAGTAGTTTAAAGCGGCATGCTTACATGTATTATATACGGTCCATTATATGCATTCTGTATCATTAAACATTCGGGACTTTCCTGGAGTTGCACTGCCTCCGAGAATTGCCTCCAGGATCGTTCCCACCATCTTTATATCCACTAATGTCCCATATGTGTCTGTTTCAGACCGGAGGACGTTAAATGGATTTTCACTGGTCAGTAGCAGTGACCACAGATCAGTAGCAGTGACCACTGGTCAGTAGCAGTGACCACTGGTCATCTGCGTTATGCAAGTGCATCAAACAATCATCTGGTGACAGGAAATAAGCTATTAAGAATCAACAAAATTGATTTTGAAGTCAGAGTGACCACTGGTCATTGTCACTGACCACAGGTCATCTACGCTGCACAAGGTACCAACATGAACAAAGCAGTCACGTCAAAATCAACACATGAACATAGACACGTGGACACAGACATGTAATCACTTAGAGGGAGCGGGACATAGCGGGCCATTGGACTTAGAGGGCCTGGGACTTAACGGGCACCTCCCCCAAAACAACAACAGCGGATTTATAAAGGCTTACCACACACAATTCAATTCAATTCAAATTTCTTTATTGTCTTCAAATGAAGAAAATCTTTTTTTTCAGCGTGCACTTAAATCTAAGACTGACGAGACATTATATTGTAAACTAAGACATAAAATACATGCATAAAAGCACATGTTATTCACATAGATCAATTAAGTTTGTCACACACACTCCCACCTACCACACCACACACCCCCCCACCCCACACACACAATGAAGCAAACATTAATAATAAAGAACATCATAATGATAACATCACAGCAAACACTAAAATATAATAAAGAAATGCTATTCAGTACACACACAAGCACGCGCACACACGCACATACACACACAGACATGCGCGCGCGCGCACACACGCACACGCACACACACACACACACACACACACACACGCACGCACGCACACACACGCACACACACACACACACACACACACACACACACACACACACACACACACACACACACAAGATACATAAACAAATAAATATCAGGGCTCCCAGGGACCCCCATTTGAGGGTCTATGAAGTACTAACACTCTAAAGGACCCTCTAAAAGAATGTGCAGGGGGTCCCAGGGATGCACTAAAAAAAATCTTTTTAGCATTCGCAATGCCACTGGGACCCTCTATCCCGCCTGTAGGACCCTCTATACTATAAGTGAAGAAGGAGTCCCTGGGACCCCTTGTTTTGCGGGACGATTGGGAGCCCTGAATATGTTCATAAAATGTATGAATCACTTGCGATTTCTGTCTAACTGCCAAAGTCAAAATCAAACTTTTATTTCCAGATAATAAGCAATAATGTTTGCTTTTTTACATCAAGCCATCTATAACCCAAATAAATAATTAAATGACGAAAAATGGCCATGCAATATACCCCTCCATGTGATCCATACAACACTGACGACCTCTGTGAGGCATGATCCACGTGAAATACTTCCGTCTTTAAAAAAATAAATCTACTCTTTTTCATTCACTATGCTCGACGACGAAAATTGTGTTTTACGTCCTCTTGGTCTGAATCAGACACATATGGGACATTTGTAAATACAAATATGGTGGGAACAATACTGGAGGCAATGCCCGGAGGCAGTACGAAACCAGTAATGTCCCGATTTTAAAAATTAATACAGATAGCTGTAGCGGTGACCCCGCCTCGGTTAAACTTCATCGGCTATGGCACCGCCACAAATATAGTATAACAAAATATTAACAAAATGCTCACGTACAATGAAGGAAAGAAAGTAAGAAAGGTACAAGTCAGAACAGTTCTGAAAGCTAACAGAACAAACAGAGTGGATGGATGTAATAACTAAGGCCGTGTACACACATGAGCGGATATTCCATGCGGAAACCCATGCGCAATCCATAATATGTGAAGGCGAACTGGGCACATTCTTTTTTGAGAATGATGCTTTGTTTGTCTCACTTTGGTTCTGACCCACGCACTGCCGGTAGGTGATTGGTATCGTAATCAACTTTGGTGGAGGGGAGTTAAGTAGAAAAGAGAGTATTCACCCTTTGTTCAATTTCGTATACTCACGTAGACCTCAATACACGAACCCCATACTTTTTTGGTTCTGATACCGGGCGAAAACACAGTTATTTTATAAGTGTCGTGTACTGTGGACTACAAAAATATAAGTGAACAACAAAACCTAGTAGGGTTTCCTCAGAATCATTGTTTATTTAGACAAGTAGTAGGCCTATTTCACGAAAATCATGCCTCGCAAAATGTCAGTTGGATCGGAGTTGGATATATTATGAGATCGTACGCAGTGTGGCCTGTCGCATGAAAATAGGTAGCTCGTAAAAATAAAAAGCTCGCTACCTATGACAGTGTGTATTTGCGACATTGAGCATGAACCACAAATTTCACTTTTTTCTAGGGTTAGGGATAGGGTTAGGGTTAGGGTTAGTTAAATGGTTAAAGTACAGAAAAAGTGAAATTTGTGGTTGTCGCAAATACAGACTCTCATAGTAGCGAGCTTTTTATTTTTACGAGCTACCTTTTTTCATGCGACATGGCCGACCCCCGTTGTTTAGGTATTAGGGAAATCATTCGTAAGTTTGTATCTCCCCTTGAAGGAAATTGGAAAAAAACTCGCACACACGTTCCCCCAACCACTTCCTCCCTAACCTCCCCCCCCCCTTAGCACCCCCCCCTCCCCCACCCCCACCTCTCCTTCCTCTTTCGCCGCCCCACCCCCCCCCCCCCCCCTCCTTCCTTGCTACATATTATACCCCTTAGCCTGACCTTCTTCTAGCCATTCCGTTTCCCTCAGGGAGGTAGATTTCTCCTTTGTTAGCCAAAGTTGTCTAACTTGGCCAGATCGTTGCGTAAACAGACTTAACAGAGTGTCGCAAGTTTGTATCTCCCCTTGAAGGAAATTGGAAAAAAAAGCGCATGCCCGTTCCCCCACTCCTCCCTAACCTCCCCCCACTTAGCACCTCCCCCCACCCACCTCTCCTTCCTCTTTCGCCCCTCCCTCCTTCCTTGCTACTTATTATACCCCTTAGCCTTCTTCTAGCCATTCCGTTTCCCTCAGGTATGGCATTCCAAACGTCAAACAATTATTTGCACGATTTTTAGTGCTAAAATGAGGCAGTTTCCTCATTCTGTGCACACAATTCATTCTGTGGTGCACACAATTCATTCTGTAGGAAAGAATTCATTCTGTAGGACAGAATTCATTCTGTGGCACACAGAATTTATTCTGTAGGACAGAATTCATTCTGTAGGACAGAATTCATTCTATAAGACACATATTTCATTGTGTGCATCAAATTTATTCTGTGGGATACACATTTCATTTTGTGCGCAGAATGAATTCTGTGTCCCACAGAATAAATTTTGTGCACAGAATGAATTCTGTCCTACAGAATAAATTCTGTACTAACAGAATTCATTCTGTTGGAAACACAATTCATTCTATGGAGAACGAGGCTCATTGGCATACAAAGTGACGTCACGGGTGTTAGACATTGACCTCCCAAGGTACCTACAATCAACGTGAGCCTCGTTCTCCATAGAATGAATTGTGTTTCCGACATAAATCATTCTATAGGACAGAATTTATTCTGTAGGACAGAATTCATTCTGTACGACAGAATTCATTCTGTGGGATACAGAATTCATTATGTGCATAATATTTATTCTGTGGGACACAGAATTCATTCTGCGCACAAAATGAAATGTGTATCCCACAGAATAAATTTTGTGCACAGAATTAATTCTGTCCTACAGAATGAATTTTGTGTGCCACAGAATTAATTCTGTCCTACAGAATGAATTGTGTGTGCCACAGAATGAATGATGTGCATACAATGAATTGTGTGCACCACAGAATGAATTGTGTGCACAGAATGAGGAAAGTGCCTCATTTGCTACTAAAAATCGTGCAAATAATTGTTTGACGTTTGGAATGCCATACTCAGGGAGGTAGGTTTCTCCGTTGTTAGCCAAAGTTGTCTAACTTGGCCAGATCGTTGCGTAAACAGACTTAACAGAGTGTTAATGCTGAGACCCATACCCCCCCCCCCCCCCCCCCCCTACAAAAAAAATGTAGTGAACGAAACAAGTAGAGTGTTATCAGATTCGTTTCAGTCAGTAGTATTTCATTAGAATCATGCTTCACAGACGTCGTCACAATTGAACGCGTGCATCGACACCTTTATTCAATACTTTCAGCTTTGCGATGTAGTGATTGATGCCAAATCTAGATTTTTTTAAAAATTATTAATAAATACATTTTGATTTTTGGGGGTGAAATCGTTGTGTTGATGAATTTGCACAGTTCTCTTCAGTAACCCTCAGCTGTAGCACACAGCCAATCTGATGATGGAAAATTAAACACGATGTCGTCCTAGCGAGAACAACAACAATGTCTAGAATAATACTACGATGAAATATAATGATTATGATTAAAAAAACAACGAAGAACATGTAAAAAGTGATGATCGCCCAGAATTCTATATAAAGAAAGAAAGTAAGAAAGGCACAAGACAGAGCAGTTCTGAAAGCTAACAGAACAAACAGAGTGGATGGATGTCATAACTAAGGCCGTGTACACACATGAGCGGATATTCCATGCGGAAACCCACGCGCAATCCATAAATATGTGAAACAAAGAAGGGAAAAGATTTGCGCACGTGTCCGAATTTCCCCATTATGCGTAAACTGTTATCCTTCTTTCTTCCATTTAGTTAGGGTTTTCCGGGTTTTCCGTACGGAACTTACGCGTCTAATGTGAACGCGGCCTTACCGGCACGACTACTACTACTACATTACATGTCTGAGAAACGAATATCAAATCAAATCAAATCAAACTCACTTTATTATCTCCAAAGGAGAAATTTTGTTCAGGTACCAGAATAACAAAGACATCGACATTCAGCATGCATGAATAACAGCACAGTTTGACTTAACCCTTTCACCGCCAATGTCGCATTTATGCACCACAATGGTTTAACACCCATGTCACTAAAAGGCATCAACTCAGGGCCTGTTATCCAAAGACCCTACTTTCTTGAATTTGGGAGGTAAGGAAAGGCCTAATGTTAGACATGTCACAGAGGAATTCCCAATATTGCAGTTTTGTTTATCTCTACCCAGTTAAGTTTAAAGGTATTTTAGGGCTGAAAAATGGCTGGCGGTGAAAGGGTTAAAGTGACATGAGTATAAAAACAAATATGCATAAAAAGTATATGGACATAGACATGTAGCATGCGTGAGCATAATGTACATATTTAAAGGTTACACATATTACACGCTTAAAGATACAAAAAGATATTCATTAAATACTTGTAGCGGTGCCATGGCCGATGAGGTTTAACCGAGGCGTGGTCACCGCTACACCTATCTATATTGATACTGGCTGCTTACTGGCAACGTCGGTTTTGTTTTGTTTTTGTTTTTTAGTTTATATTTCTGAAGATTCAATAATTTGGAGTGTTTGTGTGTATGGGCGCGTGTACGCGCCTTTGCAGATGGTTATTGCAAGTCTATACATGTTTGGAATTGTGCACTGGTATGTTGTTTAACACCAGTGTGTGTGAGGTGTTGTTCAGTTGCCGCAACATAATTGTGATTGATTTCTTGTGCCCCTAGGGGTTTTGGAAAATAAACTTAACTTGAACTTGATAAAAAATCGGGACTTTCCTGGTTTCGTACTGCCTCCGGGCATTGCCTCCATTGTATTTACAAATGTCCCATATGTGTCTGGTTCAGACCAAGAGGACGTAAAACACCATTTTTGTCGTCGTCGCTTAAAGATACACATTATATGTGGATACATACACGTCTAAGGATAAGCATGCATAGTTTCTTTTAACACGATGAACACACATTTCAACCTGAAAGGATCATGAGTTTAGGAGGTGGGTGGATCTGGGGATGATGGACATTATTGTAGTGTATGACTATGGGAAGACGAATTGAAAACAAAATATATGGGTCTACATTGCTGAGATTCATTGCACGTGTGTAAAAACACCCGTCATGCTTGTTTCTTCTCCGGCGCCAGTGAATTCAGAATTGGAATTTGTATGGAACACAATCCTATTATACACCCAAAATAATGTCCACTACACGTTGACAGAGGATGGATCCCTCGTGCCTCCATACGGGGGGAGCTGGATGACCCCGCCCCCTCCATGAGTCTCTCACCGTGGGGATACCCGGGGGTCTTTCGTAAAAACAATAGTGTTCCCCCACCTTCTGGAAGTTCAGTGCTTGTAACCTCCTCTAACCTGCCACTCTCTTTGACTCTAGCCTTTTCCCTTTGCTTTCTGTCATATACTATCTTTCTGACTTATTGGCCCATTCTCCTGCCTTTTGAGAAAAACAAAATCTTCCCAATAATGTTTCTCATTTGAGCTCCTCCGAAATCGGAATGCGTCGGCTGTACGCAGCGGGGAGACCGGCGGAAACTGACAACCGGACACATGCGTACCTTACCCATTATGGCCATAATAAAAAAAAGTATGGCCTGGGGACACAGAAAAAGAAGAAGAAGAAGAAGAAGAAGAAGAAGAAGAAGAAGAAGAAGAAGAAGACAGAGAATTGGCGTGCGTGTTTTTGTATGCTCGACCCCATCTTTTGTTATTACTGATGTTTTAACCAACGGTCCAACGAACACATTTTAAACACGCATAACTGTTCAGTGTGGTTTTTATTATCGCAAAGATGTTTGTTAGCATGTTCAACATAGAGATTATCACTTTTGTTTGGTAAGTTCAGATGAAAAAAAACCGATTTTTTTTTATTTTTAAAGTCCAACTTTTCATCACACGTCTTTTAGTTTTGAATGGGAAAGGAGGGCAATGCTATTGTGGAGATTCAATATTTCCCTTAGCAACATCACAACTGATTTCAAGCTCGATCTAATGGTCTCGATAATCGTGAACATTTGTCACACTCTTTCCCCATGGCCACACAGTTAGTACGTCAGTCATAAAGGTCTGTGTACACGTGTACACTATTCACGAGATATTTCTATTTCCCCATGGCAACACAGTGATAGCCCACTCTTAATATGACCTGCAGCTCACTGTGTTGCCATGGGGGAATAGAAATATCTTGTGAATAGTGTTAGCCCTTTCACCGCCAGCCATATTTCAGCCATTAAAGTTACCTGGATAGAGAACAAAATCCATCTGCAGTATTGGGAAATCTTCTGTGACATATGTAAAATAAGGTCTATCCTTACTTCCCGAAACTAAGACAATAGGGTCTTTGAATAATAGATCCCAATTTGGTGCCTTTTAGTGTTCCCAGCTTTGGCGGTCAAAGGGTTAACGTGTCCACAGACCTTTAAGGTATCTGTACACGTTAACATAATTCACACAAAAATATCACTATTTCCCCATGGCAACACAGTGTGTTGTAAGTCACATTAGGATTGGCCTGATATTGTGTTGCCATGGGGAAATAGAGATATTTTGTGAATAGTGTTAACGTGTACAGAGACCATAAGATTACTTGCACATCACTGTGTTGCCATGGGGAAAGAGTGAAACAATGTTAACATGTATTGAGACCATAAGTTTTTTGGGGAGTTTCTAATCCCCCTTTTTTCTTCGCCCATATTCTCGCCTTCATCGTCGTTCTCTCTCTCTCTCTCTCTCTCTCTCTCTCTCTCTCTCTCTCTCTCTCTCTCTCTCTCTCTCTCTCTCTCTCTCTCTCTCTCTCTCTCTCTCTCTCTCTCTCTCTCTCTCTCTCTCTCTGGCCAGCCACATGTCCACTAAAATCGCAGGACTGTACGATACGATTCGATCACGTGATCTCCAAGAACAAAAGTGATTGGCGCATCGAGACCACGTGATCGAATCATATCGCACAGTCGTGCGATTTTAGTGGACGTGTGGCTGGCCCTACTCTCTTGTTTATTGTTCTCTCTCTCTCTCTCTCTCTCTCTCTCTCTCTCTCTCTCTCTCTCTCTCTCTCTCTCTCTCTCTCTCTCTCTCTCTCTCCCATATGTTTTTCACTTTTTAGTTATCTTTCCTTATTACTAATATGATTAGTTATATTGTTCAGTTAAATTGTGTTCTTTACTGTGAAAATTATGCTTTCCCCCATGTCATAAGAACATTTTGTTAATGACATTAAACAGTCAAAGTGTCAGAAGTATCTCTCTCTCTCTCCCCCCCCCCTCTCTCTCTCTCTCTCTCTCTCCCTCTCTCTCTCTCTCTCCCCTCCCCCCCCTCTCTCTCTCTCTCGCTCGCTCCCTGTTCCCTACCCCACAAGCTAAAAACACATAGCCTACTCTTTCTTCTTCTTCTTCTTCCTCCAACATAACACTTGTCTTTCATCAGACCCTTTTATTACAAAGGGAATAAAATAAATAAATAAATAACCAAGAAACCAGCGGCACCGACTCAGGAATGTGCGTAGTTTATGACGGATTGATCTGTTCACCGAAACGTGATGTTCTCGCAATGATTTGTGACCAAGCACCGCGAAAGGGACATTAAGTCGCTGGGCTAGTTTCTCACAACAGGCTTGCAAAGTCCAAAATCTCATTTAAAAAAAATCAATTTCGAGTTGTGGGTATTATACTGCTCTCTAACATCTTATCTTTCATATCCATAAAGGATAATCTTTAAGATAGTCTCTAAGTATTTCCCCCCAAAGTGCCTTAACATTAGTAGGTTGATGCATTTTCTTAGGATAGGCTAGATTTTAGACTGTGATGTATCAAAATGGCCAACCAACTTGAAATGCTCATAAAAAAAAAGGATAAAACATTTTTTTTTTAATATCTTTAGAATGAGAATTGTCTGAAGTTTCCAACTATGCCATATTCTTAGGATTGTCACTTTGACACTTAATGTCCCTTTCGTATTAGTATTAGGTATTAAGTATTAGGTACTTTATAGTCACAGAGGCGTCTCTGTGAAATTCGGGTTGCTCCCACCTGGAGAGCGCGTCGCAGCCAGAGGCGCGCCACCCAATTTTGTTTTTGTTTTTTTGTTTTTGTGTGCATGCGATTTATGTGTGACTGATGAGGAAGGAAAGGGGGGGGGTAAATTTTGACCAAATGACAACTTTTTCGTTGCCACTGGGTTTAACGTATGCTAAGTGCATGGGCACACGGGACCTCGGTTTATCGTCTCATCCGAAAGACTCCACGTTCAGAGCGTTAAGGCCTAGTGCAAAGTGAGAGGAAAAACATCCCCTGTACCCAGGTTCGAACTCGGGTTTACTTTTGACACGAAGCGAACGCGCTACCACTGTGCCACTCTACACCACATGCTGGGTCACATAATATACCGTACATTACTGGGTGCGTCTTGATGTCTGAATCACCTACTAAACTAGACCTACGTGAGTGTCACACCCATTCTATAAAACAATCCACTCGTGGTTTACACCCTGTAATTATAGCCCTGGTGCCGTAACCGCGAGTGGGTCTCCAACCGCTAACACGGGTCGCAACGTAGTAAATTAGACTAAACTATCAATCGTTGTAGCCAGCTTAGTATGATTTTACAAGTCATTACTACCTGTGTTAATGGTTTAACCCCTTGACTGCCAGAGAGAATTAAAGACAATTAAAAAAAATCCTTTGGGCGAATCATCACACGAAAAAGACAACTGATAGAGCCAATCTGGCAAAATGGTCTGGGGATATTAATCTCTTGACTGTGTCAGAGCAAAAGCCAACATAATTATCAGGGTTTATTCCTCTTCATCTGATGACGTCATCCGTGATGTCAGCAGGTCAGTGCGTAATGTGTTGCTGGCTGTCTAGGGGTTAAGACGCACTCGTGATCACGGTACCTTGTTCCTAGTAATAGGATGTTTTTGTTTGTTTGTTTGTTTTATTAACTCGGGATTAGGCTCCTCTGTTTCATTGCAACACCGTTTCTCCCCAAGTGGGGATACCGGGGGGTCTTTTGTATAAATAGCTCCCCCACCTTCTGGAAGTTCTGTGCTTGTAACTTCCTCTAATCTGTCACTCTCTTTGACTCTGGCACCTTTTCCATTTCCTTACTGTCATCTGCTATCTTTCTGCCTTACCGGTGGTCCATTCTCCTCCTGCCCTTTTTTTCAAGAAACTCTTTTTTTTTTAAAAGATTTCCTCCAGCCTGAAGTCGGACATGCTGGGCCTAACCTATTTCTTACTTAGGCGCATAACAGCAGCATGGCGCATCTGCGCTGACAATTGACAGGGAACTGTCTGAGAGATCGAGGTAGAAGAATTACACCTTTAGGGACCTTCCTCAACGCCAGCGGTGTCCTCAAATCCCTTTTGGCCGAGAGAGTGGTGATGTACCCTGGGCAAGGCATCTCCACTATCATAAACACATTCTCGCCCCAGCCTGCCAGAATAGTATCTGCCCCCATCTTCTATCTGGCAGTCATTGTCGGAAACGACAGACTAGGATACATCTACAAATAGTAATTTTATGGTTTTTTCCTTTGTTCATCTTTGTTTTCTCTCTCAATTGTTTCTTTGTTTCGGTTCGTAGCCCTCTTAGAGCAATGCATCACTCACACAGCAAATTATTGGCTGACAGTTTGTAAATACTGTGAATGGCAGGCCATTACCACAGAATCAGGGGCAGACTTTTTCATTTCCCTCTTTCCCCTATTCTGGCAGTTCAAAACATCGAAACTGTTAAACGGACCGAAACGGACACTGAAACGGACACCGACACGGATTGAAACGGACTAAGACGGACACCGAAACGGACTAAAACGGACACCGAAACGGACTGAAACGGACTAAGACGGACACCGAAACGGACTGAAACGGACACCGACACGGATTGAAACGGACTGAAACGGACACCGAAACGGACTGAAACGGACACCGAAACGGACCGAAACGGACTGAAACGGACACCGAAACGGACTGAAACGGACTAAGACGGACACCGAAACGGACTGAAACGGACACCGAAACGGACACCGAAACGGACTGAAACGGACACCGAAACGGACCGAAACGGACTAAAACGGACACCGAAACGGACTGAAACGGACTAAGACGGACACCGAAACGGACTGAAACGGACACCGAAACGGACTGAAACGGACACCGAAACGGACCGAAACGGACGAAACGGACACCGAAACGGACCGAAACGGACCCGAAACGGACTGAAACGGACCGAAACGGACACCGAAACGGAC
>CM065698.1:25022840-25030340 GCA_017654935.2 Phymorhynchus buccinoides
ACTCCATGTTGTGAATACTATGATGCAACAACAACAACAACAACATACAGTATTTATACGGCGCTGAATCTTGATAGAAATCAAATCAAAGCGCACACACACGATAGCATTCAAAGCGCATTAAACAAAAACGCAATACAAAGCGAACACACACGGATAACATAAATGGAATATAGCAGAAACAGACCTAATGGCAAGAGAGAGAAGATAAAGAGAGAGGAGCTTTAATGACGGGGGAACAGGTGGGTTTTGAGGTTAGCTTTGAAAGCAGAGAGAGTCGGTCGCTGACGGAGGGAGAGAGGAAGTTTGTTCCAGGAGGTTGGTCCTGAGACAGCAAAAGAGCGCCGACCAACAGTTGAAAGCTTATACCTAGGGATCTGGAGAGAAAGATGGTCAGAAACTGAACGTAAAGTGCGAGCTGGCGTATAGATGGAAATATTGTCGCAGAGGTCAGATGCAACAAGGAAGGACGCATTAAAGAGGGCCACATTAATGCAGATTTCTGGAATGATGATTATCTGTAGACCCCACCCCACTCCACTGTCAACCCTCTCCCACAATATGCCATGCAGAATTGCTTCGAACTATGTTTCGTACGTATATAGGGCCTATGTTTTCAAATTATCTTACATTGAACAAAGTGGGAGAACTCTCTTTCTAATTACACCCTCCACCAAAGTTGATTACGATACCAACCTTCTAGCAATGCGTGGATCAGAGCCAAATGGAGACAAACAAAGCATCATTCTCAAAAAGAATGCGCCAAGTTCGCCTTTATGACCCTCCACCCACACAGTACACATCAACAATGGTGGATAGGACGACATACAAACAAATCAACATCTATGCAAGAGTGGCATAGCCTTCTAACCTTGAATATGTTGCACATAAACAACTCACCACACAGAACAAACTGGTGAGCCTCGAAAGGATGCTTTGTTAATCAAAGAATGAAATAGGCCAAGAGAGGGGACAACGAAATTGAACAAAGAGTGAGAACTCTCTTTTTAATTAACTCCCTTCCACCAAAGTTGAGTACGATACAAATCATCTAGCAATGCGTGGATCAGAGCCAAAGGGAGACAAACAAAGCATCATTTTTTTTTTAAAAGGGCCAAGTTCGCCTTTATGACCCTTCACAAACACAGTATTGATGAGTATGCTCTCCTTTGCTTTGACAGAAAATAAAAACAACAACAACACAACAACAATACATTGTTATGGTTATTGTCCTCTTGGTCTAGGAGACAACTAACTCCCCTAGGTAAAATAACAGTGATTAAAGCTTTGGCCCTATGTAAACTTGTTCATTTATTTACTAATTTACCAGACCCTTCCATGCAATTCATGCATGAGCTCATCAATTGCTTCTACGGATTTTTGTGGAAATGGGAAAAATAGCAAAATAAATAAAAGACTTGTGTGCTCTTCTTATGAGAAGGGAGGTTTAAAAATGATTAATGTTTATAATTTTCTATCAGCTATGAAAATATCATGGTCAAAAAGAATGTTTCGTTCTGAAGAGAACTTATATTGTAACATTTTGACATGTATTTGTTCTGAAATGGATAAAATAACACGCTTTGGTAGCGACTATGTCACAGAAGTAATGAGAGCTTGTGATCATTTGTTTAGGTTAGATGTATTAAAACACTATAAAAAATATATATGAAAAATGTAAACCTACAAAATCACAAGAATTTGTTGCTGACAATATTCACTTCAATAACAATATCATCAGGGATAATAAAACAGTATGTTTAAGAGAATGGTCAGAAAATGATATCAACACCATTAATGATCGTGTTGACACTGAAGGAAAATGTCTAACTTTTAATAGCTTTAAAAATAAATATCCTATGGTTACAACTAACTTTCTTGTATACAATGGCATAGTGAGAGCTGTGACTAAGCATAGAGAATCCTTGGAGTTAGAATTATGTAATAACTTAGCTAATGAATATTCTAAAGTTTGGAATTTAATTAAATTTACACCTACTAAAACCATATACCAGAGTATGACAGACTGTGATACCACACCACCCAGTGTAAGAAAATGGCAACAGCGATATCCACAGACAGTCTTAAAGTGGGAAAAAATATTCATAAAACATTTCAAAACTACTACTGATTGTCAACTGCGGTGGTTTCAGTTGAGAGTATTACATAGACTCCTGCCCACTGAAAGATACCTGTTCTTATGTCAAATTTCAAATTCTCAAACATGTACTTTTTGTGGCATAGAAGATGAAACTTTAGTCCATCTTTTCTTCATTTCTTGGATTCATGACATTTGTAACCATACACAGATTTTAATATCTTAGAAACTCTAGTTTTGCTAGGATGGAAACAAAACAAAAAAAACAGATAAGGTCATGGATCTGATCATTCTGTTGAAACAATCCCATGTCTGACAGCTTTTAAAAATTGTCTGAAAAGTCGCTACTGGGTGTAATTGTCTTGTCATTCGATGGAAGGGACTATGGAAAAAAAATACATATAATTGGAATGCCTACAAACCTCTGATTGATAGCTGCGGGTGAAGAAAGTAATGTATAACATAATAATAATAATAATTTTCAATTGTAATTGTAGGCTTATATTGATATAACATACCTTCTTTTATTTGTTTGTGGGTTCTTGAATGAGATGAATTTGGCCTGTTTACAGAATGGAAATTGTAATTTTTTTTTTGTCAGCACATAAAAAAAACAAATTTGATTGTGACTGACAGCCCAAAGATTCACACTTGGACAAATGTTTTTGTTGTTGTTTTCTTCTTCATTCTGTTTAATGTTATTATTTATTTGAGGAAATGGGGAAATGCATAAAACTAGTTAGAGACATGTGTCGTTTGGTATGTAGGCTTTAGAAGAGAAAATTTATATGCATAGGAGAGAGAGAGAGAGAGAGAGAGAGAGAGAGAGAGAGAGAGAGAGAGAGAGAGAGAGAGAGAGAGAGAGAGAGAGGAGAGAGAGAGAGAGAGAGAAGAAGAAGACGAGAAAGAGAGAGAGAGAGAGAGAGTTATGTATGTTCCATGGATATGTTTTTGTGAATGTATGTGTTTTCTATGGAAATCTGTAGTAATGTTATGTTAACTTTTCATCTTTGCTTACAGATGGAAACAAAAAACACCTCTTGGTAATCACTAAGGTATTGTTATACCAAATTGACAACCCTCTCATTTCAACACTATTACAAACTCACCCACTCATGCACACTTTCAACTCAAAAGCACAAAGAAACAGTTTAGATTGTAAATGGAATTTATCGTTTGACTGATTCATACATTTAATATACATGTATAAATTATATAAATTAATATGCTTAATATTGAACAATGCATGTTGATGGATGAGTGTGTGTGAGAATGAAGGAATTGTGGAGTGGAGGGATGAGAGAGGGGGGGGGGGGGGGAAATGTTATAACAAACCAACAATACCTTGTTAGAAAGATTTCAATTGACAACACACACGTTTCTTTTCTACGCATTGTTCCAATGATTGCCATGACACTAGTTTAATAATACATACTGACTACAGTTGACAGCCAAACAAAACATACAGAAGAAAAAAGGAAAGAAAGAAAGAAAGAAAGGAACACAAAACTGAACCCCCCCAAAAAAAAAGAAGAAAAAAAAAAGAATGCGTGTTTGATTCTATAATCTCATTTAATAAAATAACTAAGTTTTATGATTGTATTGATATGACTACTGTAATCGGCATTGGCATTGCTGGTCTTGAATTTCAGAATATTCTATGCTATTAGATGTGCTTGGTTATGCATTCTTCTTCTGATTGTTTGTCGGCTTTTTTGTTTGTTTTGTGTTTTCTCCATGTCTAATTTGCCCAGTTCTTCTCTTTTTGTGTGTGTGCGCGCGTTCTGTTCTTGTCATATTTCATTATGAAATGGTGTTGTAAAAATGACGAAAGAAACTTGGTAAAGGTAAAGATGTGCCCCCCCCCCCCCCTGCATTTCTCGGTTAATTGTATTTTTCCGTTTTTGCCTTTCTTACCATACATAAAGTTGTATTTTAGGAACATGTTCAGCTAATTCTCTTTTTGGAATACTAACCCTATCCCTAACCCTAGCCCTAAACCTAACCCTACCCCCCCACTATGTACTGCAGTACAGTACACCGCGATTTGTCACAGTTGTGGTTCGTTGCGTTTTTCCCGTCTTATAGGGTGGGGGGTAGGGTTAGGGTTAGGGATAGGGTTAGTATTCCAAAAAGTTTATTAGCTAAAAAGGTTAATAAAATACAGCTTTATGTATGGTAAGAAAGGCAAAAACGGAAAAATACAATTAACCGAGAAATGTAGGGGGGGGGCACATCTTGACCTTTACCCAAAGTTTACAACAAGGTGTTGGATAACAAGTTAAATAAAAAAACCAAGAACTTTTATTAATGTAAAAAAGCAACATTTGGTGTGCTGCCTTTTGACATAATATAATAAAGTGTGTGTGTGTGTGTGTGTGTGTTGTGTGTGTGTGTGTGTGTGTGTGTGTGTGTGTGTGTGTGTGTGTGTGTGTGTGTATGTGTGTGTGTGTGTGTGTGTGTGTGTGGTGTGTGTGTGCGTGTTGTGTGTGTGTGTGTGTGTGTGTGTGTGTGTGTGTGTGTGTTTGTGTGTGTTTTCGCTAAGCCTCCTGCTCACTTTCCTCAGTTCATGTTACAGCTTACTCTCTTCTTTTTTCCTTCTTGTTCTTTTTGTTCTTGATCTTCTTTTCTTGTTCCTGTCCTTGTCCTTCTTGTCATTGTTCTTGTTCTTCTTGTTCTTCTTGTTCTTCCAAATGTCCAGTCCTTTTTCTCCTACATCTTAAGCTGTTAACAAAAGGTTCAATCTATCAGTTAATCTTCTCCTCCTCGTCCGTTCTTTTTTCTTCTTTTTTTTTCTTGATCTTCTTCTTCTTTTTCTTTTTTTCTTTTTTTATCTTTTTCTTCTTTCTTCTTCTTCTTCTTCTTCTTCTTCTTCTTCTTGTAGTAAAAAAGACCTTAAATGTCTAGTCCTTTTTTCTCCTACGTCTTAGCCTGATAAAAAGGTTCAATCAATATTAATTATCTCCTCCTCCTCCTCCTCCTCCTCCTCCTTGTTGTAAAAAGGCCTTAAATGTCCAGTCCTTTTTTTCTCATACATATTAACCAGATAAAAAGGTTATATCAATCAGTTCATCTTCTCCTCCTCCTTCACCACCTCCTCCTCCCCTTCCTCCTCCTCGTCCTCCTCCTTCTTCTTCTCCTCATCCTCCTTTCCTCTTCTACAGTAACCCATCTGAACGTCTCTGAAGCACTTTCAAAGAGGATAATGAAATGGAACGACCACCATTCTCCCAACCCGTTGCTGCTGCTTCTCGTTCGCCTATAGTGCTTTGAACGATCCATAATTGTCTCTTGATCTCTTGATCTCTTGATCGCGGGCAACATTGTTTAATTTAAACAACAAGCAACAACAATAAAAGAGAGAGAGAGAGAGAGAGAGAGAGAGAGAGAGAGAGAGATCGAGAGAGAGGAGACAGAGAAAAGAGAGAGAGAGAGAGAGAGAGAGAGAGAGAGAGAGAGAGAGAGAGAAGAGAGAGAGAGAGAGAGAGAGCGAGTCAGATCATTTTGTTCTTACCCAGATTTGAAGCAGCCTTGTATGTATGTATGGTAAAAAGTATGTATGTAGTGTATGTATGTATGTATGTATGTATGTATGTATGCAATGCACGTACGTACGCATGTATGTATGTATGTATGTATGTATGTATGTATGCATGCATGCATGTAATGTATGTATGTATGCATGTATGTATGTATGTATGTATGTATGTATGTATGTATGTATGTATGTATGTATGTATGCATGCACGTATGTATGCATGTATGTATGTATGTATGTATGTATGTATGTATTGTATGTATGTATGTATGCATGCATGCATGCATGTATGTATGTATGTATGTATGTATGCATGTATGTATGCATGTATGTATGTATGTATGCATGTATGTATGTATGTATGTATGTATGTATGCATGCATGCATGTATGTATGTATGCATGTATGTATGTATGTATGTATGTATGTTGCATGTATGCATGTATGTATGTATGTATGTATGCATTACAACATTTGCAAAAAAGTAATTGATATGTATGTATGCCATGTATGCATTGTTTTTTAAGATTAAAATAAACTGATAGCCCAGTCAACAACTAAGGCCATGTCAGGGCATTCAACCCCGTTCATATATGTATGTATGTATGTATCAATGTATGCATGCGTGCAATGCATGTATGTATGTATGTATGTATGCATGTATGTATGTATGTATGTATGTATGTATGTATGTATGTATGTATGTATGTATGTATGTGTTTATGTATTATGTATTGTATGTATGTAGGCATGTATGATATGTATGCCATGTATGTAATGTATGTATGTATGTATGCATGTATGGCATGTATGTATGTGTGGAGGATGTATGTATGTATATATGTGTATGCATGTATGTATGTATGTATGTATGGTATGTATGTATGTATGTATGTATGTATGTATGTACATGTATGTATGTAGTATGTATGTATGTATGTATGCATGTTATGTATGTATGTATGTATGTACGTATGCACGCCTGTCTTTCGTTTCCGACTATGACAGCCAAATAGCAGACGGGGCAGCTGCTGTAATCCGATAGGCTGGGCTAGAATGTGTTTATAGTGGAGATGTCTTGCCCAGGGTACATCCCCACTCTCTCGGCAAAAGGGATTTGAGGACAGCTGGCGTTGGGGAAGGTCCCCAGAGGCCAACCAGTCCCTTTGGCTGCAGCACTAGGCGACAGTGATAATTCCTTCACGGTTCAGAGTCTTAGTCTTCCTAGAGACAAAACAAACTTGGCTCTACCATAAGTTTCCATTATTGTAGAAAATCATTCATTGCACGCAGCTGTTCCGCCCCACACAAAATCAAGTTGTAGTTTAGTTAAAAGACTGAATCTAGAAATCTGAAATAATAACTGCACCAAGCTTTTGTTTGTAAAAAAACCATATTTTGGCTCTATGTTCTTCATTTTATATATGGTTTTTTATTTAAAATGTTTTTGTACATTGCATCTTATGCATAGAAAATTAAAAGAAAAGCAACACTACAAAAAATCATACTTACATAATTATACAACATAGACAAATAATCAACACAATATTAAAGCATGAATTATATACTCAAAATAAACCAAACATTTAGATGAATAGCACTATCATAATAATTATACTGTCGATGGCAGATAACAAGAAGGAAAAAGAAAAAGCAAATCTTCATTGTATATTTAATCTGTTTAGTTCATCGGATTTGTGGTAAAAAACACAACACTTATTTTTGTTGATCAGGATCATGCCACGTACTTAGTAGAACATGTTCTTGAAGAATGCATCTAGTATAGCAAACTTAAAATAATAGCATTGCCCATGAGTGAAAATCTAGCAATTTCCACTAAATACAACTAATTTAGTCACATACT
>CM065698.1:25035340-25037840 GCA_017654935.2 Phymorhynchus buccinoides
CTTGTGGTACACATGAAATAGTCAAGGTAAATGTCTACGTCTAGGACATTGGAAGACCTTGAAAAAGGTTAGGGTCTATAAATTCGTGTTTCAGACATACTTTACACATTTTTTGCTTCAACAGAATCGCTTTATTATTTGATGTGGTGGTGTATCACCTAGAGTAGATGACTCTCGAACATAAATAATAGGCGTGCTGACTTTGACCTTGAAGATTGACCTTGAAAACCAAAGTGTTCTTCTTTATGCCAGTTTGTGTCCGCGCTGTATCTCATGAACTGGTATACAGAATGGCTTTCAGATTTGTGTGATGATGCATCATGATGCAGGAATGACCCCGTTAAAAACATATAACCGCGCTGCCCTTGACCTTCAAGTTTGACCTTGAAGAACGACAGGTCCCAAGTTGATTTAAAGGGGAAACAAAATCGCAACAACAAAAAACACCCCACAAAAATCACGCGTGTTTGGCTGTTCCGAAGCTTGAAGCAACTAAACTGCTTCATTGCATGCCCCGTAACTATAGTAACTTAACTTTGATAGACAACAGGGTTACAGTAGAGGCTACATACAGTATTATATATAAAAAAAGTGGTGTAAATATAAACGGGTAGGTACACCAAAAGAGGACCTACTTCGACTGTACACGGAATTTACTTTACTTTACGAGAGAGAGTTTAACTCAAAAAAGGAAACACTTACGTAATAACGTTACCTTACTGAGGAACTTTAAACAAAATATTAAAAAAATCCCAGTCGATATCTGTTATGGAGTTTTCTAGTACATATAAAAAAAAGTATTGACATTTGAAAAACTGTGTCCGTCTTTGTGCTTATGCCAGTCTGTCCGTCTGGTTTTCTCTCTTTCTTTTCTTTCTTCTTCCCTCGTTCCCTTGTTGAAATTTGAAGGGTTCACTTTTTGTGCCCTTTCAATCGTTATTCATCATGTGGTTTTTTGTTTGTGTTTTTTGTTGCCTTCCCTGAGGGTGATAGGGGGATGCTATAAAAAGCAATCGATCCCCTTTTCTTTTTAGAGCCATTGAAACAGAAATAAAACAAGAATTAAAAAACAAAAAAAACGATGCAGAGAGAGGAGGGGAGAGAGAGAGAGAGAGAGAGAGAGAAGACCAAGAGAGAGAGAGAGAGAGAGAGAGAGAGAGAGAGAGGGGGGGGAGAGAGAGAGAGAGAGAGAGAGAGAGAGAGAGAGAGAGAGAGAGAGAGAGAGAGAGAGAGACGAGAGAGAGAGAGAGAGAGAGAGAGAGAGAACAAATCTGGCTTTTTTATATTATGTCTGTGTCTAATACACACAGACACAAACACACACACACACACACACACACACACACACACACACACACACACACACAAACACACACACACACACACACACACACACACACACACACACACACACACACACACACACACTTCGTCATTCTGTCTGGTTACCTGTCCACTCCATTAGTTCGTCTCTCTCTCTCTCTCTCTCTCTCTCTCTCTCTCTCTCTCTCTCTCTCTCTCTCTCTCTCTCTCTCTGTGGTTTTTTTCCTTCTCTCTCTATCCTCTCTCTCTCTCTCTCTCTCTCTCTCTCTCTCTCTCTCTCTCTCTCTCTCTCTCTCTCTCTCTCTCTCTCTCTCTCCCCTCTGACATGAAGACTGTAAGTCATTGTCAATAACATTGTCATAAACTTTGTCATCTCTCTCTCTCTCTCTGTCTCCCTCTCTCTCTGTCTCTCTCTCTTTCTCTCATCGATGGAGCAGTGTCAATGATTATTTTTTGTTGTCCAGTGAATTTTATGATTCTATTTCGGATGTCTGTGAATTGCATGTTGTTGATAGAACTGAGTCGGACCATTTTCCTCTTGAGTGTCGTGTCGTGTTTTCAAAGGATGATGTTACAAATAATGATAATAAAGCTGTACTGGTGATAGAGAAGTTACTCTGGAATGAGGATCTCAGTCAACATGTTATTAGTAAATTACTTGAAGATGAAGTTGATAATAAATTAAAGGCAGCCATAGATATGATCAATGTTAATATTGATTTAGCCTTAGAAATGTTTAATGATTGTATATATGATTGTGCCTCTTGTATGAAGAAAACTATTAAGATAGGTAATTGTATGCCAAAAGGCTGGTTTGATCAGGAATGTCATTGTACAAGAACAACAATGCGTCGGTTATTAAGAACTTTCCGAAGAACATTGCATAAAGATGATCGAATCTCTTATGTTAGGACTCAAAGAGAATATAAAAATATGTTGGAAAACAAGAAAGAGGAGTTCAATAATAATGTGTTAACTGAGTTAAGAGGTTCTATTAATAACCAAAAGGAGTTTGGGCAATGTATGAATAAAATTTCACTAAAAAGGAAACAACCCCAAAACAACATTTCTGCCAATGACTGGTTCCAACATTTTAAATCATTGTTAGATGTAGATACACCATCAGATGAAAATGAGAATTATAATGTGCCAGCAACGGAAAATGATGCTATTAATG
>CM065698.1:25052840-25062840 GCA_017654935.2 Phymorhynchus buccinoides
CCAAGCTTCTGTCCAGTTCCTCCCTGTCCATCTGTGGTGGTCTTCGATGTAAAGTACCATCCCAAGCTTCTGTCCAGTTCCTCCTGTAGCGTCTTCATAGCCCGATCACAAATGTCTTGGTAGGCTGGGTGAAAGAAATTGCTGTTGGGGATCAAGTTCACACGATTCACTGGTAGCACACTCGCTGTCAGTTTTGTCTGTATCTGTATTGTCCTTCTCGTCTAGTTCTGCCTCGTGCATGTCTATTGTACACACTTTGTTTGCGTTTTCGTCGCTCGAAGTAGGCCTAACTCTTCTTGCACGAATTTCACGAGAATCATACCTTACGAACGTCATAATTGGATTGCAGAAAGGATTAAATCGTAGGCGGTGAGTAGGCTCCTTAATTAAGTGTATAGAAACAAACGTATGATAAAGAATACGTTTTAAAGGTGGACCCTGACGGACGACTTTTTGGTGTGCAAGAAACACGTCGAGATCACCAGAACGACAGCCTTTTCAAGGATAGGAACACTCACTTTGCTCTGGTTTCCTAGAAATCAAACCGTCAAAACGGCGATTCCTCCCTGGCGGAGATGCCTGAGAGAGAAGCCATTTTGGACGGGGTGGGTGGAGGCCACTCATTGTGGTTGAAGCTTTTTCTTCTTTGTAGTGCAGTATAAAAAAATAATCGAGCTATTTCCATTGTTGTGAGCGAAACTCCTTTGTGTAAACTGTATACAATAACAAATAATAAATAAAAAGGCTTGTATTGTGGAATTTCGTGCAAACGATTTGGTCTAATCTCATTCGGCCATTTGAAAAGAGAAATTCTCTTTCACAAAGTGCCTTGTCTTTCACTGAAAGAAACTGACTTCCAGCACGTCCGCCAAGGAGTAATCGCCGATTTGACGGTTTGATTGATAGGAAACCAGAGCAAAGTGAGTGTTGTTGTGTCTCTGTAGTGTAAAGGGTGTGTTGTCCTCGTGATCTCGATGTTGTTTCTTGCAACAAAACTCATCTGCAAGCTCTCTTGCAAAAATGGCAAACTTCTGGACAAGAACCGTAATATATGATGTAATTGTATGCGACGACCCTTGTGCTGTTTTGCGCACGAGAATCTTTGGGGAGGGGTGGGGGGAGGTAGGGGGTGTCACATGGGTTCCATACCCCCCCCCCCCTCTCTCTCTCTTTCCTATAAAAAAACATAGTTTAATTGTTAGGCCATGTCCATGCACCACAGGGTGAGTACGAGACACATCAAAATGGACATGACAAAAACAGCACGGTTATTATTGTGCCTTACTTTCAAATATTTAATTTAAAATAGAGAGAGATAGATCCCCCCCGTGGGGATACCGGGGGTCTTTTGGTATAAATAGTTTTAGTCCCCACCTTCTGGAAGTTCTGTGCTTGTAACTTCCCTCTAATCTGTCACTCTCTTTTGACTGCCTTTTCCCTTTGCTTTCTGTCATCTACTATCTTTCTGCCTTACCCTGGTCCATTCTCCTGCCTTTTTTCACGAAACACTTTCAAAAACCATTTCCTCAATCCGAAGTCGGACTTGCTGGGCATAAGTATTTTTTAGTTAGGGGCATAACGGCAGCATGACGCATCTACGCTCATAATTGACAGGTTTCTGTCTGAGCGATCGAAGAAGAAGAAGAAGAGAGATAGAGAAAACTTGAAAACTTGAAAACTTTAAAACTTAAACTTTATTTTCAAAGGATAAAGATTTTAGGCAACGCCTAGTTTTCCAATCTGTCCTTGATACATATATACTGAACATAGAACATAAACGTGGCAAGGCATTCTGTTACACATACATAACTGAATACATAGGTACACAACGCAGGTGATATTATGTATGATACACAGATAGGTTAAAATATGGATTTATGAACCTTGCATACGCACAAGCATCATTTTTAATACTCGCGTGTGCATACCTTGCATACAACCATACACGCACACGCACGCAAACCGCAGGCAAGAGATGAGATAGAGAGAACGGAGGAGGTGACGAATGAGGAGCAGAGATGCGGAGGAGGAGAGAGCGAGAACCGAGGAGAGACGAGCGGAGACTGAGAGAGAGACCGAGAAGAGTCGGTAGCATCCCTGCAGGACGAGATCTGAACGTTGAGAGATGAGAGAGGGACGAAGGAGAGGAGATGACCGGGGAAGGCGGGAGGATGAAACTGGGAGAGGACGATCGAGAGCGAGGGTCGAGAGAGAGGAGAGGAGGGAGATAGAGAGGAGAGAGAGGAGAGATGGAGAGGAGAAGAGAGAGATGAGAGAGAGAGAGATAGAATCGAGAGGGACGAAGAGAGGACCGAAGGAGGAGAGAAGATTGAGAGGAGGAGAGGGGAGAGGAGACGAGAGAGAGAGAATGGAGAAAGAGAAGGAATACGGGAAAGAGAGACGAATACGAAATGTTTAACCGGAGAGAACGAAATACGTGAAAGGGGAGACAGTCGGGAGATAAGCTCCAAGCTTTCTTTACACCATGCCTGCCTCGAGGGGAAATAAGGAGAGAAAAGAGAGTGCGAGAGCCAAATAAGAAGAACAGGAAAAGGAGGACAAAAAGAGAGGAGTAACTGTAAAAAATGAGAGGGGAGCAAGAAGAGCGACGGTCGGGACGCGCGGGAGAGATAAGAGAAGAGACATGGGAACATAAGGAGACCCGAGGCATGTTCACAGTAAATTGAAGAACAGGGACGGCGCGAGAGATAGGGAAGAGGACGATTGAGGAAGGACGAAAGAGAATCGAGAGAGAGGGACACGAGAGAAGAGGGAGAGGAGCGCTCTAAGCTCAAACGAATGACTGAGAGGAAGAAAGGAGAGAGAAACGAAGAGCTCGTTCACGTACTCGCACACACAGCCCTCTCACTCCCCCTCAAAAAAAGAAAAGCATACAGGAAATAGGAAAACAAAAGAAGTAAAAAAAAAATGCTAAAAAGAATACCAAATAACAACATGCATACATTAAATCTCTATTCAAGTTCAAACGTGTGTCGTTCGAACTACACACACAAAACATACAGCATATCAAATACGCAACATGCATGGTCCCTCGTGGTATGTTCGATTAGACATGCAAATTCAATGGTACAACTAGTTAACCCCACCACGTTATAGAGAAAGAAACATTATATTTACGTAAAGTCCAGTTATTATTTCTAAACAAACAGCGAATATTTCTAGTAAGTTAATAGCTTAAAACTTTTCTAATAGGTGTTTGTGATATGTTCTTTTAAAGGATGAGACACTTATTATGTTTTTATTGATATTTTCCAAATCATTCCATAGTTTGCTACCGGAGTATGTAAGGGAGGTCATAAACAGGTTTGTTCTAGGGCGAGGAATATAAATTATATTTTTGCTACGAATGTTAGTAATAGGAAATCGTTTGCATAGATAGGCCGGTGTCAGTTTATTCACAATTTTGTACATGAAAATAGCTTTGTTGAGGTAAAACTTGTAGTCTAATGGAAGAATGCCTAGTTCCTTATAATCGCTATTTTGAAGTGAAGAAGGCTTAAGAAGAACAAAACAAAACAATTTTTTAGAGCACGTTTGTAGAGTCTTTTCAGTGGCTTTAAGCAGTTTTCGCTAACAAGATCCCAACAAGTATAAAAGCATAATCTTTCATTTCAGGCTGAATGTATGCATTAAAAAAGAGTTTTCGAGTATGGATGTCGAGCGAAGTGCTTTATTCTGTTTAGTTGGAATACTTTCTTCGCTATAATTTTTACAGATGGCAGAAATGTGCTTGGACCATGATAAATTAATTGTCGATAGTTACACCTAGTAATTTACAGGAATCTATTTCTTTCAGAAAACTTATTATAAATTTTGAGTTTTGGGTAGCGGTATCTTTTAAGTTTTGGCGTTTTTGCCGAGTAGTTATTAACATAAATTTAGATTTACTTGGATGAATTGCCATATTATTATTTTCTGTCCATGCTGTAAGATTATCTATGTCATTTTGAAGGAAGGAACAAACCTTATTTGGATTTTTGTTCCTTAGTATGAAGGGTTGTGTCGTCAGCAAAGAGTTTTCCACATTGAGATTTTAAGTGAAGGGTAAAAAAAATAAATCAGTTAATATAAATTGAGAATAAGATAGGCCCTAAGACAGATCCTTGGGGGACTCCATATTTGATAGGCATAGAGGGACGACATTATAAAATCTTGGGAAACAGTCTGTGTTCTATTGTTAAGGAAGGATGCTATCATGTTAAACGGAGTTAGGAATGTAGGCCATACAAAGTAAGGTTTTCTTAAAAAGAAACCTCAGGGTGTCGTGTTCTCGATCAATCGTGTCAAAGGCTTTGGCGAAATCGACAAAAAGTGAGCCAGTGAAATAAGTCATTGTTAATGTTAAGATGCCATTCTTCTATAATGTTTGTGAGCATTGTGTGACAAGAATGCTTTTCCCTGAAACCATTTTGATTAGTGTAAAATAAGTCATACTTAGTGAAATGAGACTGAATGTGTTGTTTGAGATGTCTTTCAAGGGGTTTTGACAGTATCGATAATATTGATATGGGCCGGTAATTTGAGGGATCAGATGGATCTCCAGATTTTAAAAAAAGGAAGAACTTTGGCTTCTTTAAAGGCTTGTGGAAAGCAATTTGTTATCTATACAGAGGTTGTATATGTAGGTGATGTGTTCTGTAATAATAGGTGCAGACAGCATCACAATGTTGCTGTCTAGACCATCAAGACCATAAGAACGGGACTGTTTTAGTTTACATAGTTCCTTGTAAACATCATGCACACTAATAAAATGAAAAGTCTGCTTAGATTGGACAACTTTATCATTACAAAACTGTTTTAACAGATGCATATCGTTAGACTGTGTTTTGTCAATTTTAATGGTTCTTTCTACAATTGAGGTAAAATGTTCATTTAGTAGCTGAGCAGTTAGATCATTACATACAGTAGCGGAAAACTTTGATTTCTTGCATGAAAGTTCGTTGATCGCTTTCCATATAGACTTAGAATCTTTCTTTGATTTAATAAGTTCACTGAAATAATTATTTTGGGCAGTCCGTTTCATAGTTGTAACCTTATTACGCTGTTTCCTAAATGTTTCGTCTTTCCCAGTTGTTGCTAATAAGTTCTTACGGATTAAAATCTCGCCATCAATTTCCTTAGTTATCCACGGGGTTTTCGAAGTTAACTTAACTCGTTTAATCATTATTGGTGCGTGTTCATTAAAGATAGGCAGGAAAACATCATACCATGCTTGAAGAGCAGTGTCAGGGTCAGTATGTTGATAAAAGTCAGAAAAATCAGAACAACAAAGTTCAGATAGGAAGTCATCGGGATTAAAGTTCTTATAGTTGCGAAAAAAGATACGTAGAACTACATGCCCCCCCCCCGCATGAGACAAAGATTAACGTGAAATGGATTTTAAGATTAGCGGAACCTTAGGACGTTTGTTCGGAGAGAGAGAGGAGACCAGAGAGAGAGAGGCTGGAGGAAGATAGCCTTGAGACGCTAGAGCTTGAGAGAAGGAGTGAGAGAGAGAGAGAGGGGGAACCTATACCTGGAGAGATCCGTGCCGAGCCCGATTGAGAGAGAGTCGGACGAGAGAGATGTATAGTGGAGGCGAGAGAGAAGAGAGAGAGAGCCGAGAGAGAGAGAAATCAATTATTTCAAACACATAGGGTAGGAATTTACCTTGGGGTTAGTTAAAAGCGCTTTGTAGGAGTAACAACATTTGAATCCGATCTAAGGATTCTGCCAAACGATTGATTGTGGAAAGCAGTTTAGCCATATACAGAAGCAAAGAAATCTCATGGTGCATTGGGAAAAACCTACATAAGTCACTCAGGACTGTTTTTTAGCAAAAGCCAAAAATAGTCAACAACCCCGCAAAATACTAAATTTTCTATTTAGGGCATATGTATGTCTTTGTCTATGTGTATGTCTTCTACCAGTAACCATCCAAAAACAACATATGAAACACAAATTTTAAATTTATTTGTTTGTTTATTTGATTGTTTTCTAGAAACAAAGAGGCAACATTGTATCTTCTATGCCCGATTCCTGCAAATCGTCTATTTCGAATGCCAAACTTCAAATAATTATAAAATAAAAACTTTGACAAGATAACTCAATTCGGTTTTTTGTGGGGAGGGCGATTAACAAGGAATCTTTGCTGCACCATGAAAAATTAAAATCTCAATGCATGCCAACATTCCATTATGTCTGAAATTCCCATGCACCGTCACAAAAACTATCCCGCTGTCACTCAATCTGCTCTTCAGACGACACTCATCTCACAGAGTGGAAGCAGAGAAAATGTCCTTAAGAAATAAGGAGTATCAAGGCACTGTGATGGACATTCCATAATACTTTTCATACGTTTGATGACACTGATTGCCCTATGTCTCACGCAGCACTAAGTGTTGCCCTCTTGTGCATAACTAGCTGTTTTGCCTTCATCTTTCACTCTCTTTCTCTCTTCGTGTGTCCTTCTGTGCTGTGCTTCTGTCTGACTGTGGTGAAGTGAGCCCGTGAGTGTGTGTGTGTGATGTGTGTGTGTGTGTGTGATGTTGTGTGTGTGTTGTGTGTGTGTGTTGTGTGTGTGTTTGTGTGTGTGTGCTGTGGTGTGGTGTGGTGTGTGTGTGTGGTGTGTGTGTGTGGTGTGTGTGTGTGTGTGGGTGTGGTGTGTGTGTGTGTGTTGTGTGTCTGTGGGGGGGTGTGTCTCTCTTTCTCTCTGCTCTTTTCTTTGTCTGGGCATCTCTCACACTCACGCTAACGCGCACGCGCAACGGGCGCATGCGCACAAACACACAAACACACATAACAGAAACGCAATACACGCACACGCAACACGCGCACGCACACACACACACACACACAAACACACACACACACCACACACACACACACACACACACACACACAAAGAAAACACAAACTAGATTCCATCTTTGTGCCAAGGACAATAACACATGACAGGCCTCATTGTGTCTCATACTTCAAAGCAAGGAAAAGTGGCAGAGCGGTTAAGACGTTTAAAGACGCCTGCCTGCCGATTTAAATGCGTGACTGCAAGCGTGAGTGACCCGGGCTTCGAATCCCGGCCTCGCCCCTTTCTTTCTAGTTCGACAGGAAAGGAATCGATCGAACTAAAACGTCGAGTATGCTTGCGGGGAACGCGCTCTCCAGGGACGAAGCAGCCCAAATTTCAACAGGAGACATGCACTGTGGCTAGGATATACCAAATAAACACAAAACTAGTTTTACAGGTTTTAAAGAAACAAAACTGTCATGAAAAAAGAATGCATTTTACAAAACATTTGCAAAGCAATATATGTTTGCTACGGCAGTAGGTCGAGGAAAGTAATATTTTCTCACACGTTTCACCTGCTGAATGGAAGGCCGAAGCAAGCAATAATCCCCAAAACGAGACAGGGGGACGTTAGGTGAGCAGCAAAGACATAAAGTAAAATAAATTTGGAGAGAACAAAAAAAATGTTTGGTATCCGAACGATATGCACACAATGCTTACAGAGTTATTGAAAAATGACGGTGGAACGCTTCGTGAGGAAAGAGAGAGACGAGACGGATGGAGAGAGAGAGAGAGAGAGAGGAGAGAGAGAGAGAGAGACGAGATTGAGAGTGAAGAGAGAGAGAGATGCGAGAGAGCCAGAGAGAGAAGTGGAGAGAGAGAGGGAGAGAGAGAGAGAGAGAGAGAGGGGGGGGAGAGAGAGAGAGAGAGGGGGGGAGAGAGAGAGAGAGCGAAAGGAGATTGACCTGAGCACCGAGATGGAGAGAGAAAGGAGAGAGGAGAGAGAGAGAGGAGAGACAGACAGACAGAAGACAGAGGAGAAAGGACAGAGAGAGACAGAGAGACACAGAGGAGAGATAGAGAGAGAGGAGAGAGAGAGAGGAGAGAGAGAGAGAGAGAGAGAGGACAGAGGATGAGGAGGAGAGAGAAAGGAAAGAGAGAGAGAGAGGAGAGAGAGAGAGAGAGAGAGGAGAGAGAGAGAGGGAGGATCGAGAGAGAGGAGGAGGATGGAGAGGACCCCTTGGGGAGGCTACGAGACAATGGCAGGACAGGACGCGGGGATGCAAAAGAGATATGAGAGACAAGGTATTACAGACAACAGATAGGACAGAGAGGCAGTCGAGGCAGTTTTAGACAAAAGCATCAATACAAAAAGCAAACTAGAGTACTTGCGTAAACTGACCCAGTACCCAGTCGCGACACACGCTTGCCACCCCTAACCCTAACCTGTATCCTAATCTTAACCTAAACCCTTAACCGCTAACCCGAGTTTGCTCAAATTCGAACTTGTCCAAGCTTTGTGAACCCCTAGTATCCACCTGTACATTTTCATGTTGATATATCCAAGCGTTCTCGAGTTATCGCTGTGTCCTAGACAAACAGAACAAACAGGAACAGGAACAGACAGGGACAAACAAACCTTTGGTTTTTGTTGTTGAAACACACTGATAACTCTATGTGAGGCCATTTTACACCGAAATATGCATTTTCCAGCAAATGCTGAACACGGATGGACGGACGGACAAAAATGAAAACAATTACCAGTCTCGCTTCGCGACTGGGGTAACAAACAATACAACCGGGACAAAACGGTAAATGTCCGACAGAGATGAAACACAGTCCAATGAAGAGAAGAATAAATCCAAACCCCAAAACACCACTAATATCAGCTGATAAAGGACCAGGGAGTCACTTGTTGTGTGGTGGTGTGTGTGTGTGTGTGTGTGTGTGTGGTGTGTGTGTGTGTGTGTGTGTGTAGTGTGTGTGTGTTTGTGTGTGTGTGTGTGTGTGTTCGTGTGTGTGTGTGTCTGCCTGTCTCTGTGTGTCGTTCTGTGTCTGTCTGTGTGTATGCGTGTGTGTTGTGATGTGTGTGTGTTCGTTTGCGTGCGCGCGGCGCGTGTGTATGTGTCCTCGGCGCGCTAGCGCGGGGCACAGCGCGCGCGCGTGTGTGTGTATTCATCTAAGATCCACCAGATCACGTGTCAAAATCACAGGTTTCACGTGTTTTCCCTCTTATAGCTGGTGGGAAATCTTGTTTTGACCAGGTTTTAACTCCCATACAAATGCCCCCAAATTCAAAACAAAACATCATTTTAAAGAGCAGCCTCAATTTCAAGTTGGGCGGGCACTTGTGGCACTTGTATGTGGGTCACAGCTACCCCCAACAAAAAAAAAACAAGGGACTTAATCGTGGTGGGTCAGTGTATCTTAGACCAACATAGAACTAATAAAACACGTTGTAAACTTGTCTCTATAAAAACCGGATCCACATGCGTAGCAAACGGAATAAAAAAAAAGAACAGTTTTATGAAGATTGTTTGCGAACAAGAGTTCGACCGAATGCATTTGAAATGAATAAACTACAATGCTATGCTTTGACCTCTGTTTAACGGGCGGGCACCCTGACGGGATTTGAGTTTGTGCAAGAAACACGTCGAGCATCACCAGAAAAGGCAGCCTTTTCAAGGATCGGAACGCTCACTTTGCTCTAGAAATCAAACCGTCAAAACGGCGATTCCTCCTTGGCGGAGAGAGAAGCCATTTTGGACGGGGTGGGTGGAGGCCACTCATAGTGGTTGAAGCTTTTGGGTGTGTGTGTTTTTCTTGTAGTGCAGTTTAAAAACATTATTTCCTTTTGTTGTGAGCGAAACTCCTTTTGGTAAACTGTAAATAAAAAGGCTTGTATTGTGGACATTTCGTGATTTTGGTCTAAGCGACTCAGGCGGTCATTAAAAAAGAGAAGGCATTGTCTCTTTTTGTCTTTTCCTTCTCTCTCTTTCATTGAAAGAATCTGACTTTCAGCACCTCCGCCAAGGAGGAATCGCTTCACAAATCTTTGATGAAATAAAAAAAAAATTAAATGATACAAACTTATAAAATCTCATTAAATGTTTCATACGACCAATATAAAACTAAAGTCACGTTAAGAGGACATGAGTCGCGAGTATGAGTATAGGCTGAATATCACTCTAAAAGAACAAATTCCAAAGT
>CM065698.1:25072840-25077404 GCA_017654935.2 Phymorhynchus buccinoides
AACGTAAGAAGAAAAGAAACAACCCCTACAATGTGAATGCGTTGAGTTTGCAAACATATTCGAGCACAAGTGCGCCAATACGCTAACGCACATAACCGGACGCAAAATGCAGGTATTAAAACGCGAAAAAGCACACCACACAGTCAAGAATTCCTGATCGCTTCTCGGCCTTTTGGCTAAGACAGTGATTCAGGAACATAATTTTTTGTTTATACCCTGGTTGGTTTGTTCAGCCCGTCGTACATGGCGAAAGCCGATACGCGACGTTAAACTGAACTTCCCACCACACAGTAAATATAAAAGTCTCAAATCAAATCATATTAAAATCACTTTATTATATTTCACGGCGAAATTACATAATGATTACATAATTATTATGCACATAATCAACATTGCCATTGACAGAGAAAGAGAAGAAAAAAACACGAAAGAAAAAACAAACAATACTGCAATGTTGATATTATCATTCCTCCTGTGTTCAAATAGCTGACACTGACGTACACGAGGCAAAGGGAACTTGATCGAGCGAAAGTGTTGCTAAAGGACCAAGCGTCAAGGACCAAGCGTCAAGAAAAGAAGGTGGATGATATATATATGCTAAAAGATGCACACGGGTGCGAACGAACGGCTTAGAAAAGAAAGCATTAGGTCTTTGAATTTGTGTCTAGAGAGTCTAGAGACCTCACGGAGTGAACGGACATTCTAACCGATCAAATCCCTAGCCAGCATTGAAAGAAAATCATGAAACAACCATTCACTATGCATTCTTATTACTTCGGTACTCTACCCAGTTCCGAATTAATCGGTTACGAATCTTATAAATGGTAGGATTTTCTGGGCAGAGAATGAGTGCAAAAAGCGAAAATACTGTCTAGTTGTGTGTTGACAGGTGCTTCTCTGCGCATTCTATTCGCAGTCTGTCAACTAGTCCATAATAGTTCAACTGTGGTAAAGTGACTCTGATGGAAGTCCCATGTCCACCGGAAGTCGTCGTGTAGCCAAATAAGGTGTCTCTATACGTTGCTGGGTGGGTAATGGAGATGAACAGTTTGGGCAGTCAGGGGCCAGTGTTTGTAGTCGGGTTAGCGCACGAGCCTTATTCATTATTAGATGTTGGCTGTGCCTACAGTAGCTTGTGTAGAGTCACGACCCAGGGCATGTCAAGGGAATGGGATTGCATGGTGGTCAAATGAATGGACATCCTCCGAGAATCATGCAATTCCTTTCGTCTACACTTCATTTTCCTCATGTTTGTAAACTTGTTCTTTCTTCGCCCCCCCCCCCCTTTTTTTGTTTGTTTTGTTGCTGTCCCATCTTCTGGGTCGTACAGTGGCGTTGCTCCCACGCTGCTTCATTCCGATTCCCAATTCGCAGCTACACCCCGGTATGCTCAGGTCGCAGAATCCGAGGCCAGCAGACCAAAGGAAGATAATCTATGTTATTTTCTTTGTTTGTTGTTGTTGCTGTTGGCGGTTGTTTGTTCGGATTTTTGTTTTTGTACACGCATGCATAAACCCAAAACACGCATGTGCATGGGCAAATGCGCGCGCGCGCGCGCGCACGCACGCACGCACACACACACACACACACACACACACACAACGTACATACACACACACACACACACACACACACACACACACACACACACACACACCACACACACACACCACACACACACACACACACACACACACACACAAACACCTACACACACACACACACCACCTACACACACACACACACCTACACACACACAAACACCCCAACACACACAGTTTTAGGCTACTTCCATCCGGCGTTCCGCGTTCCGTGCAAAGCAGGACAGACGGTATTATTGGTACTGTCGGCCTGGCCCTCAAGCAACACGATTGCCATAGATTGGTCATCCATAAAACATCACCAAGGTCTATAACCAATCAGTACAAGGTCTTCACTCAATCAGACCTTTGCTGTTCTTTTTGGGGGCTTTTTTTTTTTTTTTTTTTTTTGGGGGGGGGTGTGTTTGGTTTCTTCTTCCTGGGGGTTTAGCCGCCTTCAGGAGAAAAGAAGTCATGATTGTTGAGATAAGCTTACTAACTGTTTGTACACCTCCGGGCACGGGAAGGTAGTCATGAATATAATAATAGGGGAAGGGCACTAGATATGAAACAGTGGGTGAAGGTGAAGATGTGCCCCCACCCCCTCTTACATTTCTCATCTCTCCCCGCATTTTCACATTTGCCTTTTCTTACCAAACATTAAGCTGTATCTTATCAACGTTTTGAGCTAATTATCTTTGTTGAATATTTAATCGCAGTCATAATAAAGGCCGTTACCTAATAGGACACCCCTCCCCACCCACACACACTCCCACACTATGTAGTGCAGTACACACAACAGCCGCGGAGCATTTGTCACAGTCCTGGTACATAGCGTTCTTTCCTTCTTAGCCTATATCTTCTACTCTTGTTACATGCATATGCTTAATTAATTACGTAAATGGATGAAGCTTTGCGTTACATATACCAAACGATAGAGGATGAAGTGTTCAATCTCAATAAGAAAGGCAACACTGAAAAACCCCGGAAAGAACCGACAAATGGAGGAGGTGGGTGGGTGGGTGTGGTGGTGTGGTGGATCTTCACATTTACTCCAATAGATGTCTGTACTTGTCTTCAATCACTACTGACGTGAAAAGACATTACACTAAAGAGTCATTCATTCTAAGATTTCCTTGGTGAACTGATGCATTAAGTTGCCTGCGAAATAAAAACAGGAAGGTGTATATCAAATGTTCACGCACTAGCTTAAAGCTTTATTAACTCGTTTAAAGTGTCATTTTGTGCTACAATTTGCATATTATTATTATTAAAATAGATCAGATTTGACTTCAGCGTTTGCCATATTTTAGGCCTCACTTTCCCGTACAAATTGTCCATAATGTCTCTTAGCATTTAAATATCGAAGCCAAAGTGAGCGATTTAACCAAAGACATCAACGTTTACAATAATTAATTATGAAATAGTAACGTGTGTCACATACGGGATATACTTGTTTCTGATTAAATCGTCTGTCCTGAATAAATCACAAACAATTATGATTTCATAGTTGTGTATCTGCTTGATAATCTATAATATAATACGCTAAGGCCCGAAGCGTAAAAGAACGTACAAACTCGGATACCGCGTACATGTCGGACTTTTGCTGGCCATACAGTTCCAGAAGAACGCGTTGGGACGCGATTCCGCCATGTCTGGTTCAAACTTTTGCTTTTGAAAGTTGAGTTTGAAGGCAAAATGTATAAAATGTCCTTTCATCGCCCGAGCTGCGTCGGAAATTGCCGAATCTACCTCGGAAAACACGAAGAATGCCGAACCCGTGTTTCGTAACTTCCACCCTTCTCTGTCTCCCCTTCTCGCTCTTACACAACGACAACATTGCTAATAACGTTTGTCACTAAGTCACGCAACATTTGCTCAAATCATAACATTGCTGCCAGTATTGCATCTTTATTCTTTAGTATGTGGTACGAGGAACTGTTTTACATTCACAGACAGCATAATATTATGTTCTATCAATCTAACATTGAATCAATCATCTTTGCATTTCAATTTTATTTTTTTTAGACCCGTGCGGAGCACGGTTGTAGATAGTATACATAATATTAGGCAATACATTTTACAGCCTTTAAGCTGATTTCAGGCTTTTTTGTGGCCCCAGAGGATAATTTTAGATTAAGAAAAGAGACCAAAATGAGGACAGAAATACTTCTTTGAACAAAGTATATCAATTCTAATTCTAATGCTTTTTAGGTTTAAGTGACAAAAAGCTTCAGTTTCGTTTCATGGTGCTTCGGCCTTTTCTCAACCTTTTTGTCAAGAAGCTTTTCAGTCAAAATCATGATTTTTCAATCTCATGCCTGATATTATAATTATATATATATATATATATATATCTATATATAGATATATATATATATTATATATAATATATATATATATATATATATATATATATATATATATATATTATATATATATATATATATATATATATATATTATATATATATATATATGTGTGTGTGTGTGTGTGTGTGTTTCTTTCACTTTTTTTTTAATTTTGGAATTAAGAACTTGGACATTGTTAAAAAAGGTCTATAAAACGTCATATTATGATGTTATTACGTCAGTGTGAATATGTCATACTATTTAATTACCATTACAAAAACATTAAACAGAATTATATGACCAAGGATAACTAAGTTCATACAAAGAACTGTCGAAAAAACAGCGACACGTTGTCAAGATACCATCGAATCTAAAGTTACTTCTAGTCATCCAGAAACTTATTGGACAGTGAGAGCGTAGGTCGGTACTGTCTAGAATAATAATGTCCTGTCGCGCGTGCTCCTTATAATTTGATGTATGATCGCAATGATTACTGCAGAAAAAGATGTTAATGTATTCGATACATGGGTTCTGACAATGTGGATCTTACGAGCTATATCTGCTTTCACAAATATAGGCTCTGACAGACAGACCGACAGACAGGAAAAAAAAGAAGCACACGCATACACATGA
>CM065698.1:25077904-25080404 GCA_017654935.2 Phymorhynchus buccinoides
AGTTAGGACAGAATTCGTGTCGTTGGATTCTTCTCGTCTGAAGTGCTGGAACTCTGGAACTTCATCGGAGAACAATGTCCTCAGTTAAGACAGAATTCATGTCGTTGGATTCTTCTCGTCTGAAGTGCTGGAACTCTGGAACTTCATCGGAGAACAATGTCCTCCGTCTGCCTGTGTCACTCTCTTTCTTGTGGAGTGAATCAACTTAAAAATGTTTATCAATCATCTGACTTTCCTGGTGTTGCACTGCCTCCGGGATCGTTCTGACCATCTTTATATTTACTAATGTCCCATATGTGTCTGTTCCAGACCGGAGGACGTTAAGCAGAATTTCTTCGAATGAGTTAAATTAATTAATACATTAAATTAACGTTGACGTTCATTTGAATACATAGATTACAATTCACATTATACATAGGCCTACTTGGAAGCTTCGTGGTCCGTTGAACTGACTGGAAAAAAAAATTGAACATTTGTCATCACTTGACGGAGGTTCGTATACTATCTCCCAAAAAAACACACCCCAAAACCGCTCGCGTTTTGTCCAAAATTAAATTCGTGTAATTGATTCTTTTCTTTCAATAATGGGTAAAGGTCAAGATGTGCCCCCCCCCCCCCCCCCCCCCCCCGCCCTACATTTCTCGGTTAATTCAATTTTTCCGTTTTTGCCTTTTTTTACCAAACATGAAGCTGTATTTTATGAACATTTTCTGCTAATTATCTTTGTTCAATAATTAATTGCAGTCATGATAAAGGCCATTATCTAATAGGACCCCCCCCCCCCCCCCCCCCCCTATGTACTGCAGTACACCGCGGCATTTGTCACAGTCGTGGTTCATTGCGTTTTTCCGTCTTATAGGGGGGGGGGGGGGGGGGGGGGGGGGGGGGTAGGGTTAGGGTTATTATTCCAAAAAGATAATTAGCTGAAAAGGTTAATAAAATACAGCTTTATGTTTGGTAAGAAAGGCAAAAACGGAACAAAATTGAATTAACCGAGAAATGTAGGGGGGGGGGGGGGCACATCTTTACATCGTTCCAGAATTCTGACATCCAAAGCGAATGATTAAAGACCCCCCACGTCACGTGTCACATTCCCTCTTATGCTTGGAACCTTTCTTAAGATTTCTTACTTCCTACAAGAGGGAAAACACGTGCAAACCGTGATGTTGACACGTCACGTGGTGGGTCTTTAAAAAGTTTTTTCTTTCTTTCTTTTTCTTTATTGGACCGTATATCATTTCCCCGGCTTCTCCGGTTTTGTTGTTGATTCATTTTATTCTCTCGTTTTCTCTGTTCCCGCTGTTTCCTCTAAGCTCGTGGCGTGGAATGATTTATAGATAGGAAAAGAAAACACGACATTATTTTCCAAAAAACCCCATCCTGGAACCGTGATCATGTGGATAACCATTGCTGAAGTTTACGAGTCTGATGGGGGGGATCCCAACACAAAACCCCGAGTGTTGTTGATCATAGCACAGCCACACAATGGAGAGTGCAGACAACGCGGTTGACCTAATAAACTTATATAGCCCACATAAACTTTCTGTCAGTTTTCTGTTTTTCATTGCATCTATTTTATGTCCTGTTTGTTTGTGTTTGTACGTTATTTTTCTTCTTTAAAAAAACACCCCCACACAACAACAAAGAACAAGACTTTTTTAGTTTTTTTTGTTCTACTGTTGTTTGCATTTTCTTTTTTTTGTGTGTGTGTGTGTGTGTGTGTGTGTGTGTGTGTGTGTGTGTGTGTGTGTGTGTGTGTGTGTGTGTGTGTGTGTGTGTGTGTGTGTTGTTTTTAACCCTTTCACCGCCAATGTCGCAATTACGCACCACAATGGTTTAACATCCATGCTGCTAAAAGGGCCTCAAATCAGGTCCTGTTATCCGAAGACCCTATTTTCTTAATTTTGGGAGGTAAGGATAGGCCTAATGTTATGCGTTGTACAGAGAAATTCCCAATATTGCAGACACATTTTTTATTTCCACCCTGTTCGATTTAATGGTATTTGTTTGCTAAGCAAAATGGCTGGCGGCGAAAGGGTTAAATTCCAGAAGGTGTGCCTTTTTTCTCTTCCGTCTCCACGGGTATCTCCCTGTTTATATTTTGTTTCCTCATTCGCTCAAAATACATATATTTAATTGTGGCGGTACCATAGCCGATGAGGTTTAACTGAGGCGTGGTTACCGCCACACCTATCTATATTGTTGCAAACTCGGGACTTTACTGGTGTTGCACTGCCTCCGTGCATTGCACCCAGTATGGTTCCCACCATTTTTGCATTTACAAATGTCCCATATGTGTCTATGACCGAGAGGACGTAAAACATCATTTTCACCTTTCCTCATTCGCTTTTTATGTCCTTTGTGGGGGTTTTCTTCTTTTCAACTTCTGCTATTTTCTACGTTCTTTTTTTGTGTGAATGTGTTTTTTTCATATATATATATATTCAGTGAAAAAGCCTTACGAAACGCTAAAAATAAAAAGGTCTGAGAAGCGATGCAG
>CM065698.1:25085404-25087904 GCA_017654935.2 Phymorhynchus buccinoides
TTATTTTTGGCAAACAAGTAAAATTGAAAAGCATATTGACCAAGCTTTCAGAAAAAAACTTAGTGACCAATCCCCCTCCCCCACCCACCCCCACCGGGGTAAGGGGGGTCTACGGACAACTGTAGTAGGCCTAGTCTTTGCCTGTGGGTCTAAGCTTCTTAGTCTTACTCTTAGAAAATTAATAATTGAAGTTGCGTGATCTGTTACTGTTTTAAACTGATTGTTCATGAAAACTTGTTCCACATCATCTACATTTCTGTAAGATATTTTATATTAGTCCTAATATTTTATTTTCGTTTCGTTAATTCCCCCCCCCCCCCCTCTCTGCCACAAAGCAAAGGTCAAGGTCACAGCCAGCAAGCTCATCCATGTTTATCTTCCCCTGTACAGTCTTTGCTCATGGTGATCAATCGTCTAGGCCTAACAAAGGATTCGTACGTCGAAGGCAGTGAAATCGACGAACCATGGATTTTCCGGGGTTTTTTTTTCAAGACTGAAATGAATGTGGGCTAAATGTTAAGTACGTCGTCTTGATTATGAGGTAAGGCATGGACTCTAGGCCTAGGCCTTGTTGCAGGAAGTTATGCGCAGAGATGATGTGCAGATGAACACGAACAACCGTTACTCAAAGGCGCAAATAAAGCTAAACAACCGGGCCGTCAACGCACACACTCGGTACATCCATTTGTTACAGAAAATATAAGTTGACGACGTTAAAATGTACCTATTTGTACACACCTGAAGTCTTGTGTTTCTTTTTAAAGAGCGTTTTTGTATATCTAATGGAGAGTCTTCTTTCCAGTATGTATCTCCTACTCGGTACAACACAACAGTTACAGTAATCTCTGCAACAAATGATTTTCTTTCTTTTGTTCCTTACCGATGTATCTGACTGCTTTGATCGCCATGACTTGAAGGCTCACATCAAAATCAAGTATCCTGCTAACTTTAACCCTCTAACATCTTATGTTTTTTTGAGAAAATGACAACGTTAAAGTTTCAGTGGAGAGTGAGAGTCTTCTTTAGTTTGAAGAGTGTGACTGAGTCAAGGTGAAGGTTGCACAACAGTAATCTGCAACAAATTATTATCTTTATTTTGTTCTTTATCAATGTATCTGACTGCTTTGATCGTCGTGACTTGAAGGCTCACGTCAAAATCAAGTATCCTGCTAACTTTAACCCTCTAACGCCTTATATGTTTAGAGAAAATTACAACGTTACGGTTTGAGTTAAGGTTAAAGGTCGGGGCCACGGACGCAACACACACACACACACACATACATACACACAGACACACAACCGAACATGTACGATACTATAGACTCGCTTTGTTTTAAAAAACGACGTGAGCCAATAACGCTGCAATGTTGTAATTAACAAACAGGACAAATATGAACAAATAGTCCAGTAAAAGCAGAACGCATTTTAGAAATAAATGTTAAGATACATTTTAAATCAAAAACATAATCAATTGAAAGACGAGGCGAGGATACAGCATAGATCGTTCTGGACATCGACAACAAAACACAATTCCGTTCAACCTTTCTGACCTTAGAAACCAAACCTCTCAGACAAATAATTCGAAGCTCAATAATAATAATAATGATAATAATGCTAATAATAATGCTAATAATAATAATAATAATAATAATAATAATAAATAATAATAATCCCCCCGTGGGAATACCGGGGGGTCTTTTGTATAAATAGTTCCCCACCTTCTGGAAGTTCTGTGCTTGTAAATTCCTCTAATCTGTCACTCTCTTTGACTCTGCCTTTTCCCTTTGCTTACTGTCATCTACTGTCTTTCTGCCTTACCGGTCCATTCTCCTGCCTTTTTTCACGAAACGCTTTCAAAAAACATTTCCTCCAGCCGACGTCGAACTTGCTGGGCCTAACTATTTCTTAGTTAGGCGCATAACGGCAGCATGACGCATTTGCGCTCATAACTGACAGGAAACTGTCTGAGCGATCGAATAATAATAATAATAATAATAATAATAATAATAATAATAATAATAATAATAACAATAACAAGGGCGTCGCCGAGCGGCAGACATGTCCGTCACCTGCAATGCCACGCACTTGCGACACCCCATAGAGTGTGACATCCTGACACAAAATTGGAAGGGATTATGTCTTCTAGTTCACGAGATACAGCTTGAAGAAGAAACATATAGCGCAAAGAAGGAAATTTCGGTTTTTAAGGTCTCACTTCAAGGTCAAGGTCAGCATGGTGATAATTTATGCTCGGATGTTTTCTTTTCTAGGGTATACAGTACCACACACAATCTGAAGCGCTTCTGTCAAGTACCAATGTGGAAAATATGGCTTAAAACCCAATGTGTAGACCCTTACCACTTTCAAGACCTACTGATCGCCCGGACCGTGACCTTGACCTTGATCGGTATGCCACCATCAGAACGGGCATAAGCCAAAGTACCTTCATGCCAAATGTGAAGACTCTAACACTAACGGTGTGGGAGTTATGGCCACTGAA
>CM065698.1:25092904-25097904 GCA_017654935.2 Phymorhynchus buccinoides
AATCCAATGCTAGTGATAGCGTACCACCTACCGTCGAAGGAAATAGCTACAACTAACAGTCACCTCCTCACATAATACACCACAATATGTTGAATGCCTCTTCTTCGTCATCGTCGATCCGCGACCAGACAGTCTCCCGATGCGCCATGCTGCCGTTATGCGCCTAACGGAAAAGACATAGGCTCAGCATGTCAGTTTTCGGCTGGGGAGAGAAACAAAAACAAGCGCGAATTCGCAATAGTTTGTGGCACGCGGTCTAATTTTACCACTCCAATCATGAGTCACCACCCCTGGCTTTTCAATAATTTTAATCTGTAAACCAGAATGTTATCTCTGCACCATTTCGTAACTTTTTATATCTTTTGGAAAACATTTAAAACTATGTATCCTACTTATACTCATCAAAAGAAGCACCGCATACTCGTCGTGTCTGTTGTAGTGTCTGTATTACATATGTTTATTATTTTGTACGCTTTTAAATACACCATTTTAAAGAGCGGCCTCACTTTGAAGTGCAGCCTCGATTTGAAGTGCGACAATTTTGGACCGACCGACCGACAGACAGACAGACCGACCGACCGACCGACAAAGTGAGTTATAGGTTTGTGGCTTGAGCCACAAACAAAAATATGTGTAAGAGTTTCTAGAACAAAGGCAGGAGAATGGACAAGTTAGGCAGAAAGATGCTAGAAGATAGTAAGCAAAAGGGAAAAGGCTGTGTCCGAATAGAGTGACAGATTTGAGGAAGTTAGTGCTAAACTGAATGAACAACTAATGTAAGGAAAGAAGAAAACAACAAAAACAATGGACCTGCGGATTTGTCTGCCGCTCGGCGATATAGGCCGATTTCGTATTTTTAAACGTAGATGACTACTGGTCCTATTAGGTACTTTATAGTCACAGAGGCGTCACTGTGAAATTCAGGTTGCTCCCACCTGGAGAGCGCGTCGCAGCCAGAGGCGCGCCGCCCAGTTTTTAGCTATGTTCTTTTTAGTTGTTTTCGCGTTTTATGTTCGCTTTCGGTTGTATTGCCAACTGTTATTTCACAGTCTTCATCTCAACTTCTATCAACTCCACACCCAACCACCCTCTCCAAATTCACCTCATAGTATTAGGTACTTTATAGTCACAGAGGCGTCACTGTGAAATTCAGGTTGCTCCCACCTGGAGAGCGCGTCGCAGCCAGAGGCGCGCCACCCAGTTTTTAGCTATGTTCTTTTTAGTTGTTTTCGCGTTTTGTTTTCGCTTTCGGTTGTATTGCCAACTGTTATTTCACAGTCTTCATCTCAACTTCTATCAACTCCACCCCCAACCAACCACCCTCTCCAAATTCATGTTTATTATTATTATTATTATTATTATTATTATTATTATGATTATGATTATTATTATTATTATTATAAGGTTTCTCTTTTGTTTTTCTTTTCTTTTTTCGTTTCCGTATAATTATCGTTTCTGTTCGATTATGTGAGACAGCAACAGGCATATGACCCATCCATGGATAAACGAAGAAAATGGTGTTTTACGTCCTCTTGGTCTGAATCAGACACATATGGGACATTTGTAAATACAAATATGGTGGGAAACAATACTGCCCGGAGGCAGTACAAGTGCCCCGAGGCAGATACTGTAAGCCAGTAAAGTCACCGCCACGATTTTAACATCCAAGAAATAATAACAGATAGCTGTAGCGGTGACCACGCCTCGGTTAAACCTCATCGGCTATGGCACCGCCACAAGTATTGTTATGATCCATGGAGAAATGAACAACGGAAGGCTTTTATAACAAAAGCCCTAAAATTTCGTCTTCACATTTTGTCTGCGATCTGATTCTTTTTGTCTCCATTTTCAACCTTTTTCTTTCTCAAGAGGGACTAGAATTAACGTCTTCATGATACCGTAGAGGCAGCAATAAAGTCTACTTACAACGGTCAGTGCGTGGGAAAACGAGGGATGAGCAACTTACTACTGTTGTTCCAGACGCATAATTTGAATAGAGACCAAATTAAAGTTCAGAGCTCAAATTCATTCTCGCGAGAATCAAGAATCGGATCGGCCATTGACGTTATTGACTCTTGAGTATTCCTATCCCGTGTGACAGCGCAAATTGTAACAACTGCGCAAAATGTAACAATTGTTACATTTTGCGTGGGCTTTTGCGCTAGGCGCCCACCTTTTGACGAAATTAGCACCCCCCAAAATGGCAGTTTTTCGTCATTACAGATCAAATCGAAATAAAATCTTCAAGGAGTTGATGAATTTGTCTTCATCATAATATATCAAATCGAAAGATAAAAACAAAGTCTACATCTAAATTTCCAAATGTTTGTTTGCTTGTTTGTTTGTTTCACTCGTTCTTCATTCGATTTAGCATTATTACTTATTATTACAAGGTGCAAAGTATGCAGGTTGTTTTATTGATTTTTTTCTCTCGTGTGTTATTTCTTTCTTGCTTTCTTCTTGGGTACAGCGGTTTTTTCGCCTGAACAATGCCGAATTACTGTTGTGTTTATGGATGTAACAAATCACAGCTACGATATTTTCTAAACTGTATTTATCATTATTTTCCTTCGAATCTCTCTCTCTACATTTTAATTTGCGAGAAAATAATTATGGAGGTGTGACTGAGTTACTGAGATTTTCTTTGCTCTGTCTCTGTCTGTCTGTCTGTCTGTATGTATGCCTGCCTGCCTGCCTACCTGCCTGTGTGTTTGTCTGTGTTACACACACACACACACACACACACACACACACACACACACACACACACACACACACACACACACACACACACACACACACACACACACACACACACACACACACACACACACACACACACACACACACACACACACACACACACACACACACTTTCACAGAAAACGTGTCATGACACGTTTGACACATGACACATCACGTACCATGTGTCAAACTAAAAGGTGGGCGCCTAGCGCAAAATGTAACAATTGTTACATTTTGCGCGGGCAGCCCACGCAAAATGTAACAATTGTTACAATTTGCGCGGGCTGCCCGCGCAAAATGTAACAAAACCGATTGTTACATTTTGCGCAGTTGTTACAATTTGCGCTGTCACACACCGAACCCTCTTCGTGTTGCTTGGCATAATGTTAGTATTGTATTTCCCCATAAAGCGTTGGAAAAGCTTTCGAGGTAAATATTTTTTTTGTTCTTTGATATTAATAATATAGTTCATTTGAGTCTTTGTTACACAGTTTATCAAGTTTGAGGCTAAAGTTCTGAATCGTTTAAATAACAGAGTTACCCCCGCATTAGACATGGACACAGAGAGTTCTCTCTCTCTCTCTCTCTCTCTCTCTCTCTCTCTCTCTCTCTCTCTCTCTCTCTCTCGCTCCCCTCTCTCTCTCTCCCCCCCCTCTCTCTCTCTCTCTCTCTCTCCCTCTCTCTCTCTCTCTCTCTCTCTCTCTCTCTCTCTCTCTCTCTCTCTCTCTCACTCTCTCCCTCCCTCTCTCTCTCTCTCTCTCTCTCTCTCACACACACACACACACACACACACTCTCTCTCTTACTCTCTCTTCTCTCTCTCTCTCTCTCTCTCTCTCTCTCTCTCTCTCTCTCTCTCTCTCTCTCTCTCCCTCTCTCTCTCTCTTTCCCTCTCCCTCTTCCCCCTTCTCTCTCTCTCTTTCCGCTATCTCCCCCCACACACACCCTCCTCCCCCCAACTCTCTCTGCGACAAGGACATATTTCTTGATATACATGCTTAACTCTACATTGCTGAAGCAAACAACACATAATATATCATAATTATTGTTCCCCCCGAATACATATCTCTCTCTCTCTCTCTCTCTCTCTCTCTCTCTCTCTCTCTCTCTCTCTCTCTCTCTCTCTCTCTCTCTCTCTCTCTCTCTCTCTCTCTCTCTCTCTCTCTCTCTCTCTCTCTCTCTCTCTCTGTATGTGTGTGTGTCTGTGCGCGTTAAGTATGTATGTATGTGTATGTGTGCATGCGTGCACGCGCACGCGCGTATGTATTGGTCTGCATGCTTGCGTGTGTGTATGTATGTATGTGTGTAGGTGTGAGCACGTGCAAAATGGATGCTATGGAAACTTCCAGAGGTAGTCTATTCCGTTCAGTGGACGACATAACTGATGGGAATTGTCTGAGAAAAACTATTGTCAGGAGGGTTTTCACTCTGCGTGGAAGCTGTGTTGTTTAGATTAGATTAGATTAGAAATAGGGACGAAAAAAATATAGCCGTTAGGCTTTCAAAGTCCCATCTTTGTGTTTTTATTTTTATTTTTACATACTCAAGGTATATCGTGCACTCAGGTTTTTGCGTTGAATTAATCATCGTATTCATACATTATGTCTTTATAAAATTTTAACTGGTCGAGCTCATTTTTAAAGCTGTTAGTATTAGGTGCTCTCTTAATGTTAGTTGGTAGTTGATTCCATAAAGGTGCAACTCTGTTAGTATAAGAATATTTTCTTGTGTTAGTTTTACAAAATTCAATAAATATTGTATCAGTGCTATTTCTTGTTCTGTCATAATTTGTTAGTTTGAAAAATTCTGTTGCATTTAAATCATCAATATTATTAAATATTTTATAACTTTGTATTAGATCACCTCTTATTCTCCTTGCTTTCAAACTTGTTGTTGTCGTTGTTGTTGTTGTTGTCGTTTTTGTTTTTCTTGTTTTGTTCGCACTTATTTATCGTCTAGTTCTTAGCTGGCTATATTTTGTTTAACAGGTTGGCAAATACAAATGTTTGCCACTCCCACCAACCCCACACACACACGCACGCACGCACGCACGCACGCACGCACGCACGCACGCACGCACGCACGCACGCACGCACGCACGCACGCACGCACGCATACACACGCACACATACACACACGCACACACACAGAGATACACACACACACACACACACACACACACACACACACACACACACACACACACACACACACACACACACACAACCGCAATATAATCTAAGGTTTTCGCACTTG
>CM065698.1:25102904-25105404 GCA_017654935.2 Phymorhynchus buccinoides
TGGGGGCACATCTTCACCTTCACCCACTGTTTCATATCTAGTGCCCTTCCCCTATTATTATATTCATGACTACCTTCCCGTGCCCGGAGGTGTACAAACAGTTAGTAAGCTTATCTCAACAATCATGATTTTTTTTTCTCCTGAAGGCGGCTAAACCCCCAGAAGAAGAAACACAACCCCCCCCCCCCCCCCCCCCCCCCCCCCCCCCCCCCCCCAAAAAAAAAAGAACAGCAAAGGTCTGATTGAGTGAAGACCTTGTACTGATTGGTTATAGACCTTGGTGATGTTTTTCGGATGACCAATCTATGGAAATCGTGTTGCTTGAGGGCCAGACCGACAGTACCAATAATACCGTCTGTCCTGCTTTGCACGGAACGCGGAACGCCGGATGGAAGTAGCCTAAAACTGTGTGTGTTGGGGTGTTTGTGTGTGTGTAGGTGTGTGTGTGTGTAGTGTGTGTGTGTGTGTAGGTGTGTGTGTGTGTGTGTGTGTGTGTGTGTGTGTGTGTGTGTGTGTGTGTGTGTGTGTGTGTGTGTGTGTGTATGTGTGTGTGTGTGTGTGTGTGTGTGTGTGTGTGTGTGTGTGTGTGCGTGTGTGTGCGTGTGCGTGCGTGCGCGCGCGCGCGCATTTGCCCATGCACATGCGTGTTTTGGGTTTATGCATGCGTGTACAAAAACAAAAATCCGAACAAACAACCGCCAACAGCAACAACAACAAACAAAGAAAATAACATAGATTATCTCCCTTTGGTCTGCTGGCCTCGGATTCTGCGACCTGAGCATACCGGGGTGTAGCTGCGAATTGGGAATCGGAATGAGCAGCGTGGGAGCAACGCCACTGTACGACCCAGAAGATGGGACAGCAAAAACAAACAAAAAAAGGGGGGGGGGGGGGAAGAAAGAACAAGTTTACAAACATGAGGAAAATGAAGTGTAGACGAAAGGAATTGCATGATTCTCGGAGGATGTCCATTCATTTGACCACCATGCAATCCCATTCCCTTGACATGCCCTGGGTCGTGACTCTACACAAGCTACTGTAGGCACAGCCAACATCTAATAATGAATAAGGCTCGTGCGCTAACCCGACTACAAACACTGGCCCCTGACTGCCCAAACTGTTCATCTCCATTACCCACCCAGCAACGTATAGAGACACCTTATTTGGCTACACGACGACTTCCGGTGGACATGGGACTTCCATCAGAGTCACTTTACCACAGTTGAACTATTATGGACTAGTTGACAGACTGCGAATAGAATGCGCAGAGAAGCACCTGTCAACACACAACTAGACAGTATTTTCGCTTTTTGCATTCATTCTCTGCCCAGAAAATCCTACCATTTATAAGATTCGTAACCGATTAATTCGGAACTGGGTAGAGTACGGAAGTAATAAGAATGCATAGTGAATGGTTGTTTCATGATTTTCTTTCAATGCTGGCTAGGGATTTGATCGGTTAGAATGTCCGTTCACTCCGTGAGGTCTCTAGACTCTCTAGACACAAATTCAAAGACCTAATGCTTTCTTTTCTAAGCCGTTCGTTCGCACCCGTGTGCATCATCTTTTAGCATATATATCATCCACCTTCTTTTCTTGACGCTTGGTCCTCCAAGGAGTAATCCCTGTCCTTTAGCAACACTTTCGCTCGATCATGTTCCCTTTGCCTCGTGTACGTCAGTGTCAGTTAGTTGAACACAGGAGGAATTATATCAACATTGCAGTATTGTGGGGGGTTTCTTTCGGTTTTTTCTGTTTTTTTCTTCAATGGCAATGTTGATTATGTGCATAATAATGATGTAATCATTATGCAATTTCGCCATGAAATATAATAAAATGATTTTAATAGGATTTGATTTGAGACTTTTATATTTACTATGCAGTATGCTTTTTCGCGTTTAAATACCATACCTGCATTTTGGGTCCGGTTATGTGCGTTTGCGTATTGGCGCACTCGTGCTCGAATATGTTTGCAAACTCAACGCATTCACATTTATGGGGTTGTTTCTGTTCTTCATATGTTTTTCTTCGTTAGGGTGAGTGCTGGTTGGAAGCCATGAATCAAGGCACTGCATAATAATTATGTAATCATTATGTAATTTCGCCGTGAAATATAATAAAGTGATTTTAATATGATTTGATTTGAGACTTTTATATTTACTGTGTGGTGGGAAGTTCAGTTTAACGTCGCGTATCGGCTTTCGCCATGTACGACGGGCTGAACAAACCAACCAGGGTATAAACAAAAAATTATGTTCCTGAATCACTGTCTTAGCCAAAAGGCCGAGAAGCGATCAGGAATTCTTGACTGTGTGGTGTGCTTTTTCGCGCTTAAATACCTGCATTTTGCGTCCGGTTATGTGCGTTAGCGAATTGGCGCACTTGTGCTCGAATATGTTTGCAAACTCAAACGCATTCACATTTATGGGGTTGTTTCTGTTCTTCATATGTTTTTCTTCGTTAGGGTGAGTGCTGGTTGGAAGCCATGAATCAAGGCACT
>CM065698.1:25117904-25120404 GCA_017654935.2 Phymorhynchus buccinoides
CTCTCTCTCTCTCTCTCTCTCTCTCTCTCTCTCTCTCTCTCTCTCTCTCTCTCCTCTCTCTCTCTCTCTCACGAAGCGTTCCACCGTCATTTTTCAATAACTCTGTACATAGCATATCGTTCGGATACCAAACATTTTTTCTCTCCAAATTATTTTACTTTATGTCTTTGGCTGCTCACCTAAACTGTCTGCGTTTTTGGGGATTATTGCTTCCATCCATTCAGCAGGGAAACGTTGAATATTACTTTCCTCTGCCTACTGCTTAGCAAACATATATGCTGCAAATGTTGTAAATGCATGCTTTCATGACAGTTTTGTTCTTTAAAACTTTAAAACTATTTTGTGTTTATTTGGTATATCCTAGCCACAGGCATGTCTCTGTGAAATTTGGGCTGCTTCTCCCTGGAGAGCGCGTTCCCGCAAGCACTCGACGCTCAGTTCGATATTCCTGTTGAACTAGAAAGAGAGGGCGAGGCCGGGATTCCAGCCCGGGTCACTCACAGCTGCAGTCACGCATTGAAATCGGCAGGTGAACGTCTTAACCGCTCTGTCACTTTCCTTGCTTTGAAGTTATGATACATAATGAGGCTGTCATGTGTTATTGTCCTTGGCACAAAGATGGAATCTAGTTTTGTTTGGTGTGTGTGTGTGTTGTTCTTTAATTTAACGTCTTGTCACTTAGAAGTGATATTAGACATGAAAGTGTGTGTGTGAGTGCGTGCGCGCGGATATGTGCATGTGTATATGTGTGTGCTTAAAGCGCATATTTGTATGTAACATTAGGGGATATATGCTAAATGAAAACAGTTTAAAAAAACATTACAAAACTAAACAAAAAAGTTAAGGGCCGGCTTCTGTTTTCAGTAGCTTGATATCTATTTATTGTACACAAAGACAACAATGAAGAAAATGGCAAAACTTAGGCTACTCAATAACTTTCCTTCCTGTTGCACGTGCCTGAACCAGTTTTGCAGACATTGCAGTACAGCAACAGCGTTTTCCGGTACGCTTAAAATGTGGCAAATTCACGAGAATTTCACGAAAGTTTGGTCTCTTTTCGCTGAAGAATCAGGGCTGATGCAGGTTTCTTGCCTATTGCACGTGCAAGGCATGACTGTAATGAACACTGCTGAGCAAAAGTTAGACACGAATGTGTATTTAAGGGCGGCAACCAGAGCTCTCAATAAGCATGCCTCCAAGACAGAGACTGTCAACACTGAATCGCGGACGGGCGCTGGGATGGCTCCAGGACGGAGTTTCCGGCCGAGAAGTCTCCAGAAGGCTGGGAGTGAGCCACTCCGTCATTCAACGCCTCCAGAAACGCTTCCAGACCACCGGAAGTGTAGATGAACGGCCCCGCTCTGGACGCCCAAGAGCAACAAATGGACGTGACGATCGTTTCCTCCAGCTGTTGGCGCTACGTAACCGAACCGTGTCCGCCAGGACGTTAACAAGCAACCTCAGGATGGCAGCTAACGTCAACATAAGCCAAACCACTGTCCGCCGACGCCTTCATGAGGTGGGCCTCCAGTCCAGGGCACCTGCCGTCTGTGTGCCTCTCACACCACGTCACCACCGGGCTCGGGTGGCGTTCGGCCGCAACCACCAGCGCTGGAACAGGCAGCAGTGGGGCAGAGTCCTCTTCACCGACGAGTCCCGCTTCACTCTGTCCAACAGTGATGCCCGGAGGCGTGTGTGGCGACGTGTAGGCGAGCGATTTGTCGACGCCTGCGTTCAGGAGCATGACCGGCATGGAGGAGGGTCTGTGATGGTGTGGGGGGAATTCCACCTTCATGGGAGGACCCCTCTGTACCTCATCCAAGGCAATCTGACCGGCATCAGGTACAGAGACGAGATTGTAAGGCCTCTCATTATCCCCACTCTTCGGGCCATGGGACGAGGATCTATCCTCCAGGATGACAATGCCACGCCTCATCGCGCTCTGGTGGTGAGGGACTTCCTGCAACGTCAGCAGATTGTCCGTATGGACTGGCCTGCCCGATCCCCGGACCTTGCGCCCATTGAACACCTCTGGGACATCCTTGGACGCCGTGTCAATGACAACCATCCTCCGCCTCTTGATGTTGCTCAACTGTTCCAGTTCCTGCAGCAGGAGTGGCTCGCCATCCCTCATCAGATGCTGCAGAACCTTGTGAACTCAATGCGGCAACGGGTAGTGGAATGCCTCGCAGCAAATGGTGGCCACACCAGGTACTGAACCTGAACAAACTGATTGGACTTTACTTGCAACTTGTCGAAGGGGGGGGTGGGCGTGTTTCAGCCCGAATTAACGCGAATGCAATTGGTCGTATCGATGATTTCTTCGCTTGAATTGAACGATGACATATCAAATTAAACCATTCTATGAGATGAAGGTGTTTTCTTGAGTCTTTTAATTTTGAGAGAAGATCGTTCTTCCGGCCCTTAAATTTTGGAGACCAGTGTATTATAAAATCAAAATGCAAACATTCTATAAAAAAACACAAACAACCCAGCGATC
>CM065698.1:25127904-25130404 GCA_017654935.2 Phymorhynchus buccinoides
GGGATGCTTGACGCGTTCTATATTGTGATATTTGATTTTTGCGCTCGCCAATTAAATGGGCCATTGCCTATTCATTCGAGTCAGATTCAACTGTTTATCTCTCTGTTGTCTGTCTGTCCTGTCTGTCTGTCTGTCTGTCGCTCTCCTCTCTCTCTCTCTCCTCTCTCTCTCTCTTCTTCTCCTCTCTCTCTCTCCGTCTCTCTCCTCTCTCTCTCTCTCTCTCCGACTTCCAAAACAGCTGTCCAAAAATACATGATCGAAGAAAACACATACATGCATGTGGTGGGGGTGATATGTGCATGCGTATTGGTTTGTATGTGTATATGTTTTTTGTGGTTGTTGTGTTTGTCATATGGTTGTATTTTTTATATATTTTTCCTTCTTACTATGTTTATTGTCTGTATTTGAAAATGTTAAAACAAAAGTTCAATAATACAGAAACACATACCGCAATTGGGCTTTTCAGATGAAACATTGTTTAGACATCTTCGGGTTTTCTGAGGACGTTGGTGGTATTGTGGGGTGGGAACGAAAAAAACCCATATTTGAAAAATGTTCACAGGCGAGATGATCTATTGGTCACAAACCAAAATGGAATGACAATTAACACAAAGCGCTCGTTGATGATGTGCATCGTTCTTTTAATTTCTTGACAACCAGAAATATATCTACCAACGATCACGATTGTGAAATTCAGAACTGCTTTAGTTATTTTCGTCTTGGCATAAACGTTGAGAGTACTAAAGATATGGAAATCGTCCAACGCAACAAGACATTGTCCCTTATTTGGCGATTATATCGAAAATGAAATGCACTTTTCTCAAATGCCAATGTATTACGTTGGGAAGAAAGTACATAGTTAACATTACCACCGTCAAAATATACCTGGTCTCCAAATTAGGTCCGAAGAACGATCTTCTCTCTTCTGTACTTGAGCATCTTATTAGAGCTCTGGTTGCCGCCTTAAATACACATTCGGTCTTAACTTTTGCTCAGCAGTGTTCACACAGTCATGCCTTGCCGTGCAATGGCAATAAAACCGCATCAGCCTGATTCTTCAGGCAGAAAAGAGACAAACTTTCGTGACATCCGTGAAAGTGCCCATCTAAGACGTACTACCTGAAAACGCTGTTTTGCTGTAGAGTCTGTGCATTCTGCAAAACTGGTCAGGCACGAGCAACAGGAAGGAAATTATTGAGTAGCTAAGTTTTGCCATTTTTTTCATTGTTTTCTTAGTGAGCAATAAATTAGATATCCAGCTACTGAAAACATAAGCCGCCGCTTACTTTTGGAGACCGTATAAGAGTCATCCCTTTTCCCTTCTTACTTCAAGAATGAGACACAAATGTTAATGAGAGTTTTAACAATGCTTATTCATAATACATTTTTCAGTGTAAGAGAACAACTATGTAACTTTACTTTCTGATATAGAGATCATGGGTTTTTGGGTCAATTTCCTTTAATAAATATGCTGATGTTCTGACTTTGAAGATAGTAATGCTTAATTTGTTTTATTTTTCTGTTTTATGTCATATGATTATTTGTGTGTACGTGTCCACATGCGACAGGCTGGTGGCCTTTTTGCTTAACATTTCCGAGGTTCCGAGCCTCTCTCTCTCGCTCTCTACTCTGTCTCAGTCTCTCTCACTCTCTCTCGGTCATCTCCTCTCTCCTATATCTTTCTTATAAGTGTTCTTTATCTCCTTGATACCGCGCCTTAAACCCCAGACCTCACACTTCTAAGCCTCAATGTGATGCTTCTAGCAAGTTTCTAATATCTCGTCCTAGAATACTCTGTGTGTTGTTGTGTGTGTGTGGTGTGGCGTGTGCGTGTATGTGTGCGTGCGTGTGTGCGTTGCGTGCGCGCGTGCGCGCGCGCGTGTGCGTGTGTAGTATGTAAGTTTATGTGTGACGCTGCGCGCGTGTGTGTGTGCCGCTATGTGTGCGCGCGCGTGTGTGTATGTGTTTTGTGTGTGTTGTGTGTGTGTGTGGTGTGTGTAGTGTTTGTGATGTATGCGTGTGTGTGTTGTGTGTGCGCGCGCGCGCGTGTGTGTATGTGTGTGTGTGTGTGTGTGGTGTGTGTGTGTGTGTGTGGTGTGTGTGTGTGAGAGAGAGAGAGTTAGTGTATGGCGTGCTCGTTTGTGTATGTCGTGTTTTTTGGTGTAGGTGTTGTTTGTGTGGTTTATGTGTATGTGTGTGTGTGGTTTATGGTGTGAGTGTGTGTGTTTTGTGTGTGTGTGTGTTGTTGTGTGTTGTGTGTGTGTGTGTGTGTTGTATGTGGTCTGTTGATGTGATGTGTGTGTGGTGTGTTGTGTGTTATGTTGTGATAGTATATGTCTATAAAGAGTGTATATGTGTGGTGTGTGTGTGTTGTTGGTGTGTCATGTAGTGTGGTGTATATCAAATTGGAGATGTTGATAGTGTGTCTATGTGAATATAGCGTAGCTGCTTTGCCGTAGTTGCTATAAGGTGCCGTGGTTGATGTGTGCAGTCTATGTAT
>CM065698.1:25135404-25142904 GCA_017654935.2 Phymorhynchus buccinoides
TAGTTTGTAAAACGCAGTGGGTAGAACCACTTACCTGGTCGATCGCGTGCTTTGACTTTTGACTAATTACGCTATTACGAGCGTGTTGCAAAATGTAATGTACCCTTGTTCCCCGGGATCATCCCTCTGGATACTGCGAAGTTAATTGGCGGCGATAAAACCACCCCATAATTATGGTTTTATCCCGTACAAAAACCCCAAAACACACACACATTCACACTGCTCGGTTATATATAGAGATTAGAAAACTATCTTACACGCGATTGGTTCCCCCCCCCCACACAACCATACAAAAGCAAAGTTGTGCACAATTGTAGTCTAAGGGAGAGAAGCGAGTTTAGAAGTACCAGTGATCCAAAATTGCCCTGTTAGTACATCTTATGATTAGTGATCAATATGGATGCATAAAAACGCCACAGCCATTGCCAAACTCTAACCAAAGGAAGACGCATTGAGAGGCTGCAAGTCCTGGTCGTCCAATACCTGAACTGACCAAGATATTGTGTGCACACAGATTTACTTCCCTTCAAGAAAATAGTGCATCAAATGACAGTTATTCTATTAATCCGGACATATATGGCCGAACGACTTGACTGAGTAAAGTTACTCCTGTGTAGGCGGCTCTTCAGAAGTGCGGCGAACATAACAGTGATGATACACTGCAGTGGGGGCGTTTTTTGCAGGGGGGTGGGGGGGGGGGGGGGGCAGGGGAGTGAGGGGGGCATGGATGGTCCGTCGGCGGTTTATTTACTTTGTTCTTTTTGACACTATATTGCGGGAGTCTGCCACTATGTTATTTTCGTAGTGAAGGAGAGGGAGTCGAGGGTGGGTGGGGGGGGTGTGAAGAGGAGGGGGGGGTGGTGGGAAGGTGGTTGGTGTAAGAGTGGGACGGGTGAGGGACAAAGGAGAAGTATGCTGTTAAGTGACGAGGGATCCGTGCGGCGCACTATGGTGCACATCTTGGGTTATATGCTAATCAGGAGGGCCGTACGCTGATGCGCGCGAAGGGTGCCTCTTGTCATGTCTCCATACCACAATGAACCACCGACCTCTCATGAGTATCCGATATAAGGATTCTTCCTCCAGAGTTCCGATTGAAGAACGAGTAAGTCAGCAATAAAGAGAGAGAGAGAGAGAGCAGTGCAAGAGACGAGGAGAGAGACTTCAACTTCGAACTTAGCGGCTGGCCCCAAGAGAAGGGAGAGAGAGAGAGAGAGAGAGAGAGAGGAGAGAGAGAGAGAGAGAGAAGAGAGAGAGAGAGAGAGACTTCAAATTCCATACTTTTTTTTACAAGGATAATAATTTAGCTGGGCCCGAGAGAGAGAGAGAGAGAGAGAGAGAGAGAGAGAACAGAGAGAGAAGAGAGAGAGAGAGAGAGAGAGAGAGAGAAGATCACAATTGTATTACAATTGTATTGACAAGGACTTAAACATTCTTCATGATCTAGGAGGGAGAGATAGAGAGAGAGAGAGAGAGAGATAGATGAGAGAGAGGAGAGAGAGAGCGATGAGAGAAAAAGAAGAGACAGACAGAAGGACAGACAGGAGAGAGACGAGAGAGAACGAGGAGAGGATGATGAGAGCAGATCACAAATTGCAGTATGAAAATATTTCTATGTGACAATGTACCTAAACGTCTTCATGTCAGGATAAACAGCGGAGTATAGATATGAATAAGGGGCAATAGTTAACAATATTAATACATCAGTGGATTATTGCACTTGAGAACGACAACAAATCGCTTTTGAACACAAGCATATACTAGCAAACAATTAGAAACTAGGACATAATTGTCTCTCTTAAACCGGAAAGCTTTGTACAAATACAGAGTTAGATTACGTACTGTTCTCTCATTAGTATTCGCCATCAATAAAGTTAAAATTGACGAAATTGAACATGGATATTTGTAGTATTTATACGGGATTAGGTTTGCTCGAAGAACACTTAGAGCAGGACATTTTTTTAAGACAAAATGTACCTCGTCCTCAATTGAATCTTTGCATAAAGGACATAACAGATCAGCATGCTGGACAATTTCGTATCGATACTTATGCTTTTTTATAACAGACATACCGAATCTAAACTTAGTAAAAACAGTTCGCTGACACCGATCAATATTCAACAAAAGATAGCTATGAACTAAATGTGAATAGGCAAACATTCTATATACATCGAATCTAGTGCTAGCATTTATATGACCTTCCCAATCTTGCCACCTAGTATCTGTAAGTCTTTTGACGTAAGCTGCTTATAAACAGTTTTTCCCCACCTACTCCCTTGACAATACACAGACAAAACCACAAACCAAATTCAACACAAACACACACGTACCTTAGTTACCCAATTACTTTTTCCCTTCGAGTCTAAATCATAGAGCATATCATACGCTTTTCGTGGCAATCTTTCAGTGTCCATTTTCGATAATTTTAACCAGTAGGAAATGCACCTGACAGCAGAATTTATGTGAATTGGGAATCTATTTGTCTCCCCGTAAACTAGATCGTTTGGAGTTTTCATCGAAACTCCTACAAATCTTTTAAGTCCAAACAAATGAACAGATTCACAGTGTATGATAGCAGTCTTATCTAACCCCCATAACTCTGACCCATATTGTACAACAGCTAGGCTGTATCTGAGTATCAAAAACTTTAACAAACAGTTCTAATGAGTTATTATTTAACAAAGCTAATTTCCTCATAACATGTAACAACGCTTTTTTTTGCCCTACTAGACAAATCTTTACAAGCTGCTGCGAAACTTAAACGAGTAGAAAACAAAATTCCAAGGTACTTACTACAGGCATAATATTGCCATCAAACACCCACCTCTCCCTTGCTGACAGGTAACCCCCCCTTTCTGAAAACAACTATATTGCTTTTACCTAAATTAACCTTTAATTGTAATTTACGAGCAGAATCTCTTAAAATGTTTAGTTGTCTTTGCAAGCCAATAACAGTTTCTGATAGCAATGCAATATCGTCTGCTAACAATAAAATGAATAATTATAACGCGTCTGTTGTAAACCTAGCACCATGTCTACCCTTATTCATTACTTCTAGAGCTAATTCATTAATAAATAAAGAAAAAAGAATAGGGCTACACACGTCACCCTGCTTAACCCCCCTTGCACAATTAATATAATCAGTAAGTTTATCACCACATCTAATTCTTGTTTTAACCTTATCGTACATACTTCTAATGCATCTGAATAATTTCCCATTTATTCCATTTTTAATCAAAATAGGCCACAGTAGGTTTCTGTTGATTGAATCAAATGCCTTTTCAAAGTCGATAAATGCTACATAAAATTTGCGATTGAATGAAAATTGTTTCTGAATGAAAGCCAGAAGAGTAAACATATGATCTGTTGTAGAGTAACCACGTTTGAATCCTGCTTGTTGTTCACCTGTTATGTTATTAAAATCTACATATTCCTGAAGTCTACGATTGATAATTGTACTAAATACCTTACTACTAATATTATATAAGGAAATTCCCCTATAATTGTTTGTATTGTTAACATCTCCTTTTTTTATAAAGTGGAAGAGTTATAGAGTCACACCAGCTATCAGGGAAAACACCTTTATCAAACAAAGCATTAAAGAATCCAACAACAAAAGTCTGCAATCCTTTCGTGAGGTACTTTTAAAAGTTCTCCAATAACTCCGTCAGGGCCTGTTGCTTTGCGGTTCTTTAACTTTCTTAGTGCAGTAATGACCTCTTCTTGAGAAATAGCACGGTTTATGAACTCATTAATAGCATCATTTTCCGTTGCTGGCACATTACAATTATCATTTTCATCTGATGGTGTATCTACATCAAACAATGATTTAAAATGTTGGAACCAGTCATTGGCAGAAATGTTGTTTTGGGGTTGTTTCCTTTTTAGTTAAATTTTATTCATACATTGCCAAAACTCCTTTTGGTTATTAATAGAACCTCTTAACTCAGTTAACAAATTGTTGTTGAACTCCTCTTTCTTGTTTTCCAACATATGTTTTATATTCTCTTTGAGTCCTAACATAAGAGATTCGATCATCTTTATCCAATGTTCTTCTGAAAGTTCTTAATAACCGACGCATTGTTGTTCTTGTACAATGACATTCCTGATCAAACCAGCCTTTGGGCATGCAATTACCTATCTTAATAGTTTTCTTCATACTAGAGGCACAATCATATATACAATCATTAAACATTTCTAAGGCTAAATCAATATTAACATTGATCATATCTATGGCTGCCTTTAATTTATTATCAATTTCATCTTCAAGTAATTTACTAATAACATGTTGACTGAGATCCTCATTCCAGAGTAACTTCTCTATCACCAGTACAGCTTTATTATCATTATTTGTAACATCATCCTTTGAAAACACGACACGACACTCAAGAGGAAAATGGTCCGACTCAGTTCTATCAACAACATGCAATTCACAGACATCCGAAATAGAATCATAAAATTCACTGGACAACAAAAAATAATCATTGACACTGCTCCATCGATGAGAGAAAGAGACAGAGACAGAGAGAGACGGAGACAGAGAGAGAGATGACAAAGTTTCTGACAATGTTATTGACAATGACTTACAGTCTTCATGCAAAGGGGACCGGAGAGTAGAGGGAGAGAGAGAGAGAGAGAGAGGAGAGAGAAGAAAGAGAGAGAAAGCGAGAGAGAGAGAGCAGATGAGAGCGGAGACACGAGAGAGAGAGAGAAGAAGAGAGAGAGAAAAAAAACACAGAGAGAGAGAGAGAGAGAGAGAGAGGGGAGTAGAGAGGGAAGATAGAGATGGAGAGAGAGAGAGAGCGAGAGAGAGAGAGAGAGAGAGAGAGAGACGAACTAATGGAGTGGACAGGTAACCAGACAGAATGACGAAGTGTGTGTGTGTGTGTGTGTGGGTGTGTGTGTGGTGTGTGTGTGTGTGTGTGGTTATGTGTGTGTGTGTGTGTGTGTGTGTGTGTGTGTGTGTGTGTGTGTGGTGTGTGTGTGTGTTTGTGTCTGTGTGTATTAGACACAGACCGATAATATAAAAAAGCCAGATTTGTTCTCTCTCTCTCTCTCTCTCTCTCTCTCTCTCTCTCTCTTCTCTCTCTCTCTCTCTCTCTCTCTCTCCCCCCTCTCTCTCTCTCTCTCTCTCTCTCTCTCTCCTCTCACTCTCCCTCTCTCCCTCCTCTCTCTGCATCGTTTTTGTTTTTTAATTCTTGTTTTATTTCTGTTTCAATGGCTCTAAAAGAAAAAGGGGGATCGATTGCTTTTTATAGCATCCCCCTATCACCCTCAGGGAAGGCAACAAAAAACACAAACAAAAAACCACATGACGAATAACGATTGAAAGGGCACAAAAAGTGAACCCTTCAAATTTCAACAAGGGAACGAGGGAAGAAGAAAGAAAAGAAAGAGAGAAAACCAGACGGACAGACTGGCATAAGCACAAAGACGGACACAGTTTTAAAAATGTCAATACTTTTTTTTATATGTACTAGAAAACTCCATAACAGATATCGACTGGGATTTTTTTAATATTTTGTTTAAAGTTCCTCAGTAAGGTAACGTTATTACGTAAGTGTTTCCTTTTTTGAGTTAAACTCTCTCTCGTAAAGTAAAGTAAATTCCGTGTACAGTCGAAGTAGGTCCTCTTTTGGTGTGCCTACCCGTTTATATTTACACCACTTTTTTATATATAATACTGTATGTAGCCTCTACTGTAACCCTGTTGTCTATCAAAGTTAAGTTACTATAGTTACGGGGCATGCAATGAAGCAGTTTAGTTGCTTCAAGCTTCGGAACAGCCAAACACGCGTGATTTTTGTGGGGTGTTTTTTGTTGTTGCGATTTTGTTTCCCCTTTAAATCAACTTGGGACCTGTCGTTCTTCAAGGTCAAACTTGAAGGTCAAGGGCAGCGCGGTTATATGTTTTTAACGGGGTCATTCCTGCATCATGATGCATCATCACACAAATCTGAAAGCCATTCTGTATACCAGTTCATGAAATACAGCTCAGACATGAAATATATAGCACAAAGAAGAACACTTTGGTTTTCAAGGTCAAACTTCAAGGTCAAGGTCAGCACGCCTATATATTTATGCTCGGATTCCGTCTACTCTAGGTGATACACCACCACATCAAATAATAAAGCGATTCTGTTGAAGCAAAAAATGTGTAAAGTATGTCTGAAACACGAATTTATAGACCCTAACCTTTTTCAAGGTCTTCCAATGTCCTAGACGTAGACATTTACCTTGACTATTTCATGTGTACCACAAGCCAATACGTATTGAGTTTGAAGTCTCCGAGTCCAACGGTGTAAAACATATCGCCCCTAAATGAAATGCAGGTTTTCAAGGTCATACATCAAGGTCAAGGTACGCTCGGTCACAATTTTGTTTTCTATGGGACCACGTCTGTACCATGATACACCACCACACAAAATTTGAACCGATACTGCGCATGGGTACATGATTTACAGGGCGGATAAACAAACACAGACAGACAGACAAGACAGACGCCAAATGATTGTTTTATTATATAGGTATTGATTGCCATGAAAAGTCAATCTTGCTGGGAGTACGTCTATGTGACGTGCCTTTAAATAATCAATTTTGGATAACTGGGCTGACAGGCAAAACGTGATGACATTTTAGTTGTTGTTATGATCAGTTCGAAGTCTTTTAACAATAATATGTAATATGAATCTTTCAAGAACAAAAAATATCACCTACAGTATTTCTTACTATAAGTTAAAGTTAAATGGGCACCATGACGGATGAGTTTTTTGTGCTAGAAAAAACACGTCGTGATCACCAGGAAAACACCCTTTACAGAGATCGCAACACTCACTTTGCTCTGGTTTCCTATAAATCAAACCCCGGCTCAAATCGGCGATTCCTCCTTGGCGGATCTGTGCTGGAAGTCAGATTCTTTCAGTGAAAGAGAAGGCATGTGCCTTCTCTTTTTTTCTAATGGCCACCTGAGTTTAGACCAAATCGTTTGCACGAAATGTCCGCAATACAAGCCTTTCTATTTATGTTATTATTTTAATTTTATACAGCTTACCAAAAGGAGTTTCGCTCACAACAAAGGAAATAGCTCCCCCCCCCCCTTTTGTTTTTTACTGCACTACAAAAAAGAAAAAGCTTCAACCACAATGAGTGGCCTCCACCCTCCACATCCAAAATGGTTTTTCTCTCCGGCATCTCCGCCAAGGAGGAATCGCCGTTTTGACGGTTTGATTTCTAGGAAACCAGAGCAAAGTGAGCGTTCGGATCCTTGAAAACGGCTGTCTTTCTGGTGACCTCGACGTGTTTCTTGCCAAAACACCCAGTCAGGGTCCACCTTTAATTTCACATTCACGTGGAGTATATATTATTCATAGCGTTCTGCAAACTGGGTGGTGAAATAAACATAAGGGTCATCTTTGTTCGGGAGATTGTTAGTCATCCCTGTAGGTGGGAGAAAGTACAAAAGTCTCCATTCGAATGAAATAAAAACGATCCTTTGAAAAC
>CM065698.1:25147904-25154314 GCA_017654935.2 Phymorhynchus buccinoides
CGGATTAGCAGCTGCCCCGTCTGCTATTTGGCTGTCATAGTCGGAAACGAAAGACAGGCGTGCATACGTACATACATACATACATACATGCATACATACATACATGCATATATACATACATACATACATGCATACATACATATATACATGCATACATACATACATACATACATACATACATACATACATACATACATACATGCATACACATATATACATACATACATCCACACATACATACATGCATGCATACATGCATACATACATACATACATTCATGCATACATTACATACATACATACATACATATATACATACATACATACATACATACATACATACATACATACATACATACATACATACATACATGCATACATACATACATACATACATACATGCATGCACGCATGCATACATTGATACATACATACATACATTATGAACGGGGTGAAAGCCCTGACATGGCCTTAGTTGTCGACTGGGCTATCAGTTTAATCTTAATCTTAAAACATGCATACATGCATACATACATATCAATTACTTTTTTGCAAATATTGTAATACATACATACATACATACTGTAAACCGGCTTTTGGACCCGTCTTTCCCCTTGTGTATCTGATGTTGATAATATTTGAGTGATTGGTCAATTTAAACGGCAAGAATAACATTTTGTCAGGATGGATTTCGAGCGGTCCTTTGACCAAGGTATCACCCAAGAACAAGGGCTGGACTGTTGGTTAGGTGTAAGAAATAGAGAGGAAGAGAGTGGACAAACAATCGTAAACAACAATAACAATTCACACGCACGTTGACTCACAATTAACAGTCAAAGGCCATTTAACGTTTCCCAATTATTAATTCAACTCCTCTTTCTTTTTTCTCAATTGCAACATTTCTCCAACATTAATTAACAAACAGATTTTTTAAGAAACAAACTCGGCATTGAAATGGCTTTGAATGTACAGCACAACAACAACAACAATAAACACACAGAGAGGCCAACTACTGATCTTACAAGATGATGATAAAATGTACGGGTTAGGCTTACAATTTTAGAAATAGGCTGATGGAAAGGGATAGATGAACTTATACCTAGTAGCCTTATAAAATATTCCCGTTAGTATTATTTAAATGTTCTTATTTAATTTATGTAATGCAAATTTAGAAAATTAGACTAACTGATGAAAATGTACAGACCCTGGATTCTAGCTTCTTTACTGTTGTTACTATAACGAGTTAGCCTAGACTTTTAATTTGTATGAAATAACTTTGAGTTTATATTCAATAGGCCTATGTTCTTTTTCTATTCTTCTTATGTTTGATGCTATGAAATATGATACATGTAGAGTACTATTTATTTGTTGGTTTAGTAACGATAGTGTTGATACAACTGGATCAAGGGAGCCTTATTTGTTTTTACTTGACCAGCTATATTACTCTACTATTTTTACCTTGGCTAGGCCGTAGACTACTAGGTCTGTACTCAAACTAATAATAATAGATCTAGTTCAGATTTTTAGCTCCCCGAAAGTGCGAACCGAACGTTCTTATATACAGTTGGGCGGCATCACCCGACCAATCAGATCGCTCGACGACGTATCACTAGGCTACGCCATTATACTTCTTGAATCGACATGGAGGATTGAGTTCTGAACATCCAATTTGTGTGAAAAAAAGGAAAATTGTGATTTAATTGACTATGACAGAATATGTATACTACATACAGATAATCTGGAGTACCTTCTTAAACGGGGAGTACAATTATGTGGTTGTGGAAACAGCTGTGTGTGGTGTAGTGTTGTGTTATAATAACGAAAGTGTTGGCCTCCTGTGCAAACAATATGGCGTAACCTTTTGGAACTCAAGGTAAGCAACACATAATTCATAATTCCATAAAAAAAATATCAATTCTTCTCACAGGAACAATAAGGCAATAATAATCAAATAAACGGCATCATATTAGACAATGAACACGCATTCAACAATAACTAACCAATAACTCTAAGCAACAGCTAGATCTATCGAGGCTAGGCCTGCAGCATGGCAAGTTAAACATAGGGTGATAAAAACCTACACAATTGTACATTTCCGAGCAAGAGCGACCAAATAAACTCACACGAGAGTAAATTAGAGATATTATGCTACTTTGTCATGACAACAAGTCTGTTCGCTAGTGCTCGCCAGAAACCTAGATAGACAACAAAATATGTAAACATTCATCTTCTGAATGACGCGAAGTACCATTTAGCCGTAAATAGTAGACCAAGTATAACACTTCTAAATAAAACACAATAATAACATTGTAATGAAAAAACAAGAGCAGATCCCGGACTAGTATGTAATAACAATAACCATGTAAACAAATAATAGATGAGTAACGACAGCTCTTAGAAAACATGACAATTTGCAGTCAGTTACCGACATCAATTGTGCTGATTTTAACGCTGAGGGTTAGACAATTAAAGTTTATTAAAAACAAGGTTCCGAACAGTAGCGAGCAGAAAAACTTACATAAGAGTAAAGTAGAGATGTTGGACTTTATGAATATGTAAACAAATCTATTCGCAACCGTTCGGAAACTATAAATACAACGATTACAAAAATATAAATTTTATCAATCGCTTAAAATGGCGGCAACAGAATTCAACATGGGGGGTAGGGTTACATAAACATGTATGGAAAATTAAATAAAGAACATAGAGCATTGAAACTTGAATGTTATTAAAGTAGAGATGTTATGCTATTATCCTATGATAATGTTACTAAGCTATAATACATAAAAAATGAAACGACAACGCTAAACGGAATGAGCACTTAGCGATTTGTTGAGAACGTCATCGTTCTGATTTTTACGCACAGGGTTACATAAATAAAGTTAAATTAAAACATTGTTCCGAACAATAGCGAACAGAAAAACTTATACGATGATAAAGTAGAGATGTTGTACTCTTTGGATATGTAAACAAACCCGTTCGCGATTGCTCGGAAACTATAATTATAATGATTCGAAAAAAATATTGATTTTGTGATTAGTTAAAAAATGACGTAGGACGGAACTCAACAAGGGGGTAGGGTCACAAGAGCATTTATGAAAAATTAATAAAACAACTTAGAACAATGAAATTTAAATGTAAATGAAGTAGAGATAACGTGCTATAATTCTGTGATAATGTTATTATGTTTTTATAATAAATAAATAAACGACAACGCTAAACGGAATGAGCACTTAAAGATTTGTTGAGAACGTCATCGTTCCGATTTTTACACTTAGGGTTACATAAATAAAGTTAAATGAAAACATGGTTCCGAACAATAGCGAACAGAAAAACTTATATGATAATAAAGTATAGATGTTGTACTCTTTGGATATGTAAACAAACCCGTTCGCGATTGCTCGGAACTATAATTATAATAATTCGAAAAATATTGATTTTGTGATTAGTTAAAACATGACGTAGGACGGAACTCAACATAGGGGTAGGGTCACAAGAGCATTTATGAAAAATTAATAAAACAACTTAGAACAATGAAATTTAAATGTAAATGAAGTAGGGATAACGTGCTATAATTCTGTGATAATGTTATTATGTTTTTATAAATAAATAAATAAACGACAACGCTAAACGGAATGAGCACTTAACGATTTGTTGAGAACGTCATCGTTCCGTTTTTTACGCTTAGGGTTACAGAACTAAGGTTAAATTAAACATGGTTCCGAATAATAGCGAACAGAAACACTTATACGATAATAAAGTATAGATGTTGTACTCTTTGGATATGCAAACAAACCCGTTCGCGATTGCTCGGAAACTATTATTATAATAATCACAAAAACAATAACAATTGTGATGTTAAACTAGATCTAAAACGTCTAGTCTTACGTTTTACTTTCTATGTGACGGCATTAGCCTAGCCACGACAATGAGACTGAAACATCGATGCAGGCCGAACTTTATTGAACTGAGAAGAAAATAAACTATGCGCTTACAATAACGATGATTAAAAGACTTGTAGTGTTGAAGCCTTATTTATATAATTTTTTTTTTATAAAAATGGGAGGGTAGAAGAGAGAGAGAGAGAGAGAGGGAGAGGAGAGAGAGAGAGAGAGAGAGAGAGAGAGAGAGAGAGAGAGAGAGAGTGCAATAAAAAAAAAATGTAGGTGGTGCATGTAAAAGATAGAATAAAGTAAGCACACATGCTTACAATACATACATACACACATACATGCATACATGCACACATGCATACATACATACATACATACATACATACATACATACATACATACATACATAAATACATACATGCATACATACATACATGCATGCATGCATACATACATACATACATACATACATACATACATACATGCATACATACGTGCATGCATACATACATACATACATACATACATACATACTTTTTACATACATACATACAAGGCTGCTTCAAAACTGGGTAAGAACAAAATGACTGACTCGTCTCTCTCTCTCTCTCTCTCTCTCTCTCTCTCTCTCTCTCTCTCTCTCTCTCTCTCTCTCTCTCTCTCTCTCTTTTATTGTTGTTGCTTGTTGCTTACAAGTCAGGAAACACTGTCATAACCTCGCTTGAAAGTGATGACAAAGTCATTCTTCATGAACTCCATCAGCAAAACTTCTACAACATCTTGCCAGAAAACCCAACAGAAGGAACGTGTAAAGTTGTCAAAAACTGGGCCAAAAAATGGTCATCTCGAGGTTTGGGGAAAAGTGAAGTGGTGCAATATGTGACAGATTTTGAAGGCACAAGACCAGGCCATTGCAAACCTTTGATCAAAACACATAAGCAGCCACCTTTTCCTACACGACTATTGCTAACAGGATGTTCCACACCCACTCAACACCTGTCCAAAGTAGTCCAACAGGCCATGGCCCACTTAGTTACGCACCTTCCATACCAAGTACTAGACAGCAAAGAGTTTTTGGCCAAGTTGCTCAACATCAACGACACGCTTACCCCCCTTCCAGATGATGCGTGTTTTGCAGTCTGTGACGTTGTTTCACTCTTTCCAAATGTCAACAACAGTATGGGGATTCCAGCTGCTCGAAAGATACTTAGAGAACACCCCAATCCCTTGAACATCCCCACAGGGTGTGTGATTGAAGCCTTACAAATTGCTTTGAACAACAATGGCTGCCAATACACCAATGGTGATGGCCAAACGATCTTTGCATCACCAAACCATGGTACAGCAATGGGGCCCCCACACTCATGTGACTATGTGGATGTCTTCATGGGATGCCTGGACGAGAAGTTGGTGAATTCATGCCCAGTCCCTCTACTCTCTTCCCTCCTTTCACCAGAACACCAGGTTAATCTTCGTCATCTTGACTGGAGTCGTTATAGGGACGATGGTTTTACCATCCTCTTGAACAATACACACGTGACAGAATTTGAGAGCCATTTGCAGACCTTGAATCCCCCAAACATCAAGTGGACTATTAGCAGTGGAACAGCTCAATTTATTGACATAGGACTCTCCATAGTCCAGGGCAAAATCGTTACGGATGACAACTCAAAAAGCTCACATGCCTACCTACCTCCCAGCAGCTGTCACCCCCCAGGAGTTTTCAAAGGTCTGTTTTCTGGAGTGGGAACTAGGCTCAGAATGGTGTGCAGCGAGGATATTCGTTTGAAGCAAAGAATTGATGAATATGCAAAGTACTTTGCCTTAGCAGGATGGAACATGGACAAAGCAAAGTTGGAGCTCAACAAAGCTGCCAATGTAGATAGAAGAAAACTAATCACCAAACCCAGAAAAGCAAAACCAAAGAAACTAGCATGGGTCACAACTTTTGACCCTCGTCTTCCATCAAAATCGGAAATTATCCGGAAGAATTTGCATTTCCTGTACGCTGATTCCAAAAACAAAGCGTTTTTCCCCAAAAATCTGATAATATCAGCGGAAAGACGACGCAAAAACATTGGCAGCATCTACAAACCAACAGTGCCAAGAAGATTCATCCAGCATGGGCCTTCTAACAAACCTGGGTTCTACAAATGCAAAGCTACGCGTTGTGATACATGTGCACATGGGAAATTCACTGATAGTGTCAAATCTGCATGGGACAATAGGCATTGGAAAATCAGACAACACCTTTCATGTACAACCCCCAATGTCATCTACTTGATGTCCTGCAAAATCCACCCTGGCGCTCTGTATGTGGGTTGTACAAAAGATCTTAAGAAGAGGTGGGCTAACCACAAGAGTGACTGCAAATTGCAAAAGGTCTCCAAATGCGCTGTAGCAGCCCACTGCGCTCAACCTCACCCAGATGATCCCAATCTGGGCTACTTGCAGATCACAGCTCTTGAGCATGTGGAGTCCGACAAACAACTACTGAGGAGAGAACTGTACTGGATGT
>CM065698.1:25162314-25172314 GCA_017654935.2 Phymorhynchus buccinoides
CCCAGAAAACAACAACCAAGGGACTAAATCGTGGTGGGTCAGTGGATCTTTGAAGACCCACCAGATCACGTGTCAAAATCACGAGTTTCACGTGTTTTCCCTCTTGTAACTGGAAAGAAATATTGTTTTGACCAGGTCTGACTCCCATATAAATGCCCTCAAATTCAAACCGAAACATCAAAATCTTGTTTGCAGTCTCCATCTGTTGAATCACTTGTGCAATTATGACGTTAATTTAAGGAGCACGGTATAAGCTTCGAGCTTGTTGTTGCTCTAATTTTCTTTCTGTTTGATCGTTTTCAAATGAATAAATATTTGTTTAAACCAAACATCATTTTAAAGAGCAGCCTCGATTTGAAGTTGGGGACATCTATATGTGGGTCTCCCATACAAATGCCCCCGACACCCGCTGTGACCCACATGCCCATGACCCCAATTTCAAATTGAGGCTGCTCTTTAACATGATGTTTCGCTTTGTATTTATTTGGGGGCGTTTGTATGGGAGCCAAACCTGGTCAAAACAAGATTTCTTACCAGCTATGAGAGGGAAAACCCGTGAAACCCGTGATTTTGACACGTGATCTGGTGGATCTTTAAAGATACACAGACGCGCCACGATTAAGCCCCTTGGTTTTTTTCTGGGTAGCTGTGACCTATATAGAAATGCCCCCGTGTTCAAATGGAGGCTGCTCTTTAAAATGATGTATCGCTTTGAGTTTGGGCGCATTTGTGAAAACAAGATTTCTTTCCAGCTATAAGAGGGAAAACACGTGAAACCCGTGATTTTGACACGTGATCTGGTGTGTCTTTAACACCCCACCAGCCTTCACCTTAGTATACTACTCACAAAAATGTAAAGGATCATCAGTTATTCTTTTGCCTTATAATCCGTGGGACCCCCGATAGGACAATGTGTCCTGATCGACTCCCAAATACCAACAGGACAAATGCTATGATGAAAGTTCGTTTAACGTCCCCCGGCCTCGAACGGGCACATATATTATGGGACATGAATAACTGTAGAAAGATGGTGGGACGATCCTGAAGGTACTGCAACGCAAGGGAAATGGGCTAGTGGCTCCCCCCCCCCCCCCACCTGCGTGCGCATCTCGATCCTTCCAACGGAAGTGTCGCCATCTTAGTCCTTATTTGTGTGTCAACAAAGTGAAAATGTTATCTAAGTGTGTAAAGAAAGCATCCAGATGTTATAAATACAGTTTAGATAAGTTTCGAATTGGAACAGCCAAATACGCAGCATCGACCTGGCATTTTTCAAACAAAGTTACTGACTAAGATGGCGGTCTCCCATAATATGGCGCTCCTTGTGGCCGGATATGACGACACGTGGGTACAAGCCATAAATAAGTCAGAAAGATAGTAGATGACATAAAGCAAAAGGGGGAAAAGGTGCAGTCACAGAGAGGGGCAGAACTTCCAGAAGGTGGTTGAACTATTTATACAAGGGGGAGAGACTCGTTGGAGGTCGGGGTCATCCAGCTCCCCGAATGGAGGCACGAGGCATCCACCCACTGCCATTCAAATTTGGTCTTTCTAGCCTTGATCGGGGTGACTAGGTTGCTAACGCCAAGAAAAAAAGTGTCTTCATAATAATACAGGTCTTATAAGGGAGTAATCTTATAAGGGAGGTAATTGTAATACTTACAAAGAAGGGCAATGTCTCAGAGAAGTAGGTCTTATTTGGGAGGGAGTCGTTGATGAAAATGATGTGTTACGCCCTCTCGGTCATAGTACACATATGGGACATTTGTAAATACAAAGATGGTGGGAACAATACTGGCCGCAATGCCCGGAGGCAGTGCAACACCAGTAAAGTCCCGAGTTTTTAACAATACAGATAGGTGTAGCGGTAACCAGACCTCGGTTAAACCTCATCGGCTATGGTACCGCCAGCAATGAATTGTGGATGATTGGGAGGGAGTCTTATAATGGGAGGTCTTATATGGGAGGGAGTCTTATAATGGGAGGTCTTATAAGGGAGGTTCCACTGTACCACACTCTTCCCGTCTCCCTTATCCTTTTTTTCTTTTTCTTCTTCTTTCTTTCTTCCTTTCTTTTCTGTTCTTTCTTTCTGCTTTATTTCTCTCCTCTAAGCATCTGTTGACTGTAGGTCTCTGTTCCGTGCGCATGGCGTAATGAAATTAATTAAAGAAATGGAATGAAAGCAAAGACTGTATAGGGGAAGACAAGCATCCGGTCTCTTTACCCTATAGGAGTAGTGAGGACAGAAACACTGGTTATGTCCCTTAGAAAACAGTACCCATTTACACGTCGATAGGCCAGTTGAATTCTCCGTTCAAATTCCAGTCTGAGTTTTTGGATAGCCTCCACTGTGAATAGTGTACTGTCCCCACTAACGATAACTCTATCAGCCCGGCTCGCCGTAACTCTTAAGTAGTCCATCTTACCCTTTTAGAATCTTTGGTGACCAGGGTGGAGTTTCTCTAGATAATGATCGCCGCGCGAATAACTGTTACGCCAAAAGGGGTCTAAGAAACACCCTAAACGTTTGCTAAGGTCAGATAACTCTTTAAGCTTACTCTTCACTTTTGGGAGAGAGAGCGAGAGAGAGAGAGAGAGAGAGAGAGAGTAAATCAAAAAGTAAATCAGCACAATTTATATAACTTTTTAATTTTTTAATTGTTTTAATTTTATTTTTTTTTGAACACGAACATTACTCAAAGTTAACATTAACTGGTTTTGTTTCTGAGGTTCACAAATAAAGACATTGGACACAGAAAAGCTTTATCAAAGCAAACTATATATATATATATATATATATATATATATATATATATATAAAACGTACAAGAATTGAAGAAGAAAAAACAACCACACCATTAAACTTCCCTCTTATATATATAGTTTGCTTTAATAAAACTTTTTGTGTGTCCAATATTTAAGTTTGTGAACCTAAGAAAGAAACTCAATAACTTTAATTTTAACTTTACGATTTGTTCTGTGTTCTGAAAAGAATAAAAGAAAATAATGTGCTGATTTACTTTTTCTCCCAATGGGGGAGATAGACCATGCCTATGCAAAGACAGCTGTTTCGTGTTTGAGAAAGACTCTTCAGTCTGCATATCGGCCTGCAAAGAATGTCCACAGTGAATGTTCAAGCTGAGCTAGAAGACTTTCTACAGGAGAAAGGTTGTCCTCTTTGCGCCAGATCGAAAGTCCACAATAAAAGCAAACCAGCACTTAATTCAAAAGAAATTGTAAAAATATTGTGTAAAATAACAAAAATAATAATGTTCTAAAATTACAATCCCTCGAAGAAAGTAGAAGAGATGGGATGCCATGTTGGTGGATCCAGTGAAGGATTCAATAGGGGAGGTCATAGAAATTTTTTTAAGCCGGAAGTATTGATATCTCCCATCATCCTTCAAATAGTTTGTCGCTTGTTACCTCGATATTAGCTGCCACAAAACGTTTGCGGCAAACGTCGGCAAAATAGTTGTTTCTTAATACCGTCTTTGTTTTTTTTGTTACCGATTTGCGCTCACGCTACGTAACGTTAACCCTTGTTAAACGGACCCCAGTACACGCTAGGGGTTAATTAGGCACAGCGGTCAACCCATTGTTACCATGACCACTGAAGTGTTCGTGTTGACAAGTGCGTAACAGGGGGCAGTTTCACAAGGGCTAACGTTACGGCAAAAACGGTCTAAGAAACACCCTTCGTTTGCTGATAGTTCGCGTGGCGTTTTGTTCTTGCCAAACACCGAGCAAGCGGCGAACTAACCGGAACTAGTGTAGGGGGTGAATACATTTCTTGTTGTTGATTGGTCCATTAACGTTTGGTTGTTGTTTTTTAAAAAAGACCAATCAGCAAGAGCTTGTAATATTCTTCCGCAAACGTTTTCTAAGGTGTTTCTTAGGCCGCTTTGGGCGTAAGCGTGATTCGCGCGGCGGCCGTCATCTAGAGAAACTCCACCCAGGCGTCTTCCCATTGTCAGCGGCTCATTGTAAAAGGTCTGTGTACACGTAAACAATGTTCACAAAATATCACTATATTCTCATGGCCGCGAACACAGCAAATACATTTTTTTAGGGCCCGATTTTCTTTATTGTGCTTGGTTAAAAATAAGTTCTTCTTCTTCTTCTTCTTCTTCTTCTTCTTCTTCTTCTTCGTTCGCTCAGACAGCTTCCTGTCGTATGAGCGTAGATGCGTCATGCTGCCGTTATGCGCCTTACTAAGAAATAGGTAGGCCCAGCATGTCCGACTTCTTCTTCTGAAGAAAATCTTTGTAAGAAAAGTTATAGAAAAAAAAAGGACTTGGACCAGTTCAGGAAAGATAGCAGATGACAGCAAGCAAAGGGAAAAGGAAGAGTCAAAGAGAGTAATAGAATTAGAGGAAGTTACAAGCACAGCACTTGCAGAAGGATGGGGAACTGTTTGTATAAATGACACCCCCCCCCCCCCCCCGGTATCCCCACGGGGGGAAAAAAAGTTCGAATTCTCAGACTGGTCAAAAAGACAGAGTACCAAGGGGGATTGCGTACCCCTCAGAATGACGCCTATTTGAATAATAATAATAATAATAATAATGAATAATAATAATAATAATGATAATAATAATAATGGCTAATAATAATGATAATAATAATAATAATAATAATAATAATATAATAATAATGTTAATAATAATAATAATAAATAATGATAATGATAATAATAATAATAATAATAATAATAATAATAATAACAAGTACAACGCCGAGCGGCTGCAAAGTCCCCTCGCAGCATCGCCGAGCTACTCGGAAATCAGGAATGTGTCGGCTGTGCACATACATAAAAACGCATAAAAACAGCACGTAACTACATAAAAAACGCATCAAAACAGCACGTAACTGATTAGTTTTTTTTAGAATATAGCCTTGGGGTTCGGACCCGTGAAGGAGCGCGCGCGATCATGCGCACACGCGCGCACAGAAAAATTCATGACAACTGTGTTATAGACCATTCATCAAGAAATGTGGAAAAAAACCTGCATTAAAATACATGCAAAACTTCGCGAGATATTAGCGATTATGTGTTTTGGGGTTTGAACCCCGTAACTGGCGCGACCTTGACCTTAATGTAAAACTAAATACATCCGTGGATAGCTTGCATCTTAGCGAACTAGTATACCAAATTTGATGATGATAGACTGAATAGTTTTTGAGAAAAACGGACGAATAGCCGGACGGAGGCACGCCGGACGGACGGACGGACACCGGACGGACACCGGACGGACGGATCAGACAAAAACAATAGCTCCCCGAACCTTCGGCTCGGGGACTAATAACAAGGCTCGTTTGAAATGGTTTTGTTGGTTGGTTGGCTGGTTGGTTTGGTTGGCTCCCTCCCCCCCCCCTCAAAAATGAAAACTTCTATTGCTGACACTGCAAAGGCCCATCTGCATGTAATAATCACGATTACATATTGCGGGCAATCAGTTGTTTAGGCGGAGTTATGCTCCTTCGACCTCGACACCAGATGGCGTTCCATTGGAGGTCAATGGGCCTTTAGGTGGAGTTATCGTCCTTAGCTCTTCACACCCGGTGTCGTTCCATTTATATATATCCCAATACACGAATCAAATCAAATGTCTTATACAAAACAAACAACAATGCAGAGATTCCATCAGATTCGTGTACGGGAGACTACAAAATTCGATGGCTTGGAGTCAAAACGGACTATCTTTAGATACTCCATTGACGTATTATTGAATTGTGAAAACTAATAACTTGTTTCCAAAAAATACTGCAGAAATATAAAAAAGCATAATCCCCATTTTACATAATTTGCACTCTTTTTTTATGCAAGTTCTTAGTTTTTTTGCAATGACATTAACCCTTTCACCGCCAGCCATATTAATTTTCAGCAACAAAATTCCATTAAATTTACCTGGGTAGAGAACAAAATCCATCTGCAGTATTGGGGATTCTTCTGTGACATAATATAAAATAAAGTCTATCCTTACTTCCCAAAACTAAGACGATAGGGTCTTTGGATAATAGACCCCAATTTGATGCCTTTTATTGCCTACATAGGTGTTAAATCACTGTGGTGCTAAAATGCGACTTTGGCGGTGAAAGGGTTAATAATAAAGATAGTCCGTTTTGACTCTAACACATCGAACTAATAGAGTGAACAAAGCTAGTAGGACTTCAACATTCATTTAGACAGTAGAACTTCGCGAGAATCGTGCCTGACAAATGTCACAATCGGATCGCAAGCGAATCGAATCGTATGGAGTGTAGCGGCCCCTTAAAAGGTAAACATGTTGTTGTTTTTTAGCAGAATGTTGTTCTGAACCCGTTTCTCTCGAATGGAGTGACATCAATCTAAGAGAACCGTACGCGAATTAAACGACCAGATGACCCCAACAGAGATTTCTGTTTGCCTTTCTTGTTGGTGCGTGGGTCTTTTGTGTTTTCTCCTTTCCTTGACTTGTAAAGATTGTTGACCGTGAGCTTTGCTTCCGTATGCACGGTAGAACGAACTTAAAGGTGGACCCTGACGGATGATTTTTGGGGGGCAAGAAACACGTCGAGATCACCAGAAAGACAGCCTTTTCAAGGACCGGAACACTCACTTTGCTCTAGTTTCCTAGAAATTAAACCGTCAAAACGGCGATTCCTCCTTGGCGGATATGCCGGAGAGAGTAGCCATTTTGGATGGGGTGGGTGGAGGTCATTCATTGTGGTTGAACCGTTTTCTTTTGTTGTAGTCCAGTAAGAAAAAAAAGACCTATTTCCTCTGTTGTGAGCGAAACTCCTTTAGATAAACTGTATCAAATTTTAAAATTTTTAAGGATTGCATTGCGAAAATTTCGTGCAAACGATTTGGCGGCCATTAGAAAAGAGACGCCACACTCCTTCTCTTTGGGTGAAAGAATTTGACTTCCAGCACCTCCGCCAAGGAGGAATCGCCGATTTGACGGTTTGATTTCTAGGATACCAGAGCAAAGTGAGTGTTGCAATCTCTGTAAAGGGTGTTTTCCTGGTGATCTCGACGTGTTTCTTACACAAATTAATCCGTCAGAGTGCCCCTTTAAAGGCAAAAATAACAGAGCAAGCATGTTTTGGGGGGGATTAAGAGCACTAGCATTTTCATTCTTAGTGAAGTGCTGCCAGTGTCCACAGATTGCAGGTTGAAGCAAGTATTATAAAATAAGTTCAGCTGCACTGAGTGTTGTCTGCAGTTTTGCAAAGCTATGCTGAGTCCAATGGCGTAAACAAATGCGGTGGGGTCGATTCTTCGACAGCTGTTAGAATCAAAAATAAAATAATATTATGATTATGTCGTGTTATTTTTGTGTTTATTTGACACTAAACTGACACTAAACCTATCCCTAATCCTAACCCAGACCCTATTCCTAACCCTAACCTGAAACCGTCTAATCCACACCAAAAAAATATAAAAAACACAATTGATAGTATTCACAACAAATTAAAACAAAGTCGAAATGAAAACCCAGTCTTTAATCCAAAAAAAAACACAGAGCAAAACAACAAAAAAAAAACGACATAATCATAATTGTATTTTATTTTTGGAAACGAAACGGGTTGATGTGTTTTGTTTTGCTCTGTTATGAAATTGGGTTTTAATTTCACTTAACTGAATTTTATTGAACCCAGCGGTAATCTTCGTTTCTTCACAATATCCACTTAAACCCTATCCCAAACCCTATTCCTAACCCTAGCTCCAAGTGAAAGCGTCTGAAATGAATGGAAAGGGCAGAGGAGGGGGCTGCTCTTCACATCCCCCCCCCTTCGGCAAATGGTTGCCTACCACTCAATTGCGCCTCCTCGAAAATTACTCATTTGCGCCTCTCCTCTTAATTGTGTCTGATTTCCGTACTTGGTATATCTTAGAAGTTAAACTTTAGATTGCTATGAATCAAAACTAGAAAAGCTATTTGAATTCTGTTTTATGTATCCTTATAAGGAATGTGAGTTCTATATAAAATTATCTTCTGAAGCAAAATCTCAATCTGTGCAAAATTCCCATTATGTCTAGTTTTCTTGTGAACCATTTCTATCATTTCAACAGGCGCAATTGGCGAAATTAACACAGGCGCAAAACATTGTTCATAAATAATTAAGGGAAGTAGTTTTATGGTGTGTGGGAGTGATCTTGCCTAACTCAATCGGTCAAACAGGGGAAGTGACTACCTTCAGGTAGATCCCCAGCTCTCGCCTCGTGTGTTTGGGTAGACGCACAGCACTTAGAACACCGCGCGTCATTCTAAAATGAGGCTTTATACCGAAACGTATCTGCCCATGTCTCTTGACCTGAGATGCGAACGCCCCCTATTTAAGATTGTCGCCCTTGCCTGGATGGAAGTTCAGATTAACGTCGCGTATCGGCTTTCGCCATGTACGACGGGCTGAACCTGTCAAAAATTTATGTTCCTGAACCACTGTCTTAGCCAAAAGGCTGAGAAGCGATCAGAATTTGAACATAATTATGCCCTTGCCTGTCAGGAACTAGTAGTATATAGCCACAGAAAATTATCTGCTCCTGACTCGTCACCAGGGGGCATCCACAGTTCGGGCCTAAAATGATGGCCCTTTCGTGTCGGCAAGGAGCAGCATAAAGCCTCATTTATCATGATTTATGTCATTTATATTTGTTACGTCACATTTTGCAAGGTCTCTCAGTTTGTGGATAATGGCCGCCCCTCATGTTTTCTAAAAAACATTTTTGTGCAAATCGCTGACTAGAATCCTGCGATTTCAAGCTTCGACGTCATGCCGCTATTGTTGCTATGGTTTTGACCGAGGAAGTCGAGGTAATTAACTCTAATTGGTTTTTTTTATATATATTTTTTTAGGTGATTAGGAATGTTTATTGAAAGAGCAGATTGATATTTCAGACAAAACCAATAGGGATAGACTCACCTTTCGTATTTGCCTCGCTTTACACACGACAACATCTTTTGATACTAATAACTACTTTCTCTAATGTTGCCTTTCAGCCCCACTTAGAGTCGTGTCAATAAACTATCTCAAGTGACTGAAAGATACCCGAAGCATTTCATGCAAACTCGATATTAATCTCTTTCGTGTAAAAAAGAAAGAAAGAAAACGACCTTATGTGACCCAACGATATCTGAACCACTTCATGCAAACTATGTTAATTTCTTTCGTGTAAAACAACCACCCGACCTTATGTTGTGTTGTGTAGTGTGTGGGTGCTGGTCATATGGGCAGACCTGGGTCATCCTTTTTTGACGATGAACTTGGGTCTGTATTCATGGGGCTGTTGCTAGTGCTTTGTTAGGAATTAACTCTAATTTTCACGAAGTGCTCTCCCCTAGGTTTTTTTCTTTCTTCCTAAAATCGTCTATTGGTATATCTTAGAAGTTAAACTTCAGATGGCTATGAATCAAAACTTGAAAAGCTATTTGAATTCTGTTTGATGTATCCTTATAAGGAATGTGAGTTCTATGATTATAATCTTCTGAAACAAAATCTCAATTTATGCAAAATTCCCATTATGTCTAGTTTTCTTATGAACCATTTCAATCATTTCAACAGGGCGCAACTGGCGAAATGGACACAGGCGTAACTGAGAATAGGGGAAATTAAAATTGGCGCAATTGGGTTGCACCGTAGCTAGGGTAAGACGGGGTAAAAAGCCCATTGGCGGGTAAGAAGCCCATGCCAATTATCTCATGAAATAAAGCAAATTTCAGTCACATTTGTCCATGAGACGAATGCTAAACATTAACACTCGTCTCATGGGCAGAATGTGACTGAAATGTGCTTTATTTCATGAGATAATTGGCATGGGCTTCTTACCCGCCCATGGGCTTTTTACCCCGTCTTACCCTAATATCCCACGAATTCGACAAGCGTGGTCCCATAACAGTAAGTAAGTAAGACCCACGGCCATCCAGCTAGGCCTCCAAATACAAGACATTTCTAGCACGCGCACGCGCGCACGTCACGAAAATGGATTTTTACGTCCTCTTGGTCTGAATCA
>CM065698.1:25189814-25197314 GCA_017654935.2 Phymorhynchus buccinoides
TCTCTCTCTCTCTCTCTCTCTCTTTTCTCACTCTCTCTCTCTGTCTCTCTCTCTCTCTCTCTCTCTCTCTCTCTCTCTCTCTCTCCCCCCCTCCCTCCCTCTCCCTCCCTCTCTCTCTCTCTCCTCTCTCTCTCTCTCTCTCTCTCTCTCTCTCTCTCTCTCTCTCTCTCTCTCTCTCTCTCTCTCTCTCTCTCTCTCTCTCTCTCTCTCTCTCTCTCTCTCTCTCTCTCTCTCTCTCTCATCGTTTGAAATTACTTTATCCAGGAATGTGTAGTACGTTCTCTTATGATTGGAAATAATGTTTTGTTTTAAGTCTGAATTCTATTCCATAAATGTTATCTCTGTATTCTAGGGGTCACCGTATGGAATGAAACCACTATTGTCATTCTCATTGTCTCTCTCATCGTTATTTATTTGCGTGTTTTTGTATTTGCGCGTGCGTGCGTATCAGTGCACGCTTGTCTATTTAATTATGCGTATAATGGCGAAATCCCTACAAGGCAACTAGTGAACATAACGGAATTATCGGACCGACTAAAATGCGCATGTAAGTAACTTAACCCACTGTTGGCACTTTGTGACCAAGCACGCTGCACGAAAGGGACATTAAGTGTCAAACTGACCATTGTGAGAAAATTACGCATTTGACAACTTCAGACAATTCTATTTCAAATGATGCAAGAACCATTGTTGTATCTTTATTCGTTCCAGAGTTTGTGAGCATTTAATGTTAGTAGGGTGAGCATCGGCCATTTTGTGAGAACACAGTCTAAAGTCTAATCTAGCTGAAGAAAAGGCACTGACCTACTCGTTTTAATAATACTAGCGCAACGTCGAGTACCAGTAACGCCTAGTAACGGTAACGCCTAGTAACGGTAACGCCAAGTACTGGTAACGCTGAGTACAGCAAATTTGAAGCGATTCGGTTAAGAAACGGCGGAGTGGTATAGCGCGCGCGTTGCTGAACCGATTCGCTTCCGGTTTGGCACACCGATAGTCACCGTCCCTGGTCATCTACCTGCCAAATTCGAAGGCAATCGGCCCAGAAACGCCGGAGATACGGGCGCCGAGAGGCCGGCGGATGCGCGTTTCGCGCATTTGCGAAACCGCGCAAATGATACGGCCGCCTTGGTTGCCGTTGCCATCGCCCCGTTAGGGCTCACAGCAAATTTTAAGCGATTCGGTCGAAAAACGGCGGAGTTATAAGGCCCGTTTTGTGTTTCAGACACACACACACACACACACACACACACACACACACACACACATACACACACACATACACACACACACACACACACACACACACACACACACACACACACACACACACACACACACACACACACACACACACACACACACACACACACATGCACACACACGGACACTTGGCTTATTACTATATGATAATAATACTAACTCACATTTATAGAGTGCCCTTTCTGTCTTGAGCTCACGCCGCTTCACAATTATTTAAATAAATACATAGATGATAAGCTACAACATATTAACTATCAAAATCATGCACATAGCCACAACACGCACGCGCACACACACGCACACGTCCGCACACACACACGCGCGCGCGCGCGCGCGAGCACACACCCACACACAATGTGGGGAACATAGTTTTCAGGCAGGAAACAGGACAAGGAAGAAATCAGAGGTATTGCCGGAAGAGGTGAGCTTTAAGAGCGGTTTTGAAAGATTGGAAAGATTTAGCAGAACGAAGTTCATATGGTAGGGTGTTCCAGACAGAAGGGGCGCTGAAAGAAAATGAACGTTCACCATATGTCTTAGTGTTTGTACGAGGAATAGAAAGGATAAGTTTGTCAGAAGAGGAACGGAGAGACCGCATAAGACCATATTAGAGACCATCATTTTAAAGATTGCCCTTCATAAATATGAAAGATAAGATGTTTGAAAACACACAAATACCCATTACTCACAACTGACCCCAAAAATGTGAGTTTCGACTTTCCAAGCCTGTTATAAATGCTAAACTAGCCCAACGACTTTTAATGTCCCTTTCGTAGGTGCTGGGTCACATTTGGAGTCTATGTATCATCTGTATTCTGTGCAGAAAGAGGTAGAAGGGTAGAAATATGTTCCAAAAAATCAACAAAATGTTTCAGGGATATTGGTTACTAGAAATATGCAATCTGGTACTATATTTTAGTACCCACCCCCACCCCTCCCCCATGCTTACATCAACATTGACAAAAAATGTGATTTTCGACATACCAACCCTGTTGTGAGAAACTAGTCCAGCGACTTAATGTCCCTTTCGTAGGTACTGGGTCACATTTGGAGTCTATTTATCATTTTGCATTCTGTGCAGAAAGAGATAGAAGGGTAGAAAGATGTTCCACAAAATCAACAAAATGTTTCAGGGATATTGGTTACTAGAAATATGCAATCTGGTACTATATCTTAGTACCCCCATCCCTCCCCCATGCTTACATCAACATTGACACAAATTGTGATTTTCGACTTACCAACCCTGTTGTGAGAAACTAGTCCAGCGACTTAATGTCCCTTTCGTAGGTACTGGGTCTTATTTGGAGTCTATTTATCATTTTGCATTCTGTGTAGAAAGAGATAGAAGGCTAGAAAGATGTCCCAAAAATCAACAAAATGTTTCAGGGATATTGGTTACTAGAACAAATACAATATGGTACTGCACTTTAGTACCCACCCCACCCCTCCCCCATGCTTACATCAACATTGACAAAAAATGTGATTTTCGACTTTCCAAGCCTGTTGTGAGAAACTAGTCCAACGACTTAATGTCCCTTTCGTAGGTCACTGGTGCTGGGTCATATTTGGGGTCTATTTATCATCTGCATTCTCTGTAGAAGGGTAGAAAGATGTTCCAAAAATCAACAAAATGTTTCAGGGATATTGGTTACTAGAAAAATGCAATCTGGTACTATATTGTAGTACCCCCATCCCTCCCCCATGCTTACATCAACATTGACAAAAAATGTGATTTTCGACTTACCAAGGCTGTTGTGAGAAACTAGTCCAACGACTTAATGTCCCTTTCGTGGGTGCTTGGTCACATTTGGAGTCTATGTATCATCTGCATTCTGTGCAGAAAGAGATAGAAGGGTAGAAAGATGTTCCACAAAATCAACAAAATGTTTCGGGGATATTGGTTACTAGAAATATGCAATCTGGTACTATATTTTAGTACCCCCATCCCTCCCCCATGCTTACATCAACATTGACAAAAATTGTGATTTTCGACTTACCAACCCTGTTGTGAGAAACTAGTCCAGCGACTTAATGTCCCTTTCGTAGGTACTGGGTCTTATTTGGAGTCTCTTTATCATCGGTAGTCTGTGTAGAAAAAGAAAGAAGGGTAGACAGATGTTCCAAAAATCAACAAAATGTTTCAGGGATATTGGTTACTAGAAAAATGCAATCTGGTACTGTACTGTAATACCCCCCCCCCCCCCCCCCCACACACACACACACACACATCTCCCCCATGCTTACAACCCTCAATCACCCCGTGGAGATACCGGGGGTGTCTTTTGTATAAATAGTTATCCCACCTTCTGGAAGTTCTGTGCATGTAGCTTCCTGCAATCTGTCACTCTCTTTGACTCTTGCCTTTTCCCTTTTGCTTACTGTCATCTTTCTATCTCACTTGGTCCATTCTCCTCCTGCCTTTTTTTCTATAAATTCTTACAAAGATTTCTTCAGCCGAAGGCCTAACTATGTCTTAGTTAGGCGCATAACGGCAGCATGACGCATCTACGCTCATATGACAGGAAACTGTCTGAGCGAACGAAGAAGAAAAAGAACAACCCTCAATCTGGTTCTTTCAGTTCCCTGAAAATAATCACAGGCTGATCCTAACCCTATCATTTTCCCTTTTTTTTTAAATGGCAGAATGTTGCTTCTCAGTGAAAATTGTCAATGCGAAAATTTGAAGGTGGTGGGGGTGGGGGGTGGGTGGCAAAGCACAAGATAACTGAGGATTATATAATATGTGTTGTTTGTAAGAGTACTTGTTCGCGTTCGTTCACGTAACTCGGGGACTTTCCTGTTATCGCCAGAAACTCCAGGATCGTCCCACCGTCTTTACGGTTTTTAACCCTTTCACCGCCAAAGTCGCATTTTAGCACCACAGTGATTTAACACCTATGTCACTAAAAAGGCGTCAAACTGGGGGTTTATTATCCAACGATCCTATTGTCTTAGTCTTGGGAAGTAAGGATAGACCTTAGTTTATATATGTCACAGAAGAATCCCCAATACTGCAGATGGTTTTTGTTCTCTTCCCAGGTATGCTTAATGGACATTTTTGGCTGAACTATGGCTGGCGGTGAAAGGGTCAATGTCCCGTTATGTGCCTGGTCCAGGCCAGAGGACGTTAAAAGAACTGTCATCATCCTGCACCTGCACAATCTAAATGCATATGCAGGGAAATAGGTCACAGCCGAATCACGATTCTTCCCAGCGCGCGGTGCCATTATCTTGGAAACTACAGCACTCGCGGGAGTCATGGAAACGAATGATAGCGTGCCAAGTTTGGCAGATTTACGTGACTGAAATCAAATTTCAGACTAGGGAATTTAAAGACCCAGTGACGCACCACGATTGAGTCCCTTGGGGTTTTTTTCTGGGTAGTAGCTGTGACCCACATACAAATTTCCCCCACTTGAAATTGAGGCTTCTCTTTAAAGTGATGTTTCGGTTTCAATTTGGGACCATTTACATGGGAGTCCGACTTGGTCAAAACAAGATTTATTTCCAGTTATAAGAGGGAAAACACGTGAAACACGCGTGGTTTTGCCACGTGATCTGGTGGATCTTTAAAAGACAAAAACAAAATATAAGACGAACCTTGCCAGTGCTCTCAATGTGTTTGGCTGTTGCTTTTAAAAAGCTGGATGCTGGAGAAAACTTTACGTATATAACATCAACACTAACAGCGATGATTACAAAGTTGTTGAGCAGAAATGAGCGCCTCTCCACCGTTCGCTCTCAAATAAAATCACACACACACACACACACACGCGCGCGCACGCACGCACGCACGCACATACACGCGCGCGCGCGAGCACACATACACATACACACACGTACACACACATTTCTTTCTCTCTCTCTCTCTCTCTCTCTCTCTCTCTCTCTCTCTCTCTCTCTCTCTCTCTCTCTCCATCTATCTCTTTCTCTCTCTCTCTATCTCTATATCTCTCTCTCTCCCTCTCTCTCTCTCACACACACACACGCACACAAACACACACACACGCACACACACTCACACACACATCTCTCTCTCTCTCTCTCTCTCTCTCTCTCTCTCTCTCTCTCTCTCTCTCTCTCTCTCTCTCTCACACACACACACACACACACACACACACACACACACACACACACACACACACCCTTGAGTCTTTCGGATGAGACGATAAACCGAGGTCCCGTGTGCCCATGCACTTAGCACACGTTAAACCCAGTGGCAACGAAACAGTTGTGATTTGGTCAAAATTTACCCCACTCCTTCCTCATCAGTCACACAAAAATCGCATGCACAAAAACAAAAAATGGGTGGTTCGCCTCTGGCTGCGACGCGCTCTCCAAGTGGGAGCAGCCCGAATTTCACAGAGACGCCTCTGTGACTATAATGTACTTAACCCTTTCACCGCCAGCCATATTTCAGCCACAAATTACCATTAACTACTTTACCTGGGTAGAGAACAAAATCCATCTGCAGTATTGGGGAGATATGAAATACAATAAAATATAAGGTCTATCCTTAGTTCCCAGAACTCAGACAATAGGGTCTTTGGATAATAGACCCAAACTTGACGCCTTTTAGTGGCACAGGTGTTAACCCCTTCACTGCCACCAACGTATCACGTACTGACCTGATGACATCACTGATGATGTCATCCGATGAAGAGGAATAACCCTGATATGCTGGCTTTTGCTCTAACACAGTCAAGAGAGTTATATCCCCAGACCATTGTGCCAGATTGGCTCTGTCAGTTATCTTTTTCATGGCATGATTTGCCCAATGATTTTTTTCTTTAATTTTCTCTGGCAGTCAAGGGATTAAATCACTGTGGTGCTAAAATGCGACTTTGGCGGTGAAAGGGTTAACCTAACCTAACCTAACTTTCTTTCCCCAGTCTAAGCCACCAACCCAACTTCATCTCTCAAGTCTCCTCATCGAGGTCTAGCTCTTTCTCCCTTTTCCTTTCTCCTTTTCGTTCGTTTATTTCTTTCTGTCTTTTGTTGCTTCGTTTGTTTGTTCTTTATTTAATTACTTCGTTCTGTCGTTTGTTCGTTCGTTTTGGTGGGGTGTTTTTCTTCTGTCTTTCTTTCCTTCTTTCTCGTCTCTGTCTTGCTTGGGTTTTTTTAACCCTTTCACCGCCAAAGTCGCATTTTAGCACCACAGTGATTTAACACCTGTGTCACTAAAAGGCATCGAATTGGGGTCTGTTATCCCAAAGACCCTGTTGTCTTAGTTTTGGGGAAGTAAGGATAGACCTTATTTCATGTGTCACCGAAGAATCCACAATACTGCAGATGGATTTTGTTCTCTATCCAGGTAAATTGAATGGACATTTTTGGTTGAAATATGGTTGGCGGTGAAAGGGTTAAAATCTTTCTTGCTTTCTTTTTTCTTTTCCTTCTTTCTTTCTTTCCTTCGTTTTTTTTTTCTGTCGGCCATTATTTTTGTTCGTTCGTGTTCGGTTTTTTGTTCTTGCTTTCTTTTTTTATAACGTTCCTTCCTTCTTTGTTTCTTTCTTTCATTCATTTTCTCCTCCTTTCTTCTTTTCCTTCTTTTCCTTCCTTCTATTCCTTCCTTCGTTCTTTCTTTCTTTCTTTCATTCATTCATTCATTCATTCATTTTCTCTTCCTTTTGTTTCTTTTCCTTCCTTCCTTCCTGTCTTTCCTTCTTTCTTTCTATCTATCTTTTGTGTTTACAAACCAGGGGAATTCGTACAAGGGGTGATCAGGAAACGAGGTTGACCATCACAGAGCTGGACACTGACAGCCATTGAATGCCCTCTAGATTGCCAGAAGACCCGCAACTGACTGTGGGGTGTGTCCTGCTTTAAAACCTCTTGCCTCCCCGTGGGGTTACCGGGGGGTCTTTCGTAAAAAATTATAGTTCCCCCACCTTCTTGAGGTTCTGTGCTTGTAACTTCCTCTAATCTATCAATCTCTTTGACTCTGCCTTTTCCCTTTGTGTTCTATCATCTACTATCTTTCTGACTTATTGGCCCCATTCTCCTGCCCTTGTTTTCAAAAAACAATCATCTAAATAATTTGTCTTCTTTGCGCTCCTCCGAAATCGGAATGTGTCGGCTGCACGCAGCGCGGAGAACAGTGAAAACTGGAAACCGGACACATTATGTACCTTACCCATTATGGCCATATGGCCTGGGAAAGAAGAAGAAGAAGAAGAAGAAGAAGAAGAAGAAGGAAACCTTCTTGCATTTTATTTTCCCCAGCCCACGCCGGTC
>CM065698.1:25199814-25204814 GCA_017654935.2 Phymorhynchus buccinoides
GTGAGAGAGAGAGAGAGAGAGAGAGAGAGAGAGAGAGAGAGAGAGAGAGAGAGAGAGAGAGAGAGAGAGTAAAGAGAGAGAGATATGTGTGTGTTTTTTTGTTGTTTGTTTTTGTATAACTCACTTTGTCGTTCTGTCTGTCGGTCTGTCGGTCTGTCGGTCTGTCGGTCGGTCCAAAATTGTCGCATGCCACAAACGATTGCGAATCCGCGCTTGTTTATTTCAATGTTTGTATAATTTATTTTATTACCTATTGAATTTCATCGTTTTTGGGGTTGTTGGTTTTTTTCAATGTCAGTACAGCTTTTAGATTTAATCTGACAATACATTGGTTCCAGTCCAGTCCAGTGTAAACACGTATGTGTGCGCAAACGTGTGTGCTCGCCCGTGCGTAGCAGGCGCGCGCGCGCTCAATCTCCTCTCTATTTAAGCCTTCTTCTTGCGGAAAACCTTTGAAAGTCTTCGGTCATTTGAAATAACCCACGGTCTTGCCAGTCAGCAGGATGTTTTTCCCCCCCTGATTCCTTCAAATGGTTTTGTAAGTTTTCTCGCTATATCGATATCATTATCTGTAAATGAAGATTGTAGCTGGGTGAGAATTGGGATGGGGTGTGGTGGGGGGGGGGGGGGGGGGGGGGTGTGTTGGAGAGCTACGTAGCATTGTACCCCCGACTCTATGTGTCCCCGATTTCGTTTCAATGTGTCCCCTGTTTATGCGTGTTCCCGTCTCTATGTGTCCCTGTTTCTGCGTGTTCCCGTCTCTATGTGTCCCTGTTTCTGCGTGTTCCCGTCTCTATGTGTCCCTGTTTCTGCGTGTTCCCGTCTCTGTGTGTCGCTGTTTATGCGTGTTCCCGTCTCTATGTGTCCCTGTTTCTGCGTGTTTCCGTCTCTATGTGTCCCTGTTTCTGCGTCTCTATGTGTCCCTGTTTCTGCGTGTTCCCGTCTCTATGTGTCCCTGTTTCTGCGTGTTCCCGTGTATATGTGTCCCTGTTTCTGCGTGTTCCCGTGTATATGTGTCCCTGTTTCTGCGTGTTCCCGTCTATATGTGTCCCTGTTTCTGCGTGTTCCCGTCTCTATGTGTCCCTGTTTCTGCGTGTTCCCGTCTCTATGTGTCCCTGTTTCTGCGTGTTCCCGTCTCTATGTGTCCCTGTTTCTGCGTGTTCCCGTCTCTATGTGTCCCTGTTTCTGCGTGTTCCCGTGTATATGTGTCCCTGTTTCTGCGTGTTCCCGTCTCTATGTGTCCCTGTTTCTGCGTGTTCCCGTCTCTATGTGTCCCTGTTTCTGCGTGTTCCCGTCTCTATGTGTCCCTGTTTCTGCGTGTTCCCGTCTCTATGTGTCCCTGTTTCTGCGTGTTCCCGTCTCTATGTGTCCCTGTTTCTGCGTGTTCCCGTCTCTATGTGTCCCTGTTTCTGCGTGTTCCCGTCTCTATGTGTCCCTGTTTCTGCGTGTTCCCGTCTCTATGTGTCCCTGTTTCTGCGTGTTCCCGTCTATATGTGTCCCTGTTTCTGCGTGTTCCCGTGTATATGTGTCCCTGTTTCTGCGTGTTCCCGTCTCTATGTGTCCCTGTTTCTGCGTGTTCCCGTCTATATGTGTCCCTGTTTCTGCGTGTTCCCGTCTCTATGTGTCCCTGTTTCTGCGTGTTCCCGTCTCTATGTGTCCCTGTTTCTGCGTGTTCCCGTCTCTATGTGTCCCTGTTTCTGCGTGTTCCCGTCTCTATGTGTCCCTGTTTCTGCGTGTTCCCGTCTCTATGTGTCCCTGTTTCTGCGTGTTCCCGTCTCTATGTGTCCCTGTTTATGCGTGTTCCCGTCTCTATGTGTCGCTGTTTATGCGTGTTCCCGTCTCTATGTGTCCCTGTTTCTGTGTGTTCCCGTTTCTATGTGTCCCTGTTTCTGCGTGTTTCCGTCTCTATGTGTCCCTGTTTCTGCGTGTTCCCGTCTCTATGTGTCCCTGTTTCTGCGTGTTCCCGTGTATATGTGTCCCTGTTTCTGCGTGTTCCCGTTTCTATGTGTCCCTGTTTCTGCGTGTTCCCGTCTCTATGTGTCCCTGTTTCTGCGTGTTCCCGTCTCTATGTGTCCCTGTTTATGCGTGTTCCCGTCTCTATGTGTCCCTGTTTATGCGTGTTCCCGTCTCTGTGTGTCGCTGTTTATGCGTGTTCCCGTCTCTATGTGTCCCTGTTTCTGTGTGTTCCCGTTTCTATGTGTCCCTGTTTCTGCGTGTTCCCGTCTCTATGTGTCCCTGTTTCTGCGTGTTCCCGTGTATATGTGTCCCTGTTTCTGCGTGTTCCCGTGTATATGTGTCCCTGTTTCTGCGTGTTCCCGTCTCTATGTGTCCCTGTTTCTGCGTGTTCCCGTGTATATGTGTCCCTGTTTCTGCGTGTTCCCGTGTATATGTGTCCCTGTTTCTGCGTGTTCCCGTCTCTATGTGTCCCTGTTTATGCGTGTTCCCGTCTCTATGTGTCCCTGTTTATGCGTGTTCCCGTCTCTATGTGTCCCTGTTTATGCGTGTTCCCGTCTCTATGTGTCCCTGTTTCTGCGTGTTCCCGTCTCTATGTGTCCCTGTTTCTGCGTGTCCCCGTCTCTATGTGTCCCTGTTTCTGCGTGTTCCCGTCTCTGTGTGTCCCTGTTTTTGCGTGTTCCCGTCTCTGTAATATTATACTCACGTGTCTTTGTGTCCCCGTCTCTATGTGTCCCCGTCTTATTCTGCTCAAAAGATGTTGGGGATAATCAAATATCAACTTTGTCGTAATATCACCATGGGGTTCAATAACCGAATCATAAGTTTACATTCGAGTGTAAAACAAACGTTAAGCCTTTCCTTGGCAGTAAAGTCGAAGACAAAAATCTTTTTTTTTTTTTAAATGTCACGAATATTAATGTTTTACGTCCTCTCGACCAAAGGCCATATTGCTAATGCTTTAGTTATTGGGAAAGGTGTGTGTGGGGGGGGGGGGGGGGGGGGGGGGAGGGAACAAAACAAAGTTTTGTCTTTAAATATAGTTAATTTATTATTTATTTATAATTTTTGTTTAAAGCTGAATGTTATCTTGAATAATACGTCAAGATAAAAAGATACATTTTCCGATTCGCAAAACGCTTTTAAAATTGAACAGTCGACAGATTGTTGGGTCACCCTGTGCTACCAGACCTTCAAGGCAAAGCCCTCTCACACTCTGGGACGGTCTCCTAAAGTTGTTCTGGATGATTCTTGCTTTCCAACGGCGTCCCTACATTCTCTCACGACCCTTAAATGGTGCAGAATGAAATTGAAAAATGCCAGTTGGGGGCAGATGTTTAGTATTTGGTATTTTTTTGTATTTTGATATATTCTAATCACAGAGACTTATCTCTGTGAAATTCGGGCTGTTCTCCCCTGGAGAGCGCGTCGCGGCAAGTGCAGCGCCTACCCATTAATTTGGTGTGTGGGGGCACAGGGTGAGGAGGGCGTGTGGGCACACTTGGAAAACCTAGTTATTAATTTGGCCATACCAGGCAGCGGGATTTCTCCCTGCTCTTACCGACTTTCAACTGCCGTGGGATTTTTACGCGCGTAAAGCGCACGGGTCAGACTAGTTTTAAGTCCCCATCCGAAGGACTCGTCGTTCAGTTCGATTTTCTTGTCAAGCTAGAAAGAAAGGGCGAGGCCGGGATTCGAACCCGGGTCACTCACGTGGCAGTCACGCATTACATTTGACAGGCGAACGTCTTAACCACTCTGCCACCTTTCTCCCTTTAACCACCAAGATGACAATTCGCGTCTCCATCGGGCTCATGTTGTTCACGATCACCTTCACATCCGTGGAACTCAGACCTTTTTTTTTAATCCAGTGCCTTGCTATACCTTGCAGGAAAACTCGTGGCCCAACACGTTTTCAACTGTTTTATGACTAGGTTTTTTTAACTTTTGAACGTTGCACCTATCTTCTCTGGCTGGCAGTCACGCGAAGTTTCAAAACTGATTTTAGTCTTGAAGTTTATGTTAATGAAATAACAATACGTTTATAATGAAGAAAATGTAAACTTATTCTCTCAAACCTATACAGGGTTTTTTCTACTCACTCTGTAGCTTACGCCAAGCGTCCGCCTGGCTTCCTCAGCGCTTGCACACTTGAAGGTGGAGACTTGGAGTTCAGTCAGCACGCCGGTGAGATGAGCTCACGACGTGTGACTGAATAAGGGAGTTGTAGACTGCCGGCAAGACGAGTCTGCCCCTATCCCTGTTCAGCGCTGCTTGCCGATGAAATAAAGCTTATCATTTCCTTTTTGAGCCCATCGTGATATTACAAAAGATCTTTTAAAGGTGGACTCGGACGGATGAGTTTTTGCAAGAAACACGTCGAGATCACCAGAAAGACAGCCTTTTCAAGGATCGGAACACTCACTTTGTTCTGGTTTCCTAGAAATCAAACCATCAAAACGGCGATTCGTCCTTGGCGGAGATGCCGGAGAGAGAAGCCATTTTGGATGGGATGGGTGGAGGTCACTCATTGTGGTTAAAGCTTTTTCTTCTTTGTAGTGCAGTAAAAACAAACAATGGAGCTATTTCCTTTGTTGTGAGCGAAACTCCTTTTGGTAAACTGTATAAAATTTAAAATAAAAAACATAAAAAGGCTTGTATTGTGGAAATGTCGTGCAAATGATTTGGTCTAAACTCAGGCAGCCATCAGAAAAGAGAAGGCACATGCCTTCTCTTTCACTGAAATAAGTTGACTTCCAGCACCTCCGCCAAGGAGGAATCGCCGATTTGACGGTTTGATTTCTAGGAAACCAGAGCAAAGTGAATGTTGCGATCTCTGTAAAGGGTGTTTTCCTGGTTGACGTGTTGCTTGCAGAAACCCATCCGTCAGGGTGCCCCTTTAAAAAGGTTTGACAAAATGATGTTACCTATAACACGCTTAATCAACCGTTTTAGGTTTTTTTATTAGACCTATTGAAACTGTTGCATCTCTGACGGCGAGGGTTTGCATGTATTTGACCAACAAAACTTGCTAGATGGATTCTTGT
>CM065698.1:25212314-25217314 GCA_017654935.2 Phymorhynchus buccinoides
AGGTAACTAGTGAGCCACAAAACATCACCCATGTAACAACCAGCCTAGCCGACAATTGGACATGCCAAAGCAAATCACCCTCTAGCCTCCAGGAAGAAAACCCAGACGTTTAGGTACGTAGCTAATATAAGTCCGCGCTGCCTTATTGTGGTAGTTGAGCCTTCCCAAACCCCTGCAAACTAATGGAAGTGACCCACACTTAAGGCGTGGAAATTACGGCTTACAAGAAAAGAAGCAAAACATTAGGTAGACCAGTGTGTGTTCGTATGTGTGTGTGTGTGTGTGGTGGGGGGGGGGGGGGGGGGGGTGTGAGGTGTGTGTGTGTGTGTGTGGGGGGGGGGGGTGTGTAGTGTGTGTATGGTGTGTGTTTGTGTGTTGTGTGTGTGTTTTATGTGTTTGTGTGTGTGTGTGGGTGTGCGTGTGTGTGGGTGTGGGGGGGGGGGGGTGCATGTGTGGTGTGGTGTTGGGTGGTGGGTGTGTTTGTGGGTGTGTTGTGTGTGCGTTTGAAAGAGAGAGAGAGAGAGAGAGAGAGAGAGAGAGAGAGAGAGAGAGAGAGAGAGAGAGAGGAGGATGAAAGATAGAGTTTCATTTGATCAGTAGCCTACTCATGGAGGGAAGGGTGTGTGTGTGATAATTTGTTAGTTGTTCAGATTGAAGTATTATTTGTCTTTAAATTTGCTGGGGGAACCGATTTAACATGACAATTACATTTTGATTTAACTTTACGGTTTCTCGGTGAAAAAAACGAACTTCTTTTCTATTTTCAAAGTAATGTTGAATTTTATGTAGGTGTCTTAAAATGTAGTCTTGCTTATTGTGTGTGGGGTTGTTGTTTTTGTTACATACACACACGCGCGCGCACGCACGCACAAACGCACACACACATACACACACATGCGCGCGCGCGCACGCACACACACAAGTGGGACTTTTAAGTTGAAATCATGGGCACCAAAAATCTGAGTCGTGAGTCATTCCACTCTGTGTGCGTGTGTGCTTTTTTTATATTTTATTTTTAACCTGACATGTATTTATATACCGACAAGAAATTATGCTTAAATGTGCCCATTTCTAAATTGGTTAAATTAATTTGAAATGCTAGTGCTGTGGTTGCTATGATAGACGATTTTCGGAACAAAAAACTAGGGGAGAGCACTTCGTGAAAATTATTTACCTCCATTACTCGGTCAACTGTCATGGCAACAATGGCGTCGAAGCTTGAAACCTCAGGATGCGAGTCAGGGACTTGCAAACATTATTTTTAGAAAAAATTATAAAACTTGCAAAATGTGGCGTAAAAATATAAATGACTTTTTTTTAAAATGACGCACGGTGTTCTAAGTGCTGTATGTCTGCTCAAACACACGAGTCGATAGGCTACGAGAGCTGATGGTAGAGTGACTTCCCCTGTTTGACCGATTACATTAGGCACGATCACTCCCACACACCATGAAATTACTCCCCTGAATTATGTCCAAGCAATTCCTATTGCGTTTCAAACATGTTAATGTTTTTTGTTGTTTTTTCCAGTCCTGTTGTATGTCTTGCAATGCTGATGTAGCTGACATGAATTGCTCTTGTTTTAAACAAATGTTATTGACATAGTGCATTGCAGTGTACACCGATTGTTTCATGAGCACAACAAGCCGTGTAGAGCTTATAAGCGCACTCAAAATGTTCTCTTGTTGAGACAATAATGAATAGTTGACTTGACTTGACTTGTCTTGACTGACTGACAGGCAAACAGACAGACAAACAGACGAACAGAGGGACAGACAGACAGACGCAACCCCCTCCTGCGCATGAAGACCTTTTCGGTGGACTTAGCAATGTTTGACAAGAGTAAAACCAGGGGAGGGGGGGAAATCCGATAATGACCTACCTTTCTTGCTTAGCTATACGCTCTGTCAACACGATGTCAGTCTAACAAGTCTACACGTTCGGTGCAGGTCACGTGTAGGTCACGTGCAGGTCACGTGTTACTACTACGCGTGGTTAGTTCTACGAGTTCATCTCGGCCTGAGAAGCTACATTTCTGTTGGTTTATGTGTGAGTATTTCTAAGAATTATAGCTCTGCACGCAATGATGCAAACCTTCTTCTTCTTCTTCTTCTGCGTTCCCGGGCCATAAGGCCACAATGGGTACGTATGTGTCCGTTTTCCAGCTTTCACTGGTGTCCTCGCTGCCTTCAGCCGACACATTCCGATTTCGGAGGAGCCCAAAAGAGAAAACTATAATTATGGAAGATTTTTTTTTTTTTTTTTAAAGGCAGGAGAATGGGTCAAAGTCAGAAAGATAGATGACGCAAAACGAGGAAAAAGGCAGTCGAATAGACAGAGACAGATAAGAGGAAGTTACAAGCACAGAACTTCCAGAAGGTGGGAGAACTTTTGCACAGAAGACCCCCCGGTATTCCCCTATGATGCAAACCGATTTTAAATCAATAAAGGATGTTTGTGTGACTTAAAATAGGCTACTAGTTGGCAAACACCCCAAAATAAGTATATGAAATTTTCTTGGACATAATGTGTGTGTGTGTGTATGGGGGGGGGGGGGTGTTAAAAAAAATACTGGAACAGTTATATCTGGTACGCCCCCTTTTCTGGGGGCGTCGGTATGAATATGGGCTCGTAATCACGAGTGTGTCTTAGACAGTCAACACGGGTAGTAGTATGTAAATTAGGCTAAACAGCCAAGCGTTTTGAGAGTTTAGTCTAATTTACATACTACTTAACTACCCGTGTTGACTGTCTGAGCCGCACTCATGATTACACGCCCTGGTGTTTAAACAACGAAGGCAAAGGGTCGCCCCGAGTTTGACCTGGTATCGCAGTACCTCCAGGATCGGCACACATAGGATAATGAAGACTACCCGCACCAGAATAAAAAATAACGTTTCCCTGAGGACAAAAGTCGTGAGGACGTAAAACTTTCTTTCTGTCTGCGGTAATAGGCTCTCTCTCTCTCTCTCTCTCTCTCTCTCTCGTCTATCCTCTCTCTCTCTCTCTCTCTCTCATCTGCTCATCTCTCTCTCTCTCTCTCTCTCTCTTCTCTCTCTCTCTCTCTCCTCTCTCTCTCTCTCTCTCTCTCTCTCTTCTCTCTCTCTCTCTCTCTCTCTCTCTCTCTCTCTCTCTCTCTCTCTCTCTCTCTCTCTCTCTCTCTCTCTCTCTGTCTCTCTCTCTGTCTGATCGCACTGTTCCTTGAGATCTTCGGGTGAGAGAGGGCGTTTAGTTTCGCTACACCAACAGTCTGGAATTCTCTCCCTGATCATTATCCGCAACCAGTCCACTCTTCCTTCATTCAAGTCCCAACTGGAAACCCACTTCTTCAGGAAAGCCTTCTCTCTGTAGCATAACTGATCATTTCCCATTGCTGTCTTCCATCGCATGTCTGTATTGGGGAAGGGGAGGGGGACGGGAGGGGAGGGTGGGGGATGAGGGGTAGGAATGGAAACAGGGGGAGGGGAAGGGGAGGGGTAACAGGGGAGGGGAAGGGGAGGGAGTGTGGGGCAGGGGACAGTGGATTGTGTTATGTTTACATGCGGTATGTTTTTCGATATTAACCCTTTCACCGCCAGACATTTTTGAGCAAAAAACAAATTCCATTAAGCTTACTTGGCTACAGAAAAGATTTCATCTGCAATATTGTGGGATTTCTCTGTGACACATTTAGAATAGGCTCAAGCCTTACTACCCGAATTTAGGAACACAATATCATTGAATAGCAGACCCTGATTTCAAGAGTTTTAATGACATGGGTGTTAAATCATTGTGGTGCAAAAAATGTGACGTTGGCGGTGAAAGGGTTAATGCTATTCATTCTTGTATTTATTATTTTCGTAGAGATGCATGGTAATAATACGTGAGCTAGTCGTTGTGAATTGATACGTTCGTATAATGTGTATCTTTTTGTTGATAGTATGAATAGTGAGTGAAAACGCATTGAGTTGTTTAGCAAGATTATGCGCTACACAAGCATGATTCATTATTATATTATTATTATTATTATTATTATTATTATTAACCCTTTCACCGCCAATGTCGCATTTATGCACCACAATGGTTCGACACCCATGTGATTCAAATTCTTGAAATCAGGGTCTGCTATTCAATGATATTGTGTTCCTAAATTCGGGTATTAAGGCTTGAGCCTATTCTAAATGTGTCACAGAGAAATCCCTCAATATTGCAGATGAAATCTTGTCTGTACCCAAAAGGCATCAAATCAGGGCCTGTTATTCAAAGACCCTATCCTCTTGATTTTGGGAGGTAAGGATAGGCCTAATGTCATAATGTCACAGAGGAATTCCCAATATTGCTGATAGTATTTTCCCTCTACCCAGGTAAGTTTAATGGTACTTTTTGGCTGACAAATGGCTGGCGGCGAAAGGGTTAGTAGTAGTAGTAGTAGTAGTAGTAGTAGTAGTAGTAGTAGTAGTAGTAGTAGTGATAAATGGCTGGCGGCGAAAGGGTTAATAGTAGTAGTAGTAGTAGTAGTAGTAGTAGTAGTAGTAGTAGTAGTAGTAGTAGTGATAAATGGCTGGCGGCGAAAGGGTTAATAGTAGTAGTAGTAGTAGTAGTAGTAGTAGTAGTAGTAGTAGTAGTAGTAGTAGTAGTAGTAGTGATAAATGGCTGGCGGCGAAAGGGTTAGTAGTAGTAGTAGTAGTAGTAGTAGTAGTAGTAGTAGTAGTAGTGATAAATGGCTGGCGGCGAAAGGGTTAATAGTAGTAGTAGTAGTAGTAGTAGTAGTAGTAGTAGTAGTAGTAGTAGTAGTAGTAGTAGTAGTAGTATGGCTGGTGATAAAATGGCTTAATAGCGGCGAAAGTAGTAGTAGTATAGTAGTTAGTAGTAGTAGTAGTAGTAGTAGTAGTAGTAATAGTAGTAGTAGTAGTAGTAGTAGTAGTAGTAGTAGCTTTCCATTTCTAATTTGTATTGCAATCTTCGCGTTTCTTTTACATCATAAATGCTTTAATTTTTTCTCTTTTTGATAATCTTTTCTT
>CM065698.1:25219814-25222314 GCA_017654935.2 Phymorhynchus buccinoides
AATTCAATGTTCTCAAAATAATTGTTCGTTTGTTTGTTGTTTTATACGCATTTTTCTACATAATAAAGCTAATTTCCTTCCTACCTGCCTCTTTGAACTGAAATGTTGAACTTTGTTGTTTTGTTTGATTTTATATGTCGCTGCTGTCCACGGAGGGACGCTTAGTTTATCTATATTTTCAGAAGTGTTTTTCAAGCCAACTGAAGTTTACCATTAGTAACCTTTCACAAATGACAGTCAAGAATATGCTGTAGTGTGAGTGTGCGCGTGTGGGGAGGGGTGGGGTGGGGGGAAGGGGATTGTGTATGTGTGAACTGTAGCATTGTTGTTTGTCTCTTTCTTTGTTACAGTTATATGTTCCTGTTTCTTTGTGGACAAAAAAAGAAAAAAAAAGAATATGCTGTAGTATGTTTGCAAATAAGTGTTATTACTTTGCCATTGCTAGATTTTCACTCATGGACAAATTTTATTTATGTTTGCGATATTAAGTGTATTATTAATTAAGAACATTTTCTACTAAAATATGTTGCATGATGCTGCTCAACAACGAATAGTTTTTACCGTATAAATCTGATGGATGAAATATATCACAAATGATATCAAGAACATACACAGCCAACATATTTGTATATGGACATGCTTGGTGTGGGTGGGGGGGGGGGGGGGGGGGGGGGGGGTGTTTTTGTAGGAAACCTTAACATTTATTTAATTTTACCACAAAAAAACCACACACAAACCATTGAACAATACAAAGTGTCAATTTGAGGATTCAAAGGAAACAGACTTTAATTATTTTGCTAGGCTTAGTACAGCTCGTGCACCAACTCTACTCTCATAACTATCTATCCATCCAACAGGTCAAACCAACAAGAAAAATCCGATCTGTATCTGGTAGTATGCGTCGCAGACGCCGCTTCTGACGATAGACGCGACGGAACTAGGAACTAGGAGGGCGCATTCCTTATTAGAATTGAAAGAAAAAGATAGAAAGGAGAAAGACCTACTGCTTACCCTGGGTTAAGACCATTAAACCAGCCGGAAAGGCCCAGGCCCCACTTCCAGAAGCAAGAAGAAAAAAAACTAATGGTCTAGTGGTCAGTGGACGCAGGCTCAGATGGAGATCTGTGCTTAATTGTATGAAGTTCTACTAAAGCTTAAGTGGGAAACTAAACGTTGTTACTATCTAAATTCAGTAAACCGATTGACTTAATTTAGAAAGTAACAACGTTTAGTTTCCCACTTAAGCTTTAGTAGAACTTCATACAATTAAGCACAGGTCAGCGCTGATGTAAATGCGCTGACGGAGCCTGCGGTGACAGTGGCCTCACTCAGTTGGTTCCACTCCGTGGCAGTCCCGACGAAGAAGGAGCTACGATACTGCTCCGTTCTCCCTTCTGGGACACAAAATCCCCGGGAATGGTTTACGGGCTTGGTGTGGTTTTTATCTAGGATTTTTTAATTCAGTGTTTTAACTGAACAGCTTGATTTCGTGTGTTGTGAACGAAGAAGGAGCTACGATACTGCCCCGTTCTCCCTTCTGGGACACAAAACCCACGGGAATGGTTTACGGGCTTGGTGTGGTTTTTATCTAGGATTCCTTGATTCAGTGTTTTAACTAAACAGCTTGATTCCGTGTGAGTTTTGAACGGCTGTGACGTAAGCTTGTTTATACAGCGTGTTCTTCGACTCTTAGCTTTGGAAATCTTTCACACGTTTGCGCTCATGTTTGGTTTAAATGATTTTTTTATTTTTCAAATGTACATTAAACAAATATTAAGCAAACATAACGGCAACAACAAGCTTAAAGCTTATACTGTGCCGCTTTACTTCATATAAATTTTAGCATGGCGGCTGGTAAGCACAAAAGGATATTTAATGTTAACAATTAGAGAAAATAAGGATATACATTTTGAATCTTTCGTGAAACCAACATTCGGAAAAATGATAAATCAAAACTTTGTGATATACTTAAAGCACAGAAAAAAATAATTACACATATACACGAAATGAAAACAGATAACATTCAGAATATTAAAAAAGAAAAAGAAAAAAAGAAGATGCGCTCATGTTTGTTTTATTTGATAGGAGCCGTGGAAGACTCGGTAAAATAGGGAACATAATGAAGATATAATAATGATTCAAGAAAGAAAAGGATACGATTTATAATATGAACGTTGGTTTTGCGTTAGAACTACGTTTTCACGAGAAATTTGTCTTACAATATTAGGCCTATGGTGTTGTAGTCACGTTGGTTTGAATAGCATTTTTATTCTCGAGCGTCACAAATTATTGCAATATTGAGACAAGGCAAAAATGAACACTTATTTCAGAACCCTATCAAAAGCACATGTAAAGACAAGTTGTGACGGACCCTGAACACAAAGTATCATATATAGCCTATGCAGTGGAACCTCCCTAATAAGACCTCCCATTATAAGACTCCCTCCCACATAAGACCTACTTCTCTGAGACATTGCCCTTCTTTGTTAGTATTAAAATT
>CM065698.1:25229814-25232314 GCA_017654935.2 Phymorhynchus buccinoides
AGACGTACGACCGAAATTGGATGCCTGGATCAGGGGCCTTTATACAATGGAAGGGGATGACCGAATCAGGGTCACGTTTCTCTAGACGACGGTCGCCGTGCCCATAACTGTTACGCCAAAAGGGGCCTAAGAAACACTTTAGAAAACGTTTGCGGAAGAATATTGCAAGCTTTTGTCTGATTGGTCCCAAAAAAGTAGTATTTTAACCAAACTTTAATGGACCCATCAACATCAAGAAATGTATTCACCCCCTACTAGTTCCGGATAGTTCGCCGCTTGCTCGGTGTTTGGCAAGAACAAAACGTCACGCGAACAATCGGCAAACGAAGGGTGTTTCTTAGACCGGTGTTTTTTTTGCCGATTTGAGCGAGCGCAACGTAACGTTAGCCCTTGTGAAACGGACACCACTGGCTCAGGAAAGCGACAGGAAAACGAAACCATATGCACACTGTGATTATGGGAACTCATCATAATTATCAAGGGCGAAACGCCTGAACGAACCATCATGCGTCTTGGGTTAACAATCAAAATGGTGGTATTACAGAATCACACAAGGAATCATAAGAAGGTTTGTTGGGATTTCTGGCTTTTTGACATTCTTCTTGGGGTGAACCCCAGAATGTAGGCCTACTATCACGAAATAAATTATAAGAAGGTTTATATGGATTTCTGGCTTTTATATTTTTCTTGGGGTAAGACACATAATGTAGGTCCACTATCACGAAATAAATTATAACAAGGTTTATAGGGATTTCTGGCTTTTATATTTTTCTTGGGGTAAGACACGGAATGTAGGTCCACTATCACGAAATAAATTATAACAAGGTTTATAGGGATTTCTGGCTTTTATATTTTTCTTGGGGTAAGACACGGAATGTAGGTCCACTATCACGAAATAAATTATAAGAAGGTTTATATGGATTTCTGGCTTTTATATTTTTCTTGGGGTAAGACACGGAATGTAGGTCCACTATCACGAAATAAATTATAACAAGGTTTATATGGATTTCTGGCTTTTATATTTTTCTTGGGGTAAGACACGGAATGTAGGTCCACTATCACGAAATAAATTATAACAAGGTTTATATGGATTTCTGGCTTTTATATTTTTCTTGGGGTAAGACACGGAATGTAGGTCCACTATCACGAAATAAATTATAAGAAGGTTTATAAAAAAAAAGAAAAAAAAAAAAAAAAAAAAAAAAAAAAAAAAAATATGGCACTTAAATTTTTCTTGGGGTAAGACACGGAATGTAGGTCCACTATCACGAAATAAATTATAACAAGGTTTATAGGGATTTCTGGCTTTTATATTTTTCTTGGGGTAAGACACGGAATGTAGGTCCACTATCACGAAATAAATTATAAGAAGGTTTATAGGGATTTCTGGCTTTTATATTTTTCTTGGGGTAAGACACGGAATGTAGGTCCACTATCACGAAATAAATTATAAGAAGGTTTATATGGGATTTCTGGCTTTTATATTCTTCTTTCTTTCTTGGGGTGAACCACAGACTGTAGGCCTACTATCACGAAATAAATTATAAGAAGGTTTATATGGATTTCTGGCTTTTATATTCTTCTTGGAGTAAGACACATAAATCAGGCCTACTATCACGAAATAAATTATAAGAATGTTTATGGGGATTTCTGGCTTTTGACATTCTTCTTGGGGTGAACCCCAGAATGTAGGCCTACTATTACGAAATAAATTATGAGAAAGTTTGTAGGGATTTAAGGCTGTTATATTCTTCTTGGAGTAAGACACAGAATCCAGGCCTACTATCACGAAATAAATCATAAGAAGGTTTATGGGGATTTCTGGCTTTTAACATTCTTCTTGGGGTGAACCCCAGAATGTAGGCCTACTATCACGAAATAAATTATAAGAAGGTTTGTAGGGATTTCTGGCTTTTATATTCTTCTTGGAGTAAGACACAGAAATCAGGCCTACTATCACGAAATAGATTATAATAAGGTTGATAGTGATTTCTGACCTTTACCCAAGAAGAATGATAGAACTTTCTGGCGCAGAACCTTGCAGTTAAGGGTCGGCTACACTGCATACGATTAGATTCACTACGATCCGATTTTGACATATGTGAGGCATGATTGACGTGAAATTCTACTGCCGGAATAAATCTGATGAAATCCTACTAGTTACGTTCACTATTATTTTTAATGTTTTTTTAACAATTGTTTGTTATTATGCAAATTACATGACATGAAGACAAAACATAACATGCACAATCACATAATAAGGGCATCGCCGAGCGGCAGCAACGCATTGTGACAATGAAAACCCGGCCAGAGTTATGTCCTGCCCCCCCCCCCCCCACCCCCCAATAAACACACCACTTTCCACCCTTACAGAACGCATAAAATACATAGCCCAAAATTTGAAGCGATTCTGTTACGTAGTTCACGAGATACAGCTGAACTGTTATACAAACTTCCTTGCACCGAGTGATGTCCTCTCCCCCCCCCCCCCCCCCCCCCC
>CM065698.1:25239814-25242314 GCA_017654935.2 Phymorhynchus buccinoides
CCCATATGTGTCTATCACCGAGAGGACGTAAAACATCATTTTCAACAGCGCGCGCCTTTACTATCTGTATCGTTACAAATTCGGGAATTTCCTGAGGTTGTACTGCCTCCGGGCATTGCCTCCAGGATTGTTTCCACCATCTTATATCTACTAATGTCCCATAATATATATATATATGTGTCTGTTTCAGACTGAGGACGTTAAAACGGAATTTCACCAGCGCGCGCATCGCATTTGAATACAGCTGGCGAGAGATACGGTTCGCCCTTCTTTGTTCCCTGTTGTGCGAACCACCACGAGGCAGAGCTTTTCTGACAATCAAGACCCGATCCCCGGGATCGGTTGTTTACAATGAGTGGGGCTTTTTATTGTAACGTTATGTTCTGTGTGGTGGGGAAGACTCACTCTGTTTTCTATTACTGACTGTGCGAGCAGAGGCCGTAACAATCAGCGGGAATGCGGAGAAAGTGCGACTTTTCTCTGTCTGTCCGTCCTTTCTGTTCTTTTTCTGTCTGTTTGTCTATTTGTCTGTCCGTCTGGCTATCTCTGTCTCTCTCTCTCTTTTCCTTCTCTCTCTCTCTCTCTCTCTCTCTCTATCTCTCCCCCACCCCTCTCTCTCTCTCATCTCTATCTCTCTCTCTCTCTCTCCCCCCCCTCCTCTCCCCCCCCTCTCTCTCTCCTTGTCTATGTTTGTGATTATGTTAGGCATCCAAGAATTGGCATCGCCTAAAATCTTTATCCTTTTAAAATAAAAAAATCAAAAAATGTCATGTGTTTCAAGATCTCTCTCTATCGGATCTCTCTCTGTCTCTCTCTCCGCCCTCTCTTTTTATCTATTTTTTTGTTTTTCATTCATTCATCCAGTCATTCTAACGGTTCATTCATTTACTTCCTATCACTTTATTTCTCACCCCCCCTCTCTCTCTCTCTCTCTCTCTCTCTCTCTCTCATCTCTCTCTCTCTCTCTCTCTCTCTCTCTCAATCTCTCTCTCTCTCTTTTTTTTCTCTCTGTGGGGATACCGGGGGTGGGGATGGGGGTTCTTTTGTACAAATAGTTCCCCCACCTTCTGGATGCTTTGTGCTTGTGACTTTAATCTGTCACTCTCTTTATTTGACTCTGCCTTTTCCCCTTTGCTTACTCTCATATCTTTCTGTCTTGTTGGTCCATTTTCCTCTGCCCTTTTTTTTTCGAGAAAAAAAAAATCTTACAACTATTTTCAGCAATCCGAAGACGGACATGCTGGGCCTATTGTTAGGCGCATAACGGTAGCATGACGCACTTGCGCTCGTAAGTAGGCCTACTACAGGAGACTGTCGGAGCGTATTCCAAAAAGGTTATTAGCTCATTCATTCGACCAAAACCGTCGACCAAAATGATCGACCATTTTCCAAATTTGTGGATCAAAATGCCTCGTTCTCGAAATGGTCGACCCAAATGCCTCGTTCTCGACGAAAACTATCGACCAATTTCGGAATGGTCCATCAAAATGCCACGTTTTCGAAATTGGTCGACCAAAACTGTGCACGAGAAAAAACTGATGCATCAAAATCACGCCATGAATTATTCATCGCGTCTTTCCGAGTTTTAATGAGTGGTTGAGTAAAAACTTGTTAGAAGGCCCTCAGCATCCATCTTTGAAAACTTCCCGCCACAGGGTAAAGGTCAAGATGTGCCACCCCCCCTACCTATCTCGGTTAATTCTATTTTTCCGTTATTGCCTTTCTTACCATACATAAAGCTGTATTTTAGGAACATTTTTAGCTAATAACCTTTTTGGAATACTAACCCTAGCCCTAAACCTAACCCTAACCCCCACCCTATAAGACGGAAAAACGCAACGAACCATAACTGTGACAAATCGCGGTGTACTGCAGTACATAGTGGGGGGTAGGGTTAGGGTTAGGGCTAGGGTTAAGGCTAGGGTTAGTATTCCAAAAAGGTTATTAGCTAAAAATGTTCCTAAAATACAGCTTTATGTATGGTAAGAAAGGCAAAAACGGAAAAATAGAATTAATCGAGAAATGCAGGGGGGGGTGGCACATCTTTACCTTTTTTTCGACCAATTTGGAAAATGGTCGATCATTTTGGTCGACGGTTTTGGTCGAATCGCCTCTCCATATAGGATCGATCGAAGAAGAAGAAGAAGAAGATTTCGAACCCCAGACAAGCGTTCGCTGCGCTGGCTGCGAAGCCAGCGGGAGACGGTGGTTGGTATTTAAAGACCCACCAGATCACGCGTCAAAATCACGGGTTTCGCGTGTTTTACCTCAGTCATAGTTTGGTAAGAAATCTTGTTTTGACCAGGTTTGATTCCCATATACAAATGCCCCCAAATCGACAACGAAACATCATTTTAATTAAAGAGCAGCCAGAAAAAAACACGGTTTAAAAAAAAAAAATTATTTATCCTTTTTGTGTAATACATTTTTTGGTATTGAAAAATTAGGGGAAAAACATAATAAAACATCATACTTACATAGCATAACATAGAGAGGTAAT
>CM065698.1:25257314-25260198 GCA_017654935.2 Phymorhynchus buccinoides
TCTCTTGTTTTTGAATTGTTGTTGTTGTTGTTGTGTTATTTTGTTTTCTTCTCCTTCTGCTCCGTCTTTCTCTTCTTCTTCTCTTCTTCTTCTTCTTCTCTTCTTCTTCCTTTTCAAAATCTTTCTTTTTTTCTTTCTCTTCTTCTTCTTCTTCTTTTTTTTCTTCTTCTTTTCTTCTTCTTCCTCTGAGTCTCTTCTTTCTTCTTCTTCTTCTTCTGAAGAGGAGTCGTTCTTCTTCTTCTTTTCTTCCTTCTTCTTCTTTCTGCTCTTCTTCTTCTTCTTCGCTTCTTCTTCTTCTTCTTCCTTTCTTCATCTTCTTCTTCTTCTGCTTCTTTCTTCTTCTTTCTTCTTCTCTTTTCTTCTTCTTCTTCTTCTTCTTCTTCGTCCTCTGTCTTCTCCATCTTCTTCTTCTTCTTCTTCTTCTTCTTCTTCTTCTTTCTTTCTTCTTCTTCTTCGCTTCTTAACCTCTTCTTCTTCTTCTTCCTTTCTACTTCATAATATCTACTTTACCTTCTTCTTCTTCTTCTTCTTCTTCTTCTTCGATCTTCTTCTTCCTTCTCGTCTTCTTCTTCTTCTTCCTTTCTTCTCTTTCTTCTTCTTCTTATTCTTCTTCTTCTTTGTCTTCTTCTTCTTCTTCTCTTCTTCTTCTCTTCTTTTCTTCTTTTCCCTTTCTTCTTTCTTCTTCTTTTCTCCTTCTTCTTCTTCTTCTTTCTTCTTACCTTCTTCTCTTCTTCTTCTTCTTCTCTTCTTCCTCGCGTTTCCGATTATTAGGGGGCGAAGGAGGAAAAAGGAATGGCAGAAAATAAGACTTGGGTTTTTTTCTCCTTCTAATTGTACTGCATTGCATGCCAGGCTGACGTTTGCGACTATGGCTGCCAAGATAGCAGAGGGCAAGGCATAAGGCAAATGTTTTTATTTCATACCCACTTTGGGCACAGAAATATAAAACAAAGTACACACATAGTTAAACAATCGAACATCAAAACAAAAAGCTGATATTCTGGGTGTTAGAAGTACAGTGGTAGTAGTGGTGATGCTAGCAACAGAATTACTTTGGTAATTACAAGTAGATTGCTGGCGGGCTGTGTTTGCGCTGGATTCGTCTGCTGCTGCTGCTGCTGCTGCTTAGCTGCTACTTGCTGCCTGCTGCTGCAGCTGGGCTGCTGCTAGCTAGCTGCTGTTTTTATGAGTGATATGAGGATTACGGTAGACGACGAATGATAGATCATGGATGCTTGATGATCACAATGATGATTGAACGATTGCTTGCTGCTGATGACATGAATGGATAATCTAGCTGTTGCTGCTGCTGCTGCTGCTGCTGATGATGATTGATGATGATGATGACGACGACGACGTGCTGTGATGAATGATGATGATGACAACGACGACGGACGACGATGATGATGATGACGAACGACGCGACGATAATGATGAGGAGGAGGGAGAGGAGGAGGAGAAATGGTGCCTGTTTGTTCAAAAACGAATCGTTTTTCCTGGCTGACAATTTCTGTTTTCTTGATTCAACGTATGCGTTTAGTATGTTGGATATTTGTTTCGCTTTATTTCGCTTTGTCCTGTTCTCGATTATTATTTTGTTTGTTTGTTTTTTTGATATTTGTTTTCTGTCCTCATCTAGTTCTGTGCCTATTTCGGTGATGAGCTTTGTGACCACACACACACACACACACACACAAGGACACACACACACAACACACACCCACACAGTCGCAAAAAAAAAAAAAAACGCCCGCACGCACGCACGCACACGCACGCACAAGCTCGGACGCACGCACGCACACGCACACACCGACACACACACACACCACATACTACACACACTACGACACACACACACACACACAACAACCACATACACAAACACACCGCACACACACACACACACACACACGTACTCAACGCACGCACACACACACACAAACGCACACACACAAACATCATTCTTAATTTCAGGAAATAGCTTCTGACACACGCGAACTCGGTGATCAACGAATAGAGGGAACAACAAGTTAGAAGGCAGAATATGACAGAAGCCTACGGTTCTTTTTTTTCTGCCCCCTGCCCCCTCCCCCCCCCTCTCTCTCCCTCTCTCTCTCTCTCCCCTCTCTCTCTCATCCTCTCTCTCTCTGTCTCTTCTCTCTCGCTCGTCTCTTGTAAAAAGCGTCTCTCTCTCTCTCCCACTCTTCTCGTCTCTCGATCTCAAAGATCATCTCATCTCTCTCTCGCAGCTTCCATCATCTCCCGGGTGCCTCTGCTCTCGCTCACGTCGTCTCGTCGTCGTCCGTTCACAGTCTCTATCTCCTCTCTCAATCCTCCTCTCTCTCGTCTCTCTCTCTCTCTCTCGTTTCTTGAATTTAGATTATTCTCTATTATTAACATCCAAGAACAAATGCAACGAAATTGCATTCATGTTGTTTTCTTTCAAAATAAGTATATTTTAAAGATGAGGATTGATTTTGTCGATGTGTTCGTGTACTTCTGAATTTGGTTGAGTGCTTTTTTTCCAGTGATGGTGTGTGTGCCGTGGTGCTGTGCGTGTATGTTGGTGTGTGTGTGGGTGCGCGTCGTGTTCCGTGCGTGTGTGATGTGTGTGTCTGCTTACTTCTTTTATTTGTAGCAGCCGTGTACAAATGGAATGTATTTATAATTTAGGTTTGATTTTGTCATTGTAGGTCATTACATAAGGTTTTATTTTGCATGCCTTATATACATACTTTGTCTCTACTCTCGTTTTTCCTTGTTCATGGTCTACTATATAATCAATATGTTGTTGGGGTTTGGTGTTTTCCCCACAGGTCTGGATGTAAAAACAAAAAAGTTTTCCCCTTTATTCTATTACCCTCTATTAATAAATTCATTCCAA